>OX421494.1:8959336-9429336 GCA_949126835.1 Anisus vortex | reverse complement strand
AAATAATCGGCTACAAAACAAATTTTGAAAGTTAATCTTTTATTTCGATACCTTTGTGTTTACTTATACGAAAAAAAAAAGATTTCTTGATAAAGGTTGGATTGTGTCATTAAAACAACGCAATCATTTATTAATGAATAAATTATTGACATGCAATATAATATATATATTTTTTAGGCAATTGAATGATTCGTTCAATCCAATGAATCTAAACATTGAATTTCCATTGTATGTGGGTGAATGTTGCTGCATAGTTTGCTAATTTTGTAACTTACATTTCATTATACAATAGATCAGACAAGTTTTATTTAAAAAATCCATATTATTTAGTAAAGGGTGAGTTAGTCTGCGTAACTGGTAAATATTTAAAGTAATTTAATTATTAAAAGCTCGTCTTTCATGACTGGATGATTCCACCATGGCTTTGACTGGGGTACCGAAGGTCCTGTTTTCGAATCCTGGTGAAGGCTAGGAGTTTGTCGTTTTTTCCATTGGACTCGAGGGTGTTCCTGAGTCTTCCCAGCTCTGATGGGTATCTGAAATTAGCTGGGGTAAAGTAAAGGCGGCTGGGCATTGTGCTGGCCACACAGCTTCACCGACCAAAAATGATCAATTTGGTCTGACGGGATACTTTACTTACTTTCATGACTGTTTAAGCTGCGACGCAGACCGCAATGAAAAACAATTTCGTTACTGATACAGTAGAACGTGAAGCCGGCTGGTCCAGCGGTTAGTTCACCGGACTGTCAACCAAAAACCAACTGACACGTCGCGGGTTCTATCCCTGCCACCGAACGGATCCCTGTCGCACTGCATGAGTTATGGGCCTAGTGGACGTACTAATCTTCTATCTAGAAGGAACGTCTGTAAACTTATAAGAAACGAAAGTTTATTATACATTTATATAAAACGAGAGCTGAAAGCGTAGATAGGGGAGAGCATTAGTGGGACATCCCCCCGGGGCGCCAAGGTAAATGGGTGCTAAATGATTTTTACACTGTTATATTACAGCTTATAATAGAAAAAATGTGATTAAACTTTAAGAATGCAGGGGTGGACAATTTATAGTTCGTGCTATGTCGATGTAAATATGATTCCTACCTCTCAACACATTTGGCAATAACAATGATATAGATGCATTGGGAGATAAACTGAACAATTTAAAAACAAAGGAATATAACACGACTATATAACAAGGGTGAGCAAAATACGTCCCGCGGGTTTCCTGCGGCCCGGCATCTAATATTGTGTGGCCCTAAAGGGCCCTTCTATTTAAAAAAACTGATTTTTTTGGTGTTAATTCAGCAGAATTTCATATAGGCCTACCGTTATGTTTGTTTTAACATTTTTGAAAACATTTTTTTCTAATTTTCAAATTTTGTTTTTAAAGCAGTTCTTAGGCTTAATTTTGGTAATAAATTCCAATTAATCGATTTTAATATAGAGAAATATTTATAAACATTTACACATTTAATAAGGATGGTTTTATGAAAAACAGATATTTCTCCTGTGATTTAAATGATTAATTTTGCACAAAAAAAAAATTATATATGTTTACAAGTTTTTTGCTGTTAAAATTTATTTCCAAAATTATCAATGTTCAATTCAATTAATTCTTATAGTAGTCTTAGATATATTTCTAAAAATCTATTCTTGATTTTATTCCTTGTTTTCCGAATATTTTATTTTTACACACAGTCGCAAGTTGGTTTCCATTCATGTCCTTTCTAAAGTTTTTGCAAAATTCTGTTAGAATTTCATTAAAACAATGAATGTCTGTAAAATCCAGAAAACTGACAATGAATGTCGTGTTTTTATTGATGAAAGACTAACTAAGTACTGTTTTATAAAATTTGGTAGCAAATCAGTTTACTTGTTGTGTCTCGAGTCAGTGGCTGTCTTTATGGAGTACAATTTAAAAAGACATCACCTAACAAAACATTCCGATTTCGGATACAATTCAACAGCCGATTAGGTGGAAACGAAATGTTTGAAGCTGATTAAGAATTTAGAGCGATAGCGAAAGGTTTTCAATAAACAGATTCACATCAAGATGTTGCAACAGAAGCTAATCTTGGTGTTGTCACACAGAATTGTACAACAAAATAAGCCGTTTACTGACTTTATGTCTGTCATTTAAAGTATGTAAAAGTTGAATGAATTGAAAGTCAAACTTCAGGGCAATGCTGTGATTGTACATGAAATGTCTATGGATGTAAATTCATTTTTTTTATCTTATATGTTACAGACGCTCCTTCTATAAAGAACATAGTCCAAAGCAGAAGTAAAACGAGCTACCGCAGTTATAAAGGTTGTCTCCATCTATGGAGGACAATGCATCCGTGCACTTTTCTTGGTTGTGAATGGGGAAAACATTTCAATTTTGACGCATGGAACCGAGTCCAAGTTTCCAGAAGATATAATTATATGCAAACACCAAAAACCGCTTCCGGGGTTCTGTTTTGGCACATGATAAGAGGATTGTTAAACGTACGTGCAAGGATCAGAGGATTTGGTCTTGTGATTGTCTCAGGTGATTGTAAGGATTACGGATTAAGCTGCTTTTCTGTAGAACATTTAGCGTTTTGCCTTAAATAAATACGCTTTCTTCACGAGTGGCATTCGGTCATGGAATGGGCTGCCTGAACATACAAGGAAAACCAGTAACTTAACATCATTTGAAACATTAATAAAAATGCAAGACTAGACTCGGACCACGGATGAGCGTAGAGCGCAAAAATATTCGGTAAGACCTGTTTAAATGTTTAAATAATGCGTTTGAGTACCCACCTTCATTTAGAAAAACGAATCGGGTAACAGCTTGTGTATTTGTCAAAATTGAACTACACACAGTGCGCCCTCTGCGGCACCCTGGTCTACCACCAGACCTGGGTACCCGCCTCCACTTCGCCGAATTCATACGCTTGTGAGATCATGAATAAGGTGTTACGCTCGATTAAAAAAAAAAAGCAAACTTGGACCAGCATGACAGACCTATCAGCTACAACACAGTATGGAACATACTAAAAAACAACTTCAAGGACGAATGTCTGACTCAATAGACACCGAAAAAAATGCTCCTCCCCAGCAAAAACAGTTAAGA
This sequence comes from Anisus vortex, assembly GCA_949126835.1. Classification (NCBI taxonomy): domain Eukaryota; kingdom Metazoa; phylum Mollusca; class Gastropoda; family Planorbidae; genus Anisus; species Anisus vortex. The sequence continues at coordinate 9,426,233 of OX421494.1, read as the reverse complement.
GCAAGACATATAGCACTCAACTCGCACCTAAAGACTGAATAAACTCAACGAATGTGTTGCCCTGGGCTTAACGCCTTATGTGATTCAGTTTCAGATTGATAGGTTGATGAAAATTGTCCAATTAGTATTTCGAAGCTTGGGTCGGTCATTAGGTAGGCCGGAAAGTAAAAAGAACTTTTGCAAAATAAATATATTATATGATTAATACATTGCTAAAGGCTACGGGTGAAAGCGTATTGTTGATCATATCCGCACATTTCCTTTGTTTCATTACGGCAATAATATGCTTTATATAATTATACGCCATGTTGGTATAATTTGCAAGGCAGTAAGGAAATATTCTAGGACTTCGACCCTGAATTTTCGTTCAGTTCGCCTAAACCAAAAGAATGTTTGTTAACACCTTTTTAATGTACGGAATATTAGTTATGCGTTTCTAAGAAATCTTTGCAATACGTTGACAAAAACAAACAAGGAAAAACTTAACACATTTAATTGTGTTCATTCTTTCGATAAATCACTTTCGTCTTTCAGTTTTTTTTTTTTAAAGGAAAATAATTTGTTGAATCAGAACTAATCGGCGACAATGAAGCGATCATTATGTGAATGATAAAAGGATAATAGGGTGGGTCGGGGCAGGGTGGGGCAGGTGGGGGGGGGGGGGTCGTGAGTAATTTACGGCCGTCAGCTTTGTGTTCAATATGGCAAAGAGGGGGTAACTCTATTGAAGAGTGGAGTCAGGGAAGTGTTGGAGTGAGAAGTAATTAGCCCAAGTCAATCGAGATGGCCAGAAGATCAATAATCTGGTGTCGCAGGGTTTAGACGGTTCTCAATCCAAAGGTCTACACATTTCTAGGATACTAGGGCTAGTTTACTGGTTGTGGTTATTTTTATGGTGTAAACAAAAGTTAGGAATTTGAATTCCCTTGATATTGCCATTTAATATCTTGATATCTTGGCTTAAGCGGTTTTTTATTTAATTGATTCATTATTTAAATGGCTCCAAAAGTTGCCATAGGCGGGGGATGTCAGTGGCGAATAAGCTCCCATTGTCTAAAAAAGGCTTCCATAAGGCATGCGTCTCAAAGAGCCTTCGGCAACGAAGTCCAACCTCTGGCCTGCTCGAGCGGCTTAGTCACTAAGCCCGGCGGAAGTGCTTCTACTAACAGAGAAAGGGGCGAAGGTGGAAAATTTCCGCCTCAAAACCAATAGCTCCGAGTCGACCGTGCCCGTCAGTCTGGGATGACACTCCATCTAGGAGATGGGACATTCCGATCATAACCCCCGGCTGCCTTGCGAACATCAGGGTGCCGGAGTAAACCTTAAACAAATCAGGAGCGGTGCCCCTAAGGAGGTAGGAACATCTATTAGGCTTTCCTTAAGCAGCTTCTGTAGTCGAATCGGTTCCAAATGCAGTGCCTCGCAAAAGACAGAGAGGGGGGTTGTGATGCATGGGCGACTCACAATCTCCAAGTCAAGGCCCGGACATGCGGCCCAGAGAGAATCCACTGGTCGCATCCATTGTCTTGCGAGACAGATAGGAGTCATATAACTAAATGAAATACACCATTAAATGATGCAGTGATAGATGAATAGATATACAGATAGATAAATAGATAGATGGATAGAAAGATATAAAGAAAGAAAGAAAGAAAGAAAGAAAAGAAAGATAGATTGATAACAAATCGCATGTAATACAAAAGACTAAACTGGTCCACTTCGAAACAATATCAGTTGCACCATAAAAAATAAATAATTTGCCCATGGTTAGACAGCGATAAGATTTCTTAGACAACTTAATGCCTGTGATATTTTCATGGTACCGTTTAAAAAAAAATAGTTCACACAACATTAACAATGCTATTGTTCAACTGCAACAGCTAGAGATAACATTATAAAGCTACTGGATCATTTAGTTCTTTTGATCACGTTTAAAATGATTTACTTTCTCACAAAAAACATGTCAAAAAAATGTGTTGATATTCTTTGTATATTTTGAAGCAAATAGAATAAAGATGTCGATCTTTTACCACTTAACCCTTCCCGTACCGACCTACTTCTATCTATGCTGCCTTCAGTTCCGCTTTATACGCGCCCGGGACTGTAAGGGTTAAAATGAGACTTTTTATTTTGGACTTCACTTGTCGAGGTCATACATTTCTGATTTCAGTACCGTGATTACGTCTTAAGGTTAGATTTTTGTCCAAGGCACACCGACTGTGTCAGACCTTAGGGCATTCACTGTGAGATCTTTGTTACGTCTACAATCTAGAATCTAGTGGAAATGATGAAATTTATCATGAATAAAGCCTGTATTCCGTAACTTTAGAATTACGTTTGATAAACCCAGTTGTGATATCTTGCTCCTAGCCTGACCCGAATCTCCAATTCTGCATTCTCTCTTTATTTCTAGGTCTAAAAAAAAATAGCCAGAAGTTCACCGAATTCGTCAAGAATGATATAAAAGTCAGAAGGAATCGTCACAACCAGATCGGCTTAACAAAAAAATGGCAATAGTGATAAATGAAAGATATTTAATTTGTGTATCTATATATAATATATATATATATATATATATATATATATATATATATATATATATATATATATATATATATATATATATTATATATATATATATATATATATATATTGTTATGGTCCTCTTTATGATGACTATTATTACGACTCGTTAAATCGGATTCAATGCATATAGTTGTATCTTTATTAGAAGTCTCTAGATTCTGCTAATCTGTAGCCCAAGCTAGGGGTTCCTTGACTGACAGGTCTATGCAGTAATGTAGTTATATTCGTGATAATTATCTTCAACACCTTTCTCAACAATGATAGATCAAACAACTCCAGTTGTTGAATAAACAATTTTATTTAAATTGTAGACTCAATATAAACGATCAATAAATGCATCAACTGATGGTAACATAAGTATTTCAAAATAAATGGCATTTAATGTACAAGTATTAATATAGCGACTTCACTCTACAAACGTTTAAACTGAACTAACTTTAAGGAGGTGGGGACTTTACAAAGAAAACTATCATCGAAGATTCTACAGGGTCTTAATACGCATTTTAACCTCTTTCTCTATAATTACTACGATCCAGAATTATCCTCCAATTTCCACGGGTTTGAACGAATTATTTTATTTAAACTGCCCTCAGGGCATATAGGTCAAACCTTGGTCGCCTTGGACTCTACTACGCACTTGTTAAGAGGTCAATGCTTTACTACGTCATTCATTTATGACCAATATTCGTAACACGACCACCCTTAAAAAGTTTTATAATTATTTCTTTTACATTTTAACAATACAAAAAAAATGTTAATTTTAAGGAATAATTATAAAAGAAAATATTCCGGGGAAAACAATACATACAGTTCAATTGGCTATTCCACTAATTCAATCGAACTGATAAAAATAACATATAATATATGCAATATAAGTTAATCTTATCAAATGGCTTAACTACAGTCATTCACTCATTCAATTTTAATTAAAAAAACAATGGACAATTAAATTGTTTATCTAAATCGTGTATACAAGAAAAATAGATAGGGTTAAATATTATACAATTTAATAATTTCCATTACATGAACATTCCACTGTAATAAAAACTCTCGCGTCCATTTAATTATAAACTAATATCTTTTACAATTTGTAATTATACAACAAAAGAAAAATCACTTAATGTCTATTCAGACACGACTTATTTTTCATAAGGAAAAAAAACTCGCTCTTGATGAAAAAATACTACTAGGCTTGACCTAATTACACAACAACACGATCATTGTCTCGACAGTATTTTTTTTTCAAGCCTGTAGGCTGACTAACACACAGTAGACAACTGTCTGTGACGGGACACAGAAATTGAGGTCAATTCCGCACTCTCTCTCTCTCTCTCTCTCTCTTTTTTCTCTCTCATTCCCAATTGATTCTAACAATGTTGACATCGCTATGCAAATTTACCCCATTTACCGCTTAGGTAAAAAAATTTGCTACGCGATTAAAAAGTTATCTTGACTAAATGAGCATTATTTAACAACTATTATCTCAAAATGACATTCATTTATGTTATATTAAGAAATTTAAACATAGTATGTTACAGAATTTAGATAGTTTATAGCAAAAATCATTTAAAATATTTCAATTTCTCATTTTACCATGACCTTTCTACGTCCTTATTTTCTTTTTAAAAGAGTTCACATCGTAGCAGTTTTAAATTGAAACATTATATCTTTCATGCAGACATGGATTTACTTAAAACAAATTGGTTAATTTACTTAATTAACTATCAATTAAAGCAGATTATATTATCTTCATACAATCTAAGTACTAAACAGTAAGTACTTATTTTCTTTAGATTACATTAAAGACATTTCAAATACAATATTATTGAAGTACAACAGAAAAAGAGCATAGACTATATTTTTTTCAGACAGAAATCAATTTAACAATTTTTTACAAAACAATTGCTGGTCTGAATGGTTCCATCCAAGCTTTTCATTTATGGTAAGGTTGGAATCCATTGCTCTTTTCCATTCCATAAAGGTTTTATTCATAGGTTCTAGGTTCCTGTTACTTTCACAGTGTTCAGGTCTACCCAGTCTTTTGCTTGTCAATACAATTCATTCAATCTATTTTAACTAATACAGAAAAAATATAGATTAGTTTTACAATTTTGACATGAAATCCTTAATTAATCATACATTAGTTGAACATTGGTATGTCAACATTATAAATTCTCAACCATGAAATTCTCAACCATTCTGGTTTACAGTGTCAAGTCAGTGGCACATCCTAAATTTATACAAAACAAGGATAACAAAGTTTTATTAGTTTCTACTTTTGATCTGCTTTTCATGTAACAGTATCCTAAAAGTGAAAAATCATATATAATACATTTCTTGGAATTCTTGTTAGTCATAGTTCTGCCTTGCTGTAACTATTTTTACCCTTCATTATCATACATTCAATGATAACAGAACAAATGAATAAATTCACATAGAAGAAATTTGCATCCTGACTCAGTGCAATATTTCAACAACAGTACATGATAAAATAAATTTCCATAGTACAATCATAAAACATTTCTCAATACTTAAGTGATAGAAAAATTCTCTTTTCTCAAAACCATTTACATCTTTTTCAATCAAATTATCCTCTCTGCCAAATGTTTCAATTATCATTTCCAGAGATTCTCAAACATATCTTATAATCAGTCCACATTTATAATGTCCTCTGATTTAGAAACCAATTCTGCGGATAAAACTGATCTTTTTCTCTTATAGCAATTATTTTAAATGCTCAACCTAACAAGTTTGTTTAGAAATATCACACTATAATGATATTTACTCTAACAATACTTTTACTCAGTCCTTTTTCATCACAAGTAAGGGATTTAGTTTTACAATAGTAAGTTTGGTAACTAACTATCAGTGAATTTGTCATTCAATTCATCCTGTACTCCAGGCATAAATTTTACAAATAAGAGTAACAATGTTAACAACATCAAGCTTATTCCAATTGTTTTCAGAAGGTAAGGCTTTATCATTTTCAAATGACATAATATTTTTGCCTTTCTTTCATCACACAACAATGGCATCTGCATGTAAGCAGTGTACAATTTTTTTCTAACAAAAACAGTTATGTCAGACAAAAAAATTATGTACTTATCTAGGTACTTGATCAGCCCAAGGAGATCCAATTCGGTCTGCCATTCCTCTGGAAGTAGTTTGAGTGGTCCTCGGACAGTGGGTCCAAAGATTGGTCCATAGGCTCCTCGACTTTCCGGATAGGATTCAGTTGTCACCTCATGCTCCAGGCATAAGTTTTTTAGGACTGGATTGAAGAGTTCCGAGGTGAAGTTGGTCCTTCGATCTGTCGGTATGGATTGTGGTAACCCATAGCTTTTGGTAGTTTCGGTCCAGCTCTCCGCACTCGTTTCTTCAGTGATGCTCCACAAATCTTCATCTGTACCGGCAACTGCAGGTTTGCATTGTTGTTTGAGCATGCTGTGGTCTATATGTTCATAGACATCATTAGTAGGAGTTTCTTCCTCGTCGACAGCTTTCTCATGTAGCTGTAGCAACTCTGGGTCTACTTTCTGCTCAGCAATCATTTCATTTTGCGATGACTTCTTTGATTGTTCATTTCCTTTCGGACAATCTTCAATCATGGAGAAAATAGTAGTATCAAGTTCCACTTCTTCTTCCTCTTTCTTCTCTCGTGGGAGAATTTCTTCTTTCTTTTCCTTTTCTTGTGAGATAGTTTCTTCTTTCTTTTTCTGTGGTGTCATACCTTTTTTGACATCACCTACAGGATAAAGTTCTTTTTCTTTTCCTGTCTCCACAATAGGACTAGGGTCTGGATTTTCCTTCACAATCAGTTCAGGTCTCACCCTCCCTTTCGCCAAATCATTTGCTAGGATAACGGATATGCCCTCAACAGGAAGTTTTGATATTACTCCAACTGTCACATATCTTGTTACCAAGTCAGATGAGAGGTATATTCTATGTAGAGGTATTTCTTCTTTCCATTCAAAACCTCTCAATAGGACAGTCTGTCCTGTCAATGTATTATCATTCAATGTTAATACATCTTTAAGCAGCAGGGTTGATGATGCTCCGGTGTCTCGTAATATGTTTACGGACTTCAGTGGTCCTTCCTTTTGTAAGGCCACACAACCTTCACTAATGAACGGTTGAAAACTGCACAGGGTCTCTGTGTCAATTTTATTCTTCCCTTGACCATGACTTTCGGGTGTTGTTTCATCTTCCGATGACTTCAGACTCTTTTCCGAGTCAAAAATACTTTGGTCTACTTTCTCGTCTCTGTGGACTTGGACAATTAATCCAATAGTAGCCATTCTGTATTTATAATCAGGATATCCATCCTTATTTTCTTCAGTTGTAGATTTCTCTACCTTCTGACTTTTGCTCTCAGGCAATTCCACCCTCAGTGTTTCTGGTTTAGAAGAATCTTTCTTCGAATTCAGTTCGTTTGTATCTTCGCTTTCTTGTACATTTTGTATTGGTGCATGTCTGACGCACATTACCACTTTATTAGGTCCTTTTTCTTTCCTTATACTCCAACAGTCTTCAATGCTATGTCCTACTCTTTTACAAAAAGTACATTGGACGTTTTTGTTGACAGGTTTCTTATTAACATCATTTTGTTTCACAAAATGCTCTTTTTCACGATGTTGTTGTTGTGTGTTTTCTGCTTGCCGTTGTGATCTATTAAAATTCTTTTCACCAGCTGTCCTATGACACAATGTATATTGTTCCGCTAAATCAGCAGCTTTATGTGGGTCAGTGATGTCACGCTCGGATAAATACATTCTTACATCCGGCCTCACTTTGTTAATAAAATCCTCTAAAAGAATGATATCTTTCATTTCTTTTAATGTGGAGATATTTCTGGATTTTATCCACTGATCCATTAACTTTTCTTCTGCTCTAAGGAAGTCTAAGTGTGTTTGGTAAGGGGACATTGTATACTGACGGAACCTTTTCCGATAACTTTCCGGTATCTGGTTATAGGCTTTAAGTACAGTGTCTTTAATGACTTCATAATCATTTAAATGCTCCTGTTTTAACAATAGAACACAATCTCTTGCCCTTCCCTGAGTAAAAGCTGTTCTGACTAATATTCCCCATTTATCTTCTGGGAACTTAAAATCTCTGCAAGAAATTTCAAAGGTCTGGAAGAAATTAGCTATTTCACTTTCTTTATCAATGTAGGTAGGGACTAGCTTTTTCCATCTGGCCATCTCTACATCATTATGAGATTCTTTTTTAGTAGCTCCTATCTTCGCTATTTCTATTCTTTCCTGACTTTCTCTTTGACTTTTCTTATCTTCCATCTCAAGACGTTTTTGTTCCATCTCCATTTCCATCCGTTTGATTTCTAGCTGAAATCTAAACTGTTCGGACATAGATTTCGACGTCTGACCTTCAACTTGATATTCCTCCGCGCTTGATTCTACTTTCAACTTGCCACTAGCAATCAACACATCTTTTATTTGCTGTGTCAACACAGTCCTCGATGGTGTAGTCTCAGTAACTTCTATCTTCAAGATCTCAGCGATCTCTTTTAACTTCTTTATTGATAAAGTTTTCAGAACCTCTTCTTCTGGATTTTCAATAAATTCCATACTTTAGTTAAGAGATTTTTAAAATAGTAAATTTCCAACTTACGTTTTTCCAATCGGAAGAATGAATTCAGCGTTATTAGGCTTGCTCAGTAGGTCACGGCTTTACACACAACACAACACAACTTGAATATATGCTTCACTATACAACTATATCGGACGAAGCCCTCAAATTGTTATGTACGTCTATATGATGACTATTATTACGACTCGTTAAATCGGATTCAATGCATATAGTTGTATCTTTATTAGAAGTCTCTAGATTCTGCTAATCTGTAGCCCAAGCTAGGGGTTCCTTGACTGACAGGTCTATGCAGTAATGTAGTTATATTCGTGATAATTATCTTCAACACCTTTCTCAACAATGATAGATCAAACAACTCCAGTTGTTGAATAAACAATTTTATTTAAATTGTAGACTCAATATAAACGATCAATAAATGCATCAACTGATGGTAACATAAGTATTTCAAAATAAATGGCATTTAATGTACAAGTATTAATATAGCGACTTCACTCTACAAACGTTTAAACTGAACTAACTTTAAGGAGGTGGGGACTTTACAAAGAAAACTATCATCGAAGATTCTACAGGGTCTTAATACGCATTTTAACCTCTTTCTCTATAATTACTACGATCCAGAATTATCCTCCAATTTCCACGGGTTTGAACGAATTATTTTATTTAAACTGCCCTCAGGGCATAAAGGTCAAACCTTGGTCGCCTTGGACTCTACTACGCACTTGTTAAGAGGTCAATGCTTTACTACGTCATTCATTTATGACCAATATTCGTAACAATATATATACATAAAGCTATGTGTGTGTTTAACCGATCAATTTGGTTTATTTAAAGTCACGTGACATTATTGCCTCATATTATACCTTTGAAATTTTACTTATCACATGTGTTCTCGCTAACTAAGTGGATCACATATCGAACTGCCATGCGGTCGACCCGGGTTCGATTCTCCACTTAGTCTATACCTTTTTTATTTGTTCAAAAAAAATTTAGTATTTCAATTCACGGTCAACAACGGGCAATAATAATTTAGGTTTTTGTTTAAATAAAAAGACGTGCCTATTTTTAACCCGATTCCAATATTTATTTTAAATTACTTTCCTAAATATTTTCAGTAAAAAATATTTTTTTATATTTTTAGATTTATAGCTATCTGTAATTTATAAACTTTTTATGTGCAGCTTATACGGGTAATTTAGCTTGTATTGTATATAAAGACAAGCGAAGCATTACATTGAATATTCTGGTGCGTTGGCCTGTCAAAAATCACCATACACCATGTAATAGTCAATTTAGAGATTTTGCAATTGGAGACAAAATGAAACGTTTAGCGAACAATAATGTTACCAATTCTGTTTATTGATTCCTGTAACACGAGTACTAGAGAATTAGTTCAAACGTGGATCGATAGTGCGTCGATGAGAGGAGATCGGGAGGCACTCAAGCTATAGAATAAAAACGCTATAGCTGTTTAACTAGTGAATTGAAAGCCAGATGACTTTTCAGACAGAGGTCATTCTTTGATCATCGAGGCCAGTGGGACATTCTGGAAGCGTTTAGAAAAGATTGAATTACAGAGGCACCGCCCCCATGGGTGCCAAAGTTCAACCCAACGCCCTTATCTCCCACTGACGGGTGGTTGATTAGTTTGTTTATGGGGGTTAAAGAGTGTGGGTGCTTTCGCTAATATACAGAACGGTGTTAGATCATCTCCGATAATATATTATGTGAATAAACACACATGTCATATGACATCATAGTCTAGAGGCAAAGCGTGGGCTTACAGTACTGAAGGTATCAACATCAAAAATGCGAAAAAAGCTTTAACGAATGGCTTTGACGTACAAAATGAATGCATTGTGAGATATCAATATCCAGCAGTGTTCGTGAGATATCAATATCCAGTAGTGATAACATAAAGAGATAATTAATTAAAGTTGATAGGACAACAGGGTGTGCTATCCAGTTTTACAGATGGATCTACTCTTATGCAACTTTTCACCAAGCGAACTGAACAAATGTAAAAGTTACTGAGGGAAAACCTGGAATTACGTAACTGAGTTTGTCCAAATCGAAATACTATTTAAAAAAAGAAGATGTATAATAATAACCTTAATCACACAGGAAGTTTTCACAGCGTGTGCCACAACCATCTCTATCGTTTTTGCATGATCACCGAATCGGCGTACTGGTGACCTGTGCGACTCCAGAACTCACCGATGCTGATGATGTTCGACATAATCTTCCTGTGGCATGAGTTTATGAAAGTCTGGATTTTCATGAAATTAGTTGCCGTGGTCCTCCACACACTCATAAAACCGGCTTCTAACACCACCATATAGTCTATAACATGGAACCCCTCAAGGGAAGAGGAAAAGAGGTCGACCAAGTAACAGCTGGTGCAGAGACAGGTCACTCTTGGGGACAGTAGGAGAGACTGGCTGTGGACCGGGATGGCTGGAGAACCCTTGTTGGCTGCCTATGCCGCGAGAGGGGTAGCAGATGTAAGTAGTAAGTAAGTGATCACAAAGGACATCGAAATCAAACAAAAGGAAATCTATTTAACACCTGAGGGTTTTCTTTTCTTTTCTTAAACCAGGATTGCTTTCAAATAGAAGACTGCATAGTGTATTTCAATCACCTGAAATCATAACTCGCAAGAAAAATGTATCTTATCTTCTATATTACAGACGCTCCTTCTATGAAGAAAATTATTATAGTGTTTTAAATTATGGTTGCTGGTTGGTCCTGGATTGTTCAGGCAACCCATTCCATGCGCGGATGCCAATCGGGGAAAAAAATACATATCTCTTAGGAAATATACCCCAATTCAATTTTTTTTTATTCTAGCTTTTTAAATATTTGACATTTCGTCCAGTTCCAATGAAATTTTCTTGAAATGTCATCAATAGACCTCGATCTCCATTATTTACCATAAAACGGTGTACCCACTTTGATATGACCAGAGTTGACAAGTTAATTAAAAATATGTAAATAGGGCTATTCAACTACATCTATCTGGGAAAAAGATTTTAAAAAAAAAACGATATCAAATGAATAAATAGGCATAAAATACAAATCTCTATATATTATTATGATATTATGACCACAAAAAAAAAGCACATTAATGTACAGCGAGTATATAAAACGAATGCTGTAATCTGAGACAATAGAAGGTGCTGCCACTTAGACGCAAACATTAATTAAATTGCAAGCATAGATTCCAACCACTTATAAACGTTGGACGCAATAATTTTATTGTATAGAAGGAGCTTCTCAAACATATAAGGTTTGAAACACACAAATATGGGCTTATATTTATATACATATATTGTAACGCAGGAGTCGGCAACCTACGCAATGCATGCAAGAATTGGCACGCAGAGCGATTTTTAATGGCACGCTAATCTCCCATTCACACACGAACACATAAAAATGAAAGTCTCAACAATATACATGGGCCACGGTATCCGAAGGGGCAGCGCATTCGACTGGCGATCCGAAAGTCTTGGGTTTGAATCCTGGTGGATGCAAGGATTTTTTCCAGCTCTTATCGGTACATTACAATAGTTGGGGTAAAGTAAAGGCAGCTGGGCATTGTGCTGGCCATACACCCCCCTAGTATGTCGTGGCCACAGAAATTGGTGAACGCTGCTTATGAACAATTCTGTCCGAAAGGTACTTTACAAACAACAATATACGTCAGCAAAATCAATTGCCGCAGCGAGTCAAACTTTATAAAATTCAAGATGTAGGCTAAATCGACTGTTATTGATAAAGTTCAGTAAAGTTGCGATCTATGATGTAATCTATTGTTAATAGTCAATTTTATAGATTCTCAGGCTTCATTTACAAGCAATTTGAGTCTCTTCTATAAAACTAATTGATGCTAATAAACTAATAGTGGAGATTTGTGGTTGCAGGCATTGTTCACTTGCTTGGTCGAGGTAAAGTTTTGAAAAGATTCATTTTTTTGTCTCGAACAGTTTTTTTTTTTTTTTCGGAATCGAATGAGAACTGGCTGTTGAAGCCGATGTTTTTTAATTGACGACACAATTCAATGAGTTGAACCGGCACTTACAAGAATTCAATTTAGTAACCTTTAAGTACTTCCCTAAGATAAGACACATTGTAGGTCTATAAAGTCTACAGTAAGGAAAGATGAGAAGATTCAGAAGTATATAGAACTTAATAGTAGTTTACAAAGCGGACATTTCTCTAACCAAAGGCAATATTTTAAAATTCATATACACTTACCTCATCCTGACAGACTTGCTTGATCTTACTACTACTTAATTAAATTGCGATTTTTTAATTATTTTTTTTTTGTTTTAGTGGAGGGATAATGGCGATTTGAAAATGCAGCAAGTTGAATTTAAACATCCAATTAATGGGCATGAAAAATAATGAAAATGTACCGATTTGGGCAAACAATCTGGCAGGAAGATGCTTAGGAACGTCCTCTGCTGTTCTCTGTTCTCAACAGCCATCCATTTGCGCTACTCTCAGTTTTTGGTTAAAATCTTGGGAACAGATATAAGTACTCTTTTTCCCCAAGTTGGATCCGGACTGGAATGGGTTGCCTGAACAAACCAGGAAAACCAGTTACCACAGTAACTGAACATAATTTAAAACACTAATCAAAATGCAAGACTAGACTCATACCACGGATGAGCGTAGGACGCAATAATCTTCTTTATTGAAGATGCATCTGTAATTTATAAGATAATATAAGCTTATTTACTAATTAAATTCAAATGAGTTTTTATTCTCAACTGCTTTAATTAAGCATAAATAAAATTATTTCTAAAACAAATTTATGTATTTTACTATCATAATAAATATACAATTCTTATATATTAGCATTATATTATGTAATCTTACTTATTGCTAATGTCTTTAAAATAAACTCATTAACAAGACTTCACTTAAATAATGCAGTAAAAGTTTACTTTACAACTGTTTAGTAACTTAAAATAATTGTATACCTCTAATTACATCTCGAAATGAATACCGTAATACTGGAGTTGTATAAAGAAATCAATATTTTTATAAATAATAGTTAATTACAAAAAATAACTTGTTTGGCATCACTTGAATCAAATTTGTAAACTTAATTTAGTGTAAAGAGAGATAATTAACCCGTTTTCTTTATTCTAAAAGATTCAATTCTTTAATAAAATAATAAATATCATAAAATTAATAAATTTAGAAAATGATCAAATTATTAGGCCTAAAAGATATTAAGAATTTTGTATAATTTATCTTTGAAAAAACATTTTGTATGCATACTTTTAAACATTAGTTTAACTACCACGTTTGTATATTTAGTTACGTATTACAATAAGTAAGATTTTATAAGTTAAATTAATTTTAATTGATTGAATCAGTATCTACTGTTTAACAATAAAGTAAACTCATGTTGAGATATCAGATCATATTATTAGACCTATAACAGTTTCAAGAAATAAATCTCGACAACTCAATTAAAATTATTGTACTTATACCATACGTTGAATAGCTCCACCATACAATATTTTATTTGCTATGAAATGCAAAAGAAAAGAAAGATGATAATTATTTTTTTTATTATATATGAAAGGCTTGAACGATTTTCATTTTTTTTTCTCTTCAGGTTATTTCATTGTGCATATAATAAAATCTAGATCTAGCTTTTTTGGCTAGATCTGTGTCAAATAATTCAGGATTGAATGTTAAGAATTTAACATGAATATAAAAACGGTTTAAATCAAATACTTAAAATTTATAGATTTATTATTATAGGTCCTATTAATGTTTTATTATGTTGAAAAATTTGAATTTTACAAAAGAACACTTTTAGGGCTATATCAAAACAGTGTTTTAGGGCTATATCAAAATAGTGTTTTAGGGCTATATCAAAACAGTGTTTTAGGGCTATATCAAAACAGTATTTTAGGGCTATATCAAAACAGTGTTTTAGGGCTATATCAAAATCGGTTTCTTGACAAAATCTGGGTTATGCCTATATACATTTAAAGCCCCTTTAATTATACAATTTTAATGTATATATTAATTTAAAAAATAGGCCAGTTGTTTTTTGTTTAAGTTGAAACTGTTTGTTGAAAAATGTGTGATCTTAAAAATGGAAGCAGATTTTAGTGCCCGTAACAAAATCGGGTTGCGGATTCCTTGACAAAGTCTGGATTAGACCTGCCCGCGTAGCCGATTCTCATGTTCCCGGTACTGTTATCCTTAATTTAAAGTTTATATTTTATTATTGTAATATCTAACAGTTTTTTTCTTTTACCTTCTGCACAGTTTCTCCTAGCGGGCACATTACGTCTTATTGACGCGGGAAAAAAAAGTCGAAACAAAGAGAACAGTAGTAGCCACACGGAGACCCCGGCGTTATCTCAAAAACAAAATAATGTATAAGATAAGATACATCATACACCGTTTATCCTTTCCAGTTGTTCTGGCTGTGTCCGTTATCAGTTCTATATAGTTCAGGTTGAATGAAAAGAAAGAAAGAGAAAGACAGACAGAATAAAATGAAAAAAGAATGTAATAGTATGAGAAAGAATGAAAAGCAGCTAAAGAGTGAGAGAGAAAGAGAGATATAATAGGATCACCATCTATTTCGTTCTGCTGCCATTCCCGTGGTCTATGTCTACCGCGACATTCTTAGTTGTTTAGAATACCATCAATATTTCGACTTTAATATGTGGACCACCATTTGTCTCAAACGAAGAAACGCCTGTAGTTAGTTTTGAAGGAAACATCAGCATTCCAACACATGAACCTAGAAACACGGAGCACACATTGCATATTTGAAATAACACATTGAATATGTTGAAATAACACATAGAAAAAAAACACATTGCATATGTTTAAATAACACATTGCATATGTTGAAATAACACATAGAAAATAACACTTTGCATATGTTGAAATAACACATTTCGTATGTTGAAATAACACATAGAAAAATAACGTATTGCATATGTCGAAATAACGCAGTGCATATATTGAAATAACACAGACAAATAACACATTGCAGATGTTAAATACGACATAGAAAAATAACACATTGCAAATTTAGAAAATAACACACATGAAAATAACACATTGCAAATGTTGACAAAAACATGCATCCTAGAGGAGAAACATATTTTCGCCCTTTCAAGTAGTCCCAAAGGGGTCGTCAGGCACTGATTGAGACGCCCTGCACCAGTCTTATAATTATTATGGAAATCAGTGGCCACAGATGGCCAACACTCCACGCTGAATTCCTAACATATTCCTCACTCAATGTTTATGTGTACTTGTTCGGAAGGTGATGTAGTGGGTCACGTGATTTTCCTACAGATTTATGTGCTTCACCCCACCCACCCCCCACCCCCACCTTATAGACTTTTTAGTCATACAAACTTGTCATAATAATTAATAATTGTTTGTTCGAACTGATGACTATACAAAATATTGGTTTCCTCTGCAATAACAACTCATCCTTTCGATTACACGTCAGTGTTTATCTGCTTTTATATATTGTACTGTTCCTTGTAGTTCACTATACTATCAAACCCTTGTATAATAAAAATAACACTATTAAAACAAGAAGAATGTAGGACAATTTGTGTAGACTTATGTATCGTAGAGCAGGGGTCGGCAACCTAAGTCGCGCGTGCCAAACTTGGCACCCATAGCGATTTTCAAGGGCACGCGAAAGACCTCTCAGATGTTGTTGTTTTTTTTTATTAAAAAAACGTTCCTGATCTAAATTAGAAAAACTTACTGTTGAAGCCGATTTTTCTGAATGACATAGCGACACATTTCAGTGAGTTGCATTTACAAGCACCACTGGAATGGATTTGCGTTGAAAGAGGACATATCTTGCCGTGATAGCGATTTCAAAACATTTAACTGATGCACCTCCCTATAGTAAGACATAATATATTAAGATAGATAGTTGGGCTTTTTCAGAAATACATCAAAACACTCAAAGCGGAGTTATCTAATCAAAGGCAAGACTTCCAAATTGCTGGACTCATATTTTCATACCACATCAAGCTACTTAGGAAAGTCGTCTGCTTTTCTCAACTGC
This sequence comes from Anisus vortex, assembly GCA_949126835.1. Taxonomy (NCBI): domain Eukaryota; kingdom Metazoa; phylum Mollusca; class Gastropoda; family Planorbidae; genus Anisus; species Anisus vortex. Next base: position 9,409,954 of record OX421494.1, on the reverse strand, counting down.
TAGTGTCACGTGCAAAACAGCTAATGACGTATTTTATAGTTTATTTAGGAATGTATAATTTTTTAAATCCTTTGATTCACATCCATCTTGAATCCCACAAGGTTGTATAAGAATTAGTATTTGCAATATATTTGTAGATTTGTATATTTGGTTGGCTCGTAGGATGTGCAAGTAAATGATATTAATAACGTTAGTTAACGTTAATAATTAAGAAATACACAATCCTGTTTGAAAATAGTAATCACAATTTATTCCGAACAAGAATGAAGGTATGAATGGAGCAGCAAAACAGAATACAGGTATCAGTGGTGGACGACAAACTGAACCAGTTGAGATTCTTCTAGACCATATCTGGCTGTAATAACATATATATAAGAGAGAGTCAATAACGGTCTTCAGCGCCCAAACTAAAACTGATCTCCAACCCCGTGCGACGTGTGACGCGTTTTTTTAATGCAATGACGTAGTGTCTAGACAGATATGCACGTTTTATTATTAGTATGGAAAAACATTTTGTGTTAAAGATTTCTTTCGAACTTAATTAGATATTAATAGAGAACCAATATAACTATGGAAAAATCACTACTTTCCTTTACGTAACACTAGGCATTCACTCTTTTACTTTCAGCTTTTGGTTCAACTTACACTAACCTTGTGAACAGATTTTATCGCACATGAAAGCTGTTTTAAGCATACAAAGAGGTCACTTATTCTTGACCACTCATTAATTGCTACAGACTAATTACATTTAATGGAGTTTTTATGCTCTTCTTCTTGAATTAAACATAATTACAAGTAATTCTAAAACAAATTTATTTGTATTATTAATTTAATAAATATAAGATACTTATTTAATAACACTATATTATGTAATTTTTTTAGCTTCACTATTGAATCAAATGTGGAATCTTTTTTTTAATTAAAGGGCGATAATTAACCCGTTTTATTTGAGCTAATATTTGTAATGTTTCTTTTTTTTTATATAATAGAAACAAATGGCTTACAGTTTGTTTATAACTTTGAAATGATCAAACTGTAAAAAGTATTTGAAAATTATATAAATATTATACAAACCAAAAAATGTATATTTTCAAACGTTACATTAACTACTTATTTTGTATGATTACTACGTATCTATTCCGCGTAACTCTATTGTGAGCAGAAATCTCCTCAATACAAAATATTAAGAAAAAAAAGAATTAAGGAAGATCTTAAACGAGATCATAAAATAATTAATATTAACAGGTGTGAGATCTTGATTAACAAATGACAATAGTAAGACAAACATTAATAAATAATGACCATACATATTTTAATGTGAATGTTTAGTAATAAAACATTGTAAGCGATATAAATGCAAATTTAGAGGTTGATAATCACCAACACGTTTATTTTGTATTAAATATAAAACTTTGTAACGATTCATTTGAGGCTGCTGGCACGCTGAATGATTTAGAAATCTTAGTTTGGCACACTTTTAGCAAAAGGTTGCCGACCACTGTCGTAGAGAATTGTAGCCCATTTCTTGTATACAAATTAGTTCTAAGTATGTTTTGTGTCGTTTGGTCTTAAATGAAATATATATTTGTTTGGCAGAGTATCTATACAAATAATTGTATAATTACTATTATTGCAAACCTTCTATCTTGAAACATGGATGACAGAAGTTTGATTACGGAGAAAATAAAGCTTTTTGACATAAACGTTTATAATTTTAATACATAGATGGATATTGTATTGGAACATGTTTCTATAACTTTTTTTACTGTTATGTTTTTGGAGGCCGTCAAAATAATCTTCTTTATAGAAGGAACGTCTGATAACATATAAGATAATGATATCTCTTTAAACCAACAGGGAGTTCGCTAAATAGTTATAATTTCCGAGCTGGGCATAATTCGTAGTGTTCCAATTATCCACACCTATTATCTCAGCGAAATAAGATGGTTATCTGTCATAGTTTGGAGTGTCTATATGATGATCTAGCAGAGCAATTACTTCAACTAACACAGAAATAAGATGGTTATCTGTCATAGTTTGGAGTGTCTATATGATTATCTAGCAGAGCAATTACTCCAACTAACACAGTAAAAAAAAAACAAAGACTATAATAAGATGGACCGCTTGCTTTAATAGTTCTTATTTTTGATGACTCGAATGACTTCATTTCAGAACTTTTGATTCCTTTTTGTAAGTTTTGTACTGTAGACTTACGTTTTATTTAAGCTCTAATGTTTTCTCAATGGAAAATTAAACTTAAAATCTAAAGTTGAATACAGCCTAAACCTTTAATGCAAACGTAGGAGCGTAGAAGTAATTGAAGACAGTATTATTGGTTGCGCTCGGAAAAAGAACATTTAAGCTCTAAAAATATAGCAAGCGGTCCCTCTTATAGTCTTTGAAAAAAAACTACACAAAAACGCATTTACCTATATTGTCTATGTCTACATATTTCTGCAAAGAAAAGTTGATACTTAGAGCTAGTTTCAATGAACTGCTACAATGTAAATAATGCGTTTATGAATCATTATTACTAAAAAAAACTTTTATTATATAAAACGTACAAAGCATGTCATGTACTTTGAGATTTTTAATAAGCTCTATAAACTAGAGTGTTCTTAGCTGTTAAATGTGCTCTGAGCTTACATTTTTGTCTTTTTGGCAGCGCTTTACAAATATCAATATATATAATTACTATTATTTTGAATTACAATTATATATGTTACATGTGTAAAGTTTTTATGGGATATTTGCTACATTTACAAATAATCTAATACCATGAACACATATGATACAAAACAACATAATATTTAATATGTGTAAGAATTTCTTTATTGGTCAGAAACGTTACGAATATCAGAGTATAATAAGTTTACATAAGTCCACTCATTAAATGTGCAGGGCAGTTTTATTAGGGTCAATGAGTCCGTGTGAGGGGATGAGCATACGGGGGCGACGAGTCCCCGAAGTCCATCATCGGTATGGGCGAGATGTTCTGATGAGCTCGCCAGTCCTCACTGATCCCTCATCAGCTTCCTCAGACCCCTTACCGCTCGTGTCGTGGTCCCTGGTCCTTGAGATTAGAGAGTCTGTTGATTGGCACCTAATTTGAGGAAGCCAAACCTCTGTCCAACCCCTATCCTCCTTTCATTCTCTCTCTCTCTCTTTCTGTCTCTCTGAGAGAGTACTGAGAGGTTATCTGAATGTTGGTACTGAGTTTTTCTTTAATCTTGGTTACTCTGGATTGTTGAAGTAAATCGTATCGGTCTATGTTACGTAAATAATTGAAGCAAAACATTTGTCACTATGTAAATGAAAAAATTGAAACAGAATCCTAGAACTTTATATTTTGTTGATATCCGTTAGATTCATTAGAATTCAATCTTTACTTGATAGTTTTATATTCTCATATTGATGAGCAGATCTGGAGACTGTAAACATAACAAGATTATATAATTATACTACATTATACCAATGGAACATTACCAAAGAAAGGTTTTACTAAGCCTAGCTAATCTCCCCTTTGCGCAGTATACTGCGCTTTATTGTTTGTTTCAATTATTAGATGAATACATTAAAGTGGAGTTTTCCGAATGCTAGGTTCCAACCCTGACCAAGCCACAAAAGAAAAAAAAATGGGTAGCAAAAGAAAAGACTAAACAAAAGAGGTTCAAAATGGAGGTCAGATTTACATAATGTTCTAGCGATAAACATTATACCATTATATTATATCTTATATTATATATATTACAGACCCTCCTTTTATAAAGAAGATTACTGCGTCCTACAGTCATTCGTGGTCCGAGTCTAGTCTTGCATCTTTATTATTGATTTAAATGATGTTAAGTTACTGGTTTTCCTGGTTCGTTCAGGCAACCCATCCCATGCCCGAATGCCAATCGGGAAGAAATAGTACTTATATGCATTTGTTCTTGCATAAGGGATAAGGAAAGTGTTTTTGTCCTTATGTTTATCTGAGCATTGCAACAGGTTGTTATTGGGTTGCATTTCTAAATTAGAGTTAAATGCCTTTTGTATTATTACTACTTTATATATAGCACTCAAGTGTTCATTGCATGAATAAGTTACGTATATGTAAATAAAGGCATTTTAAATGGTATAAGCGAAAAATATCCATGAAAAATGGTCGAAAACGCTGAATCCAAGTAACGCTATACCAGAGCTAAAGGAAACCAGAGACATTGTATGACGTTTCCGAAATGCAAATCCCCGGCCAGCTGAAAATGACAAGTACTTTTATATTTAGTCAAAATAGTGTTGTTGTTATATAGTAATTAAAATAAAATAGATCAATTATAAAACCAGAATTTCATCCAGGAATGTTAGATTTCCATAGCTTTAAATTCAGTACTGTCATATTGTTGTAATATTGTGCTTAGTGAAACATGCTGGTGTTTAATTTTCACCCACACAAATTAGGGCAAATATTTAGCTGAATGTGAACAAAAGGTTATCAATGCAAACATCGAAACAGACATCCAAGCTATTCACCCTGGACATAGGACAAGGCTGTGAGAAACCTATGCAATTGGACACAATGGCAGCATAGAACATACACAAATACGCTTTCTCTCATTCATAGATTGGCATGATGTAGCTTGCATGCATTGACACGCCCGCTCTAACATGCATTGATTCACCCTCTCACTGACACAAAATAGTTTTAAAGCAACTTTAGGAATACATGAGTTCGATCAGGCGTTTAAACCATTGTCATTCTAAATGAATCCCCCTTTAACCACGCCTGCCTTGGCGCCGACACTGCGTCCCATCAGATGCCAATTTTGTTAATTGTCACTTTTTTATTTAAAAAAAAAAACGCCCACCTTTTCCCGTCTGCCCCACTCCCCAATTACGCCCCCCCCCCCCCCCAATCACCAGAAAAGCAGAATCGCACGCAAATGCTGTACGTGAGCCGATTTCCAAATCAGCAGCGCTTCTAAAAATAGAAAGTCAATATAACCCAGTTCCTAACGACACATTGAATAAATAAGTATTGACATGGTGTCTATTAGATCCGAATTCTTCGAGGAGCCCGCAATTGTATAGTTTTTTTCACCCAATTTGTCTGTGTGATTCCAAACAGATCAAAACGCTGTGGGATGTTGAGGAGATTTCGGGGGCAGAAAAGAAAGGGGGAGAGAACCTCTCTGAGAGACAAACATAGAAAAGATATCGATTGGGACCAGGTCATAATGCTATTATCAAAGGCCAATTTGTAGCCACTGCCTGTTTCTATCTAAATAGAAAAGAAAAAAAAACGTCGCTACGTCGTAGTATGACTATTTGGTAGATATGTGTATATAGTAGTTGGTAAATGACAAGGTGGAATTGCTGTTTTGAAAGCGGGGAGGGGGTAGGGCAGGGAGTACAAAGGGGAATAATATTGAAAGGCCGATGGGATATGAAACGTAAAATGGTTACTTTCCGTCCAACTGGGAAGATGAACGGGCGATAGGCACACACAAAAAAGAAAGAAGATACATAGATATTTATTTGATATGTAGAAAGATAATTAGATTGATAGGTAGGTAGGTGAGTAGCTCGGTGGGTAGATGGTTGGATAGATTGATGGATAGAAAGATGATTCGATAGATAGGTGAGTAGGTAAATTAATAGGTCGATATGTCGATAGATTGATTGATCGACAGATCTATAGATATTTCAATATTATTTTGTGCAAGATTAATTGATGGATTGGTTGGTAAGTGGACAATCGGCGGGTAGTTAGCAGATAGTTAGCTAGTTAGTTAAAGGAACTGTCAAAATATTTAACAATTACAATTATACAGGCGAACATACCTTTAAACGTACATACTAAAATCCTATTAAGCATACACAAATAATTCTATACTTATCGAAAAAAAAGCTATTGGCTAGAGAGGCAGTAACTGACAATTTCAAATACCAATACAAAATACACTTTGAATAAGCTCACAGTGTTTAGTGTACTCACGCCGATTAACCAGAACACCAGACAGACAGATCGGATTTAAAGACACGTAAAATCTCCCTCTTGTATTAGACTGCCACCGTATATTAAAATGGATAGTGAAAAGCAGTGCCTGTGATAGGACACAGTCTTGTTGCTGACCACGGAATGAGTTTAGCGAAAAGGGCCTGGGAAGGGAAGGAGGTGAGTGGGTTGTGGAAGGGCCACTACGGCACAGCTCTACAAGAGATTAAGCTCCAGAATGCAATACTTAGTAAACTCTTGTTTTTTTTCGGCGGGATTGGAGGCAATGAGGTATTGGGAGGTTTGCAAAAGACAATGCTGGCAGGAAAGAGAATAATACTTAAATAAAACCAACCCGACGTAAAATAAAACATAAGCTTACCGAAACAGTCTGAGAGCGTTCGATTGAAAGACAAATTACTTGTATCAATCATTCAAGTACATTGGTCCGCTTCCGGTCAATACTGAAACAAAAGGGCGGAAAATGGTAAGGGGGGGGGGGGGGCAGACGGTCCATCTCGTTCAACTATTTGTTGAAGTTTGAATCCCACTTTCCCTGATAAACTAATGGCCCTGGGTGAAATCCTGTAATCCAAGGACTAGACTTTCCAACAAAACAAATCTATCTTGACTGTAACTAGACCCGTATACCTCTACGTTTTCGTTTATAACGAACTAACAGAGACTCCGTAATCACATTACCTTACAGACTCAAATTATTGTCTTGCTTTTAATTTCAATTTAATTTCTAAAAGTATTGCTCGAGTCTGCATTGTTCGTAGTGGTGTAGAAACTATTTTTTCATATGGACAGGTCATTTTAGTGCCCACCCTTCGACCATTGATAACCCGTTAAACTTCAAAAATTCTCATTGTGTGTCTCCGAATGTCACAAAAAATAAGCCCGATATAAAATTGTAAATCATCGGCGATACATGCAGCAGAAGTCCAACTGACAATATATCAGATATTGCATTAAAGTTTATTGTAAAATAATTGAAATACCCATTGGACCAAATTGTAACAGCGTTCACCAGTTTTTGTGGCCACGGTATACATTGGCCAGCACAATGCCCAGCCGCCTTAACTTTATTCCAACTAATGTCATGTACCCATAAGATCCTGGTTAACTCATGGACACTTTCGAGTCCCTGGAAACATCCTAGCCTTCACCAGGATTTGAACCCAATACCACCGTGCCCCTTTGCAAACGTTTATTGGCTGAATCACCGAATTTTTTTTTAAAGCAATTGACTAACTCCTAACTGAAAAATATTGTGAGGAAAAGTTTTCTGCCAAATATTTATTGCTATTTGATTGTTGTTGGTTTTTAAGCTAAATAAATGCATATTTCTCGTGATGATATTATAAGCAGTTTTTATTGCTCGTGAAAAAAAAAATGTTGTCAATTATTCTGGTTCTTTTGCATACATTGTCAAAACAAATTTTGGTTGACACGCGAGAGAATATTTTTAAAGAGATTTCTCTTCTAGTTTTTGCACTCAAGAACGAAAAGGTTTCCAACTCCCCAATGGTCAAGACAATCGTGTTGTCGGCTTATTTCTAAGTTAAATTTAGTAGTTAGTGTAATATTATGTTTACTGTTCGTACAAGCCTTCATTCTTGAAGTGTTTCTAAAATTACTAATAAACGTGAATCTTTACTTGTAATATATTGTAACATTACAGCTTTGTTGTAAAATATTGTAGCATTACAGCTTTGTTAATGGGTGAAATGTGAATGTAAAGAAACTAAAACTGCCTTTTATTTATAAAACAGATTTGATCACATTAGATCTAGTGTATAGGTTGCGTGTCGAATTACGTGAAAACTTTAAAAAAAATACTTTTTAAATACTTTTATTCTGGACTTTCTTCTTTCAAAATAAAACTACATATGCCACTAAGTTTAACAATGTTAACTTTACTAAACACAAGCTGGAACTTTCTGGAACCAATCTTCCTCATCGGTTACAAGACAAAAAGATGACTGAGGCGAAAATTGAGGGGGACAAAATGAAAATAATCGGGACTGGGACATTACATCTTGCATACAATAAATTTTGTTTCGTTTCGGGACGGGTATTAAAAAAATATTCTTGCTGGATTTTAAAGATAGAAATCGTTCTATTTTAAACATATTTTTACTTCCTTTATTTTAAGTTGCATTTTCTGTCTGTCTTTCTGTCTGTCTGCAATCATGCAAAAATTGGTTTCGATTTTTCGACCACTTTCCGTGGTACGATCGAGCTGAAATTTGGACAGCAGACTTGAGGCTCCTAACAATACATCCTATCAAATTTTCAGTTTAAACGACTTAATAATAATACACTTATGACAATATTCATTTCTTAAAAGGAAAGTATAAGAAAAATTATGATATCGCGTTAAAAATGCCTTTGCAACTTTTAAAACTTTTTCGGCGCAAAGCTAGAAAAAAAAATTATGCGCTAAGATTATTTTTAGAACAATTCATACAGAGTAAGGAGATATTTTTGAGATTTGCGACACAGATATTTTTAAATTACATGATGGTAAACTTAGTTTGCAAATAAAGGGAGTATGATAAAAACTGTGTTTTTATGGTTTTCTTGTTATGTTTTACAGACGCTTATTCTATATATAGATTAGATTTTTGCATCCTACGCGTTTGTCTAGCGTATGTGTTGTTTGAGTCTGGTCTTCCATTATCATAATTAATTATGTAATAGTTCTTGTCAATGAAATAAGGACAGTGATTTTATCTGTGTGTCTATATAATATAAAGATCTATTATAAATATATACAACATCATTATGTCTATCTAATGTATAGTTCTATTATAAATATATTATACATCCTTGTCACGTTCTTGTTGTTGTTCCTTGTGTCCGGTTGAGTTATTCTAAAAATAAACTAATGTGACGATAGCGTGTGAGTTTAAACGCAGGGGGCATTTGCCGTATATATTTGGCCCTAATCGAATGATCCTAGGGTCAGCCATTGACCTCTTGCTTTCTGGCGACCGAACCAACGAGTGGATTTATACGCACGGCACCGAAGCCAGTTTACCCGCCTCCTTTTCCCCTAAATACCTATAAAGAAAATTCTAGGTCGAATTAGGACATAATTTAGTTGTAAATTGTGAGTAAATATTTAGACTATTTATTATAAAGTATGTTTCTAATGATAGTGATTAATAATACTATATAGATATATATTATGCTAATAATAAACATATAACATTTTGACAAAAACAGTAGTTATAATATAAGTAATAATAATAATAGAGTATAATAAAATAGTATAATATAATAAAAATACAAGACTAGACGCGGACCACGGATGAGAGTAGGACGCAATAATTTTCTTTATAGAAGGAGCGTCTGTAATGTATAAGATAAGATACGTATCTTCTCTTGGAAATAAAAGTTTTTCATATAAATATATGACACAAGTATAAGTATAAATCTTGTATACATATATAAAACATCCTTGTGTGTATCTAATGTCCCAATCATGACCTGCCTAATCCTTGATTTAAAACACCACAATCCTGTTAAAAAACAGTCTTCATTACTTAACATACGTTTCATCGATTAGGAAATAATTATTTCTAACCAGTTACTCGAAAACAGTTGAGAAGATGTGAGTTTAAGAGTCACATTGTGCTGGGAGGATTCACTCTATATATAACACTGCAGTGTACTTATCATTCAACTTTGTTAAATTGAACTATCTGAAAAAGTTCGATCAAAAGAATCTCCCCCACAAACACCAGGCTAAGCCTGAAGCTAATCCGACGCTTGACATTTCAGGGTAAGTGGACTCGACGTTTCTTTCGTTAAAAGAAGAAACTTACAATAAAAAAAACGAGATACAAAAACAGAAGGAAATAAAGTAAGAAATTCCTTTTGGGACTTAGGTCAGGCTCTGGGATTCACTTTGTTACTTCTATATATAGATATACATGGAAAATGACGAATTCATAGGCAAACAAGAATAGCCAAACCATTTGATTGGCCAAACATCTTATTAGGTCATCTTTTTTTTTTTTTTAAAGTTATACCTATTGGCTTGTTACAAGCCGTTATAAAACAATGAAAGAATGTATTATTCCCTTATAGCTCTGGATAAGAACTCTGCCGTGCGTCTGAGCACGTCTATATATCCGTAGAGAACAGTGGATAGTGGGTCACCCGTCCCATCTCCTCGATAACTGACGAGACGGGTGCACTCCCGCAGGATATGCTCCACTGTGGCGACACCGCGAGTCGAGGTTAGGTCGGAACCTAGCGAAGTATGCCCAAATGGGGCGATGGCCAGTGCGGAATAATAATTGTGATATTATTAAAAGACAAGAACTGGCCGACGAGATTGAAATTAATTGTCAAACACCAGCAAAAGCATTTTTTTTTGTTTACGAAAATAGCGGAAAATGGCACCGGAAGTTCATGATCTCTTCCATTTGAAAACGTCACGCCTCAATAAGACTTGTCAATAGCGTTGTAGATGCATGGTGCTATATGCAGAAAAACAATAGATACGATAAATAAAAAGAGACAAATTAGACAATGACATTTCAGTCCGTATCCTACTCAATAGAGATATACTTCGAAAAGACTTGAAAGCTGCTGAAATTGACTTGAGAGAATGTGCACAAGACGTTCGCTCCACATTGCGTGCCATTGTCAGATAGCGTGCCACTGTCGGATAGTGCTACTGTCGGTGTCGCGTTTTTAGGGACAGTGGAAGCCATAAGAGAGGAACGGATTGTCAGGAGAGTCAAAGTGAAGGCTAAACTAAGAATAAAAAAAACACTCTTAACTGCAACTTTCAGAGTCCAGGGTGAAACACGTCGTAAAAGAAGTATTGCTGGCATAGAACATTTCTGGAAGGCAATAATCATGTCAACTAGCAAACACTCAATGTTAACACTATGGCAGATATAGAGATATAGATGTTCCCTATTCTTCATTTTTTATTCGTATCTATTTTATATGTTATAGATGCATCCTACGCTCATCCGTGGTTTGAGTCTAGTCATGCATTTTGATTAATGTTTTAAATGATGTTAATTATAACTTTTCCTGGTTGTTTTCTTTAGGCAACCCATTCCATGCCTGGATGCCAAATGAGAAGAAAGACAAATCTCTTGCGATGTGTTTTTAAATATGAAATATCAAAAACTGGTTTTATCCTCACGTCTATCTGAGCAGAGTAAAAAATTGTTATTGTATTGTATTTCTTAATGATAATTTATTGCGTTATACAATAGTACTCTTTCGCTCTTTCGGTCTTCTTTAGTGTTTCCAGGTTCAGTGATTTAACTGTTGATGCTACTCACATTTGTCAGTTGTGTATATTACCCAGTAATGCAGCTCTTTTCTATATTAGTTCTGATTTTAGTGAGTTTGTTTTTTTACACAAGATGAATATTCATTTGTATTTACATATTTATAACAATTAATTTTAATTATACATATAAACAAAACAAAAATGAAATATAACATACAAAGAAATTTAAATACATCGTATTTAGAGACATCCATTATAACATATAATCTAGTTTTACTTTACTCACATAAACATAGCTTAGAACTCTACTCAATATAATAATATTGAATAAGTGCAGGACCAAACAACTTACTCTCTAGCAGGAGCTTTTGTACATCTATAAGAGTATAAATTGTGACAAAAAGTAATAACTTAAAAAAAATCTTCCCGGGACAAAAAAGTCAACTCTCCCACCAGACCACTGTGGCAATAAAACTTCCTTCTCCCTATTCACTCCACCATGGATAGTATTCTGGCTTATGGCTAATTCATTCCCAGAAACCCCCATAAATAATTCCATTTAACCTAAGGGAATGGCACATGGCCTTAGAAATTTCAAGAATACGGCACGTTTTAAACTATAAATGGCGGATAAGAAAGTTGGCTGGGGGAAGTTCTTGTAATATCTTCTTTGTGTAGCCTAACTTTTTATTAGGCATCTTATTTAATGGTCTCTATGGCTATTGGTTTTTTAGAACTGTAAGACGATAGCAAAGATATTAAATGTGATGTAATGCTTTACATTGGGATACATATATGCACATAAATATATATTGAGAGAGAGAGAAAGAGTAAGAGAGAGAGAGAGAGAGAGAGCGAATGTGAGAGCTAGATTAAGAGATTACAATATAATCTATCTTTTTATTATTACCGGTATGTGAAGAATATATTCTATATTTCTATCTTTTTAAAATCTATCTATTTATCTATTTTTCTATCATTTAAAAATCTTTTTTTCTATAGTCTCATCTATCTACCTTTTTTCTATCTTTTCATCTTTTTTTCTTTCTGTCTTTCTATCGATCTATTTATCTATCCTTCTATCATTCAATGTTTTTTTATATCTTTCTATCTTTGTATATATTGTTACGACCACAATCCCATTGTGGCCAGAGCCGTGTAAGTGTTGTTGAAAATTCTCGTTAGTCCTAGGGTAGACTTTGGTTATTATTATTTATATTTCAGCATTGCACAAACTCTCCTTATTGTCCTGGGCACAAACTCAGTATTTGCGTTCTAACAGTTCCTTTCCTTGGCGTTGTAGTTGTAAATAAAAATATATATTATAGTATTTTAAACAATAAAATAGAATAGTAACTTGACGAGGAAGCTTCAGTGTAAATGTTGTTGGTAATTTAATACAGGTGATAATTTGCAAGTATGTACAACAATAATAGAATAGTGCCAACACAACATCCAACAGACTCAAAAGAAACTACCTACAGAAAACTCTGCAAAACACTGCGAAAACTCTACACAAAAACTGGCTGCTTAGCCGGACCCTAGCCTTAAATACTCGCGGAGAAGAGCGGGGAACAGACACATCACTAGGAGGGGTGAAAATAATGGTATCATTACAAAACTCGTAATAAAAATTATAGTTTTAACATGAACTCCCCTGTACGAGAAATAATAGACTATTCTTAGCCATTCCGAGAATTTGAGGTCGGCACAAGAGTGGATTCTTAGAATAGTCTAGGCTTAGTACCTCCCACAAAACTTGCGTTGAGGAAGAGCTATTAATACATGACAATATCTATCTTCTATCTTTCTAACTTTCTATATTTCTATCTTTATTTTTATCATTATATCTTTTTAACTTTCTATATTTCTATCTTTATTTTTATCATTATATCTTTTTAACTTTCTATATTTCTATCATTATTTTTATCATTATATCTTTTTAACTTTCTATATTTCTATCTTTATTTTTATCATTATATCTTTTTAACTTTCTATATTTCTATCTTTATTTTTATCATTATAACTTTCTAACTTTCTATATTTCTATCTTTATTTTTATCATTATATCTTTTTAACTTTCTACATTTTAATTTTTTTTTATATCCTCTTATCTTTTTTATCTTTCTATCGTTCTATCCAGCTCATTGTCTGTGTAACTGCCTTTATTTACTTGGAAATGACAAATGGAATGCATTTAAATTATATTGTTTTTCTTTTAAAATAGGAATTTGAAGTAGGATGGAGCAAAAAGTACAGACTCGATTCCATACCTTCTGTGCATATGGTGCTTGTACAAATGACTGCTAACTAAACAGAGTATAATCTACGCCAAGCGTCGGGCATTCTTCTGCGCACGTAGCAGACTTGTCTCCCAGACCGATTTTTTTTTCAATGGCAGACGAATGACCGTCCAAAACGCTACTCAAGTCTGTTCTACAAGAAAAACGCAGTTTGACTTGTAGGCCATTGGCACGCCGCTGAATGATAAAGAAATGCTAACTCTGGCACATAATTATCAAAAAGTTGTGGGACTCCTCACCTACACTAACCACGAAGGCACATGTTTAAGTGTCTTAGAACCTCCTGTATTTAACAATCCTATTCATTGTATGTTTAAAAAACAAGATACTTCCCCACTAATGTAAACATAGATCTACCTGCGTTAACTCTAGTTGTTGGAGGACACCAACAGGCAGTGGCGTATCTAGGGTGAATGATCCCTTGGGGCGCCCCGGACTGGGTTTCTGAAATTGACGCCGAAGTTAAGAATTTTAGTTTTCATTTTTAGTAAGCATATTTAAGCATAGGTTATGAAAATGTCAATTTCGGCTCCTACCTGTGCATTGGCGCCTTGGGCGCATCCACCCCTCCGCAGCCCGTCTGCCGTATATCCCCAACTCTGGTTTCGCCACTGCCAACATGAACGAATAATTAAATAGAGGGTTGACAAGCAAGACGTTTCCCACACCCCATACCAAAGGTAAGATAATAATTGTTATATGTGCCCATTATAAGTGCACATTATCATACACCCAAAGTCAAATATAATGTTAGTATATATAAAATATATAAACATGAGAGAGAGTAAGATAGATAGATAGATATTTAGATAGATAGATAGATAAATAGATAGATAGATAGATAGATAGAGAATATATAATATAGAGTGTAATCAGATTCATATTTACTTTCATTCAATAACGTTAACCTATCGACCTCTACATGAATTGTGTATGTAGTTATTAATATGAAACGCTTCTGGTTCTTAGCGCTAAGACTTTAAAACATGCTTTATGTCTACTAATCAATATTTATTTATAGCCTTTCAAATCATGTATCTACGTTGTGGACACTATCTGTATAAATATATTAGATGTTGCCCTTCGCTTTATATATTCCATATGTTTTACCACTTCTGTCACTATAATGTACTAATCCACTGTTTAAAAAGAGAGGTTCTTCTTAGAAACACGGACACTCTAACACAGAATAATATACCCCATCCAGGCCAAAATACAAGTCCAAATAATATATAACCATAACCATTACACGTGAAGTCTACCCAAAGCAGGTGCCGCCATTATAGCTAAAAACAATAATGTACCCAAAGTGTGAATTCATTATATTGCATCTCACATATTCAGCGCCGTTTATAGTCTAGATAATTTGCTTCAAGCTCAAAGAATTTTAACAATGGCCTCTTCTTTGTTCAAGTTTCAGCCTATGTTATTGTATGCATTCAATATATTATATTATTATTTGTTCTTTCCTTGATTTAATAAATAGAAATGATAATAAAACGATCACGCACAAAATGTATTGTTTATATCATATTTTCTTTAAAAAAAAAATTCTTTCAGATGTTTTTTGTTGTAATCTCTTTTAATATTTTTCATTGTATGAAATATGATTATTCTTTGTGCATAATTATTGTTTGCTAGTCTATGGATAAGACGTGGAAGAAATATTCTTCTGTATAAAAGTGTACGAAGTATGAGATATGTTTGTTTTTTTTCTTCACACTTGTTTTTTTGAATAGAGTTTTTCAAGTGTATTAAATGAGCTGAATAGCTCGTACGTTTAATTTAAGTTTTTAATATAACACTCATTAAAAATTCAACTGTTCAAAGCTTTAATTACGACAAAACAGTGTTAAACAAATAACTAAGGCTGGTATAAATTTACACGGGGCCACTAGTTGCTACTGTCCCACTTATGGGGTGGATTTATTATAATTGTTAATATCTGGCAAAGCTTTCAAATGAAAGCAAAATCAAAATGTAATCCTTCATTGTTTAAAAAAATAAATAATAATATTCAAAAAATGACAAAATCTCATGAACTCCACAGAATGTGGGTTAATATGAGTCCGTTATAACTTATATGGCCTTTTGACAAATTGTATATCAGTTTATAAGGAACTTAACCGTAAAATTAAAGTAAAAGTACTTTTACTTCCCAAAAATACTTTTAAACAAATTATATGGCATGCAGAAGATTGTGTGTTTTTGTTGCTTGATATTATGCAACGTGCAGCAGAATGTATTCATATTGCTATCAATAAACATGACTTGGGTATAAGCACAGTGTGTCGATGATTCAACACGTTATGTTACATATAGAAGAGCCAATGTTTCGTACTTTGTGACGACTATAAAAGTGCCCTCTTGTCTTTGAATTATAACATAACTTACAGTCGTTCCCTATATAAATAAAAACATTACGGCTTTTATCAAAGCTTTCCTTTAATGCGGCAGGGATGGATTGGCAAGAGAGGGGTTTAGAACTCCAGTCTTCAATGTTTACACTGCGGAGCGCTAGCCGTAAGCTCAGCAAGTTGAAGTCCCGTTTTTTTGGTTGTTGTTTTTTTAAGAAAGTACATTAAATACTTCTGCCGTTTATTTTAAAATTCGATGGTTTGTTTACAAATAATATGCATTAAAAAAATATCACGTTTTCAGGGGGGGGGGGGGGGGAGGGATGATTTGTACGCGTGTTCAACTGTGTATTTCACAACTACAATACTTGTTTAAGCCTGGGGTCGGCAACCTACGTCCCTCGTGCCAGACTTGGTACGCAAAGCAATTTATCAATGGCACGCGGTAGACTCCCAGAAAAGGCTATTTGGATATATTCTACAAGAAATTGAGTGCTAAAGCAGGGTTCCTTTGAGGCTGTTAGCACGTTTAATGAATTATAGCCTACATCTTTTATTGAAACACTATTATCAAAAGGTTGCCGATCCCTGGTTTAATCCATTGAAATCCATGAAAACAAAAAATGGATGTTTTTTCACGGAACTAGTTAGAGTTTCATTTATAGAACTAACATTATGCTTCAAAAGGCCTTCTCACATATTGACCCTTGACCCCCAGGCATTTGGTCTTCACAGTAAATTTTATATGTGTGAAAAAAACAACATGGTTTTAATGAGTTGGATGAACATATGTTGAACATGTTTGCACAGATGTGTTTAAGTCAGCTTGTATTTTTTTTTGACTACATAGACTACAATTACCAACTATTAACGGATGTCCTGAAGACCATTATAACCCACCTCTCTCTACGCACACACACACGTGTCATAAATGTCAGCATTTGACCCTGCCCACATTGAAACTTGACACACACACACACACACTTGGCGAAATAGACCTACTTTATGTACGACTCCTTAATTATTGTAATCACGGGCTATTAGCTCTCTCCCTCTCATAAAAATTGCAATCACTGCTGATCCCACAACGTTACCATAGATAGTTTGCCCCTGTGTGACACAACAATGCGCCTGCCTATGTATCTGTGTGTGTGTATGTGTACATATTGTACGACCTGTGTACTATGTCTGTGTTACCTGCCGAATTGAAAGTCAATGTTTATATTATTTCGTAGTTGGACTCTTATCTGCCAGCCGGCACCTGTTGTACTGTCCCTATGGTCGCCTCATTACAGTTTTTCTACTTTATTATTTGTGTGTGTGTTTTGTTCCATTTTGTTTGAAGTTCACATCCTTGTTATTGGTGACATTTGATTGTGTTGTTAGTTCAATCTGTTTCCATCACAGATGAACACTTGGCTTTGTAAAAAAAAAACACTATTTGCCTAGACGATTTCTCGGCGACTAGTACTTTACATTTCAAACCTATTACATTGAAGAAATATTATGATAGTCAATGTTTACAGCTGAAGCTTTAGATAAACTCAGTGTTACATATTGGCATAGGAAGAAAGGTATTAATTTCGCTGTGTGGATAATATTTCGGATCATCTCTACGGATGTTCTCTTCGGTAGCTCTCAGCTCGGCAGGACTGTACGTCTGTCTGGTTCTCTGTTTCGTCGCCCAGCTAGCGGTTACCGCCCTCGAGACGGTGCCGGAGAGGGGAAAAGTGTCCCACGCGACACCATGCTGTTTGCCGTTCAGGTTCCAAGCGGTGGTCACGCCTCTGGACACATTCAGTATCGGGAATAAAGTAAGCTATTTCCTTTCTAAAGCTTTACCACGCTTCCACAGTATACGTTTTACAATGGACCTACCCAAAGAATTACTGTGGCACCTCGTCTGTCCTAATTGCGATTATGGAGGCGTTCCACATAATTTTCGAGGCCTTGTAGAACTATAAAAAAAAATAGTAAAAGTATCCCGTCGGACCAAATTGATCCATAGGGCCGTGAAGCAGCGTTCACCAGCTTCTGTGGCATACTAGGTGATTGTGTGGCCAGCACTATGTACAGCCGCCTTTACTTTACTCCCAACTATGGTAGACTAAGGGACACCCTCCAGTCCCGTTAAAAAAAAAAATCCTAGCCTGCACCAGGATTCGAACACAGGACCTTCGGTACGCCAGCCGAACGCGCACATCTTGTAGAACAATGCAGAGTGCTAGCCCTATAACTGTGACTAAGACATCAGTTATTATCATATTCAATGTCCACTGGTTGCTGTCAATTAATAGGGTTTACGATGAAGATGCTTTTCACGACATAGTTTGAAAAAGCACACAAAATACTTATCTTTTTCGTGTATTCCATTAAAAGCGACAAAACTTACAAAAAATAATAATTTTTAAATGATGTAGTGATATGTTTTTGTAAGAAATAAATAATAGATACTAATAACACCTTTGAAAAATAAAAATATTTTTTTTACACTGTTGCCTTATTACCAGCTAGTTACCAGTTACCTATAATATTGTTTCAATTCAAAGCAGTTTCACATTTTGCATTTTTACCAGCTGTTAACCATTGTGTCTTACTACCAGCTAGTTCAAGGGTCAGCAACGTTTTGCTAATAGTGTCCCAAATTTTTTATTTGATTTCTAAATCATTCAGCAGTGCCAACAGACTTAAAGTCGACCTGCTCGACGGTTTCTTGTTTTTCTTATAAGACAATTTGTTAAGCACCGTATCAACACGAAGGCCAAATGCAAAGGCACTTTATAGACAAAATAGTTAATTTTTATATTTTTAATTTAAATTATTAACATATTTTTTTTTAACATGAATAGCAAATATTATTTTCATTACTGAACTTCCGCATTATTGGTTTATGTCCAAACAGGAAATATAGTTGTCAATACGTGTTTCTTCAACCTGTTAGACATTCATTATAATTTAATCTCAGCCTAACTGAAATATCTCCAATGTAATAAGTATAGTTAAGTGAATCGAAGGCCATTTCTCGAATATTGTATCGCGGAATTGATACGTTCTAGTCATACAAAGTGAGTAGCTATTGTAATGTTCAAAAATGAACATATAAATTCTTCATTTATATACTATTTAAATAATTTTAACTATCTTTTTGTAAAAAAGTTTGTAAACAAATATTTGTTTAATACAGAAAAAAAAACAGTTTAAAATAGGAACGAAAATACAAACGGGTTAATTATCTCCCTTTAATCCTTTAATTGAATTAAGGTTTCCAAATTTGAGTTTATACTAGTGATGCCAAACATGTTATGTTTTGCAATATAACTAATAATACTTATTAATAATTCTTTAGTTATACAATTCTAGCATTATTGTATTTTTTTCAACTAGTAATTAGAGGTATAAAATTAATTTACTTTAAACAGATGTAAATAAACATTTGCTGCATTAATTGTTTAAAGTCAATTTAATGATTTTTTAAACATTAATACCGATTACATAAAACAATACTTGTATATAAGCCTCTTATATTAACTAAAATAAAAGAAGAAATTAAATTGTTTTAGAATTATTTATATTTATTCTTAATTTAAGAAGACGAGCATACAAACTCTTTTGAGTGTAATTAGTCTGTATAAATTAATGGTCGCCTTGTCCTCGAATTCGCTAATTGTTCAACGTCAAATACATATTTAGTTACTTCTGAGTGGTCAAGTGTAAGTGACCTCTTTGTTAGCTTACAACAGCTTTCTTGTGCGATAAAATATGTTCACAAATGTAAATTAAATTAAAAGCTGAAAGTAAAACGAATTCCCAGCTCCCAGCAGTTGAGAAAAACAGATGACTTTCTTAAGCAGCTTCTTTTCAGATTTTTCGCAAATGGCACATTTTGATGCCCTTTTTTATGTTTAAAATTCAACTGTCTGCATTATAAAATAGTCAATACACTACTACAAAAGAAAAAAAAAATCCATATTTGCGAAGTAGACTAATCAAGACAGTCAGTCTTGATGTGGTATGAAAGCATAAGTGAATTTTGATGTTTTTTACTTTGTTTAGAAAATTCCGCTCTGAGTGTTTCAATGTACTCTGGAAAAGCCCATCTAACTATCTTTTTTTCCTTAAAACAGTGAAGTAGTTAAAATGTTTTGAAGTTGATTTAATTGATTGCTACCAGTCAAGTTAGAAAACTTACCAAAACTTAATGTCATCTAAGTTAACGAACACTGTATGCAACATCAGATCTCTATGTTCAGTATCACTTTATTGTTGAAGAGACTTGAATGGCCTGTAAATCTTCTACTTCTTCTTCGTTCTCAATAGTTATGATTTGGAAGATTCAGACAACGATAGTTGTAATAAACTGTGCCGTGGCTGTTAGTTGCTCTAGTTCACCATACAGTTTGTCAATGACGGTAGCCTCCAGGGGCCATATGGCTCACCGGGTAGAATGGTACAAAGCGCAGGTCTAAAAGACATGTTCCGCATTTCCGGGAGCTGTTCCGCAGGGGCATGTAAATCAATAAGAGATTAGAAACTATCAAAATCGACTATTTTAACAATAGATTCAATGAAAAATCGACCGAGAGTCCAATGATGAGTTATTTGCACACATATCTTCTTGAACAACACTCGACGTCAAGCGTAATTTTCATGTAGTTTGCATTAAATAAAATCTCCATCTTGGATGTCTCCATCGCGTGCCACTGAAAATTACTCTGCGTGCCAAGTCTTTAGTTTGCCTTAGCCTAGTCAACCACTTTCTCTTATCGACAGTTAGTTAACCATTTTGTCTTATTACTTGGTAATTATCTACTTTATCATATAATTGGTAGTTAGTTACTTATTCTGTATTATTACTAGTAATTTATACATTTTGCCTTACTACTAGATAGTTACATAAATTGTCATACCCTAGGAATTTACCGATTGTATCTTTTTGACAGCTAGTTACCCACGTTGGCCTTATGATTAGGCAGCTATCCAATAATTTGTCTCATCATTAGGTAGTTACACATTTGTACAGAGATTGGGAATCAAGAATACAAGTCCATGAGCAGGTCACGTTTGCTGGTGACAGAATAGTAAGCAGCGGTTACAAAAACATACTGGACTATAATAATGTAAGTTTTTTATTTGTCTATTGTTGATATAACATCTATTCGTATATTATGTTATAGATGCATTTCCCATACCGAATATTATTGTGTCGTAGATTTTCGTGTGGAGTTATTTGCCGTTGTTCTCCCCATCGAGCGTCTCCCTATGCGGCGGATAAGGGAACGCCCCCCTCCCCCCAGATGTGGAGGGTACCGGAAAATAAAATGCCCGGGGCGGACCAAAAAATCAACAGCAACGTGGATTAGTGGATTAACGTGAACATGCCTGTGGCCTGTGATAGGAACTGCTTCTTTGCATGGACAGACTCGACCTGGCAGAACTCGCGGAAGACGTCCATTTACTAGGCCCAACGGGAATAAAGACAGGAACAGGAGCACAATGTGGAGTGTGAGATAGGGCACAGTGAGGCCACAACAGACCACTGTAAGCCATCCTCTGCATCCCAAGCTTACCTCCAACCGTCTGGACATTGTTTTACGGGTGGAATACGATAGACGGGACGAGAGAGAGAGTGAGGCTGACGACCTGTGCGCAACTCTCCCTCACTTTAATCAAAATAAAGCGCAAGTTACGTCTTACATCGAACATTTCAGCAAATAAAATAAATGGCTTCGTTCATCCTCAATTGATTTTGTTCAATAAATATTAAAGTTATTTTGAATCATTATTGTCTAATCGCCATGAGCGTTTTGTCTAACTTTTGTATTAAACATTTAATTTCACAAACTTATGTGTGTGTAAATATATCTTGGCGTTTTTATTTTGTTGAGTTTTTAGTTGATTTGGTCTAAATTAAAACATTTAAGTATTTTTAAATTATCATATTTAGTTCTCTTTCGGTTTTATAACATATTGTGTTTGTTTTACCCTCGTAATTGTTTATAATTGTTGTTTGTTTAATGGCAGATGAAACTATATACAATCAATGCAGGCGTTTGTAGTGAGATGCCTTTGACAAGTGGGATGCTGGAGCCGTGTATGCCAGGTAAGTGTATGAATCGATGAACAATGAACAATATATTTTATTTGCCACACAGTGCATAGATATAATAAAGGCATAGTCAATGCATTACAAGAAAAGTATAGCATTGGTAATTAATATATTGAACAATAATAGTAATACGACTATAAATAATATATTGAACAATAATAGTAATACGAATATAAATAATAATTTAAAAAATTAATTAATTAAAGGCATTCTATCATATACGTCAGGTTGTTGAACTTTTTTGCCAGTTAGTTAATGAACTCATAGACCATTTAGTTGTTGAACTCGTATGCCAGTTAGTTAATGATGTTTAGAGTTATCACTGCCATGTCGTTGTTTGAGCTTTACAACCAAGGCAGGTATTTTTTTAATGCAATTTAAGTCACATTTAAGCATAAACATTTAAGCAGTTAATCATAAAAGAATAATTTGGCTATGTCCAGCACATACTGTCAAGTATTTCTTTGCAGGATTATATTAAAATATTGATTAAAAATTATTAAATTAAATAATCACAAATTCATAAGCGTAAGTAAAAACAGTCTAAACTTGGCACTGTTAATGATCAAAAAGTAAAATTATTGGCTAACCTTGTCAGGTAAAAAGTATGTTATAAGCCGTGATAACCAATACATAATCACATAGATTAAACTCTGCATGCCTAATACTGTCACATATTGTATAATAGAGAAAGTATACAGTATAAAACATTGATGGCTTTTCAGTTATAACATGCGCAACACATTTATTTTCTTCATGTGTCAATATTATGTTGAAAGCGCTCTGAGCTTACATTATAATTTTTGGCAGCGCTATACAAATGTTATTATTATTTATTATAACTCTATTCTTGATCCTGACTGTGTCTACAGATGACGCAGTGTACTTGGGGAAATCCTACATAGGTCTGTACGATAACACGGCCAATTTCGACGCCTGGTACTTCAAACGGACGGACCAGAATCGGGACATTGAGATGACCATCGCCGTGACCAGTGACCGCTGCGTGCCGGTGATGGAACACATCGTTGGTACTATCGGGGGCGGTAAGGGTTATATCGCGGATGAGCATCCCGGGGACATGCGTAACTCTGCCCCAATATCTGAATGAGTATAATAACATATTATAAGAGAGTTTAAAGTTACGGTATCATACACAATTAGGGGAGATGAAAGTTACAGTATCATACACAATTAGGGGGAGATTAAAAGTAACAGTATCATACACAATTAGGGGGAGATTAAAGTTACAGTATCATACCCAATTAGGGGGAGATTAAAGTTACAGTATCATACACAATTAGGGGGGGGATTAAAGTTACAGTATCATACACAATTAGGGGGAGATTAAAAGTAACAGTATCATACACAATTAGGGGGAGATTAAAGTTACAGTATCATACCCAATTAGGGGGAGATTAAAGTTACAGTATCATACACAATTAGGGGGGGATTAAAGTTACAGTATCATACACAATTAGGGGGAGATTAAGGTTACAGTATCATACACAATTAGGAGGAGATTAAAGTTACAGTATCATACACATATAGGGGGAGATTAAAGTTACAGTATCATACACAATTAGAGGGAGATAAAAGTTACAGTATCATACACAATTAGGGGGAGATAAAGTTACAGTATCATACACAATTAGGGGGAGATTAAGGTTACAGTATCATACACAATTAGGGGGAGATTAAAGTTACAGTATCATACACAATTAGGGGGAGATAAAAGTTACAGTATCATTCACAATTAGGGGGAGATTAAGGTTACAGTATCATACACAATTAGAGGGAGATTAAAGTTACAGTATCATACACAATAAGGGGGAAATTAAAGTTACAGTATCATACACAATTAGGGGGAGATTAAAGTTACAGTATCATACACAATTAGGGGGAGATTAAAGTTACAGTATCATACACAATTAGGGGGAGATTAAAGTTACAGTATCATACACAATTAGGGGGAGATTAAAGTTACAGTATCATACACAATTAGGGGGAGATTAAAGTTGCAGTATCATACACAATTAGGGGGAGATTAAAGTTGCATTATCATACACAATTAGGGGGATATTAAAGTTACAGTATCATACACAATTAGGGGGAGATTAAGGTTACAGTATCATACACAATTAGGGGGAGATTAAAGTTACAGTATCATACACAATTAGGGGGAGATTAAAGTTACAGTATCATACACAATTAGGGGGAGATTAAAGTTACAGTATCATACACAATTAGGGGGAGATTAAAGTTACAGTATCATTCACAATTAGGGGGAGATTAAAGTTACAGTATCATACACAATTAGGGGGAGATTAAAGTTTTGACCAGGGGTCGGCAACCTTTCGCTAACAGTGTGCCAAACTAGGATTTCAAAATCATTCAGCGTGCCAACAGCCTAAAAGTCAACCTGCTCTGTTATACTTTTATAACATTATTTTAGCAAGACCTAGGGAAAATATAGAGAAAATCGCTAAAGTGTTTAATATTTAATACAAAAATTTACGTGTTTGTGATTATCATCATATTTATTTTTATTTATATGAAATACAATATGTTATTACAAACCTTTTAAATGTATGGTAATTATTGTTTAAACATTATTAGTTGTTAGTCAAGAAGAGGATCTAACACCTACAAATGTTAATTTTATTATGATCTCAATTTAACCGAGAAGTATTCCAATGTGTTATCTATCGATACGATTCCGAAGTTGAATAATCGTTTAGCGGAATAGATATGAAGTAATTAAACAAAATGTGTAGTTAATGTCTTGTTTTAAAATATACATATACATTCTGTAGTCATATAATATTTATATAATTTTTCAATACTTTTTACAGTTTAACCATTTCAAAGTTACAAATTGTAAGCCATTTATTCTTTTACAAAAGAAAAAAAAAAAGAAATATTAGCTCAAATAAACCGGTTTAGTATTCTCCTTTTCATTAAACACCGTTTTCACAGTTGATGTTATAGTGATGAGAAACAAGTTATGTATTGTAATATAACAAATATTACTGACTAATTATTATTTCTTTATCTAACATTAGGGTATTCATTACAAGATTTAATTATTAGAGGATTAAAATAATTTACGTAAAACAGTTGTAAATAAACATTTCCTGCATTAAGTGTTAATTTGTCCATTTGAGGAGTTTAGCCTACATTTTAAACATTAATAATTACAGAAATTACATGAAATAGTGATATTAAACAATTCTCTAATATTTATTAAATTAATAATACAAATACATTTTTTTGTAGAACTACTAATATTTATGTTTAACTAAAAGAGATGATCATAAAAACTCTTTTAAATGTAATTAGTCTGTATAAATTAATGAGCGGTCATGTACAGTCAAATGAACTTTGTATGCTTAAAATAGCTTTCATTTGCGATAAAATCTATTCACAAATGTAAGTTGAACCTAAAGCTGAAAGTGAAAAGAATGAATGCCTAGCAGTTGAGAATAGTAGATGGCTTTCCTCATTAAGAACCTGAAAATGCTTTTTATTTTTAATCAATAAAAAACCACCACTTGGCGGTCTATCGCTTGCCATTGAAAATCGCTCTGTGCCAAGTTTGGCACGCGCTGCTTAGGTTGCCGACCCCTGTCATACACAATTAGGGAAGAGTTTAAAGTTACAGTATCATACACAATGGGCCGTATAGCTGCTGAGAGTTAACACCCTTGCCCATTTTACAAGTCAGTCATGTAAGTTTGACTTGTATAAGGGGCAAGGGTATTAACTCTCAGCAGCAATATCTTTACAAGTCAGTCATATAAGTTTGATTTGTATAAGGGGCAAGGGTGTTAACTCTCAGCAGCAATACGGCCCATTAGGAGAGAGTTTCAAGTTACAGTATCATTCACAATTAGGAGAGAGTTTCAAGTTACAGTATCATTCACAATTAGGAGAGAGTTTCAAGTTACAGTATCATACACAATTAGAAGAGAATTTCAAGTTACAGTATCATACACAATTAGGAGAGAGTTTCAAGTTACAGTATCATACACAATTAGGAGAGAATTTCAAGTTACAGTATCATACACAAATAGGAGAGAGTTTCAAGTTACAGTATCATACACAATTAGGAGAGAGTTTAAAGTTACAGCATCATTCACAATTAGGAGAGAGTTTCAAGTTACAGTATCATACACAATTAGGAGAGAGTTTAAAGTTACAGTATCATTCACAATTAGGAGAGAGTTTAAAGTTACAGCATCATTCACAATTAGGAGAGAGTTTCAAGTTACAGTATCATTCACAATTAGGAGAGAGTTTAAAGTTACAGTATCATTCACAATTAGGATATAGTTTATTGTAAATATTATGAAACAATATTAAGAGAGTTTAAAATAAAAGTTATATACCTTTTTATCTTTTTACCAGATTTTTTTATATTTCACGAATTGTTTGTTTCTGTTTTTTGCGGTGGTGGGACTTAATGGAGTTAGGGTTGTAAATGTATCTGTAAGAAGCTGAAAAATAACACTACCGTATAATAGATATTTTCATTTATAGAGAAAATGACGAGATAGATAGATAAGAACATCCATTATATCGAGTGATTTAAAATAATAACACTTTTAAGCAATACAATTTATAAATTGTAAAAATCATATTGGCAGAAATGCAAGGGGAATAACTGGTTTTTTTATTGTGAGCATACAGGTGAATAAAGACGAATGAAGTTATTTCCCTTTGTATTTGTCTCACGAAATCTGTCAACAAAAACTGCTTAAACTAAATCTTTAAGAAGTAAACTATATATTATTATAAATGATCATATTGTCTATCTTATGGTCATCACTATAAAAAAAAAGAAAATGTATGAGTATTCGGCCGGAACAACTATTTAAAAAAAACTATATATAACTGTTGATCCTACTATTTATTATATTGTCTGATGTGTATTTATGTTATTATCTAACACAGCACCGGCTAATACCCTGATTGTGTTCGCCAATGTGAGTGAGGCCGTGGACAGCTCCGTCTTCAGGGTGCCTTACGAGTGCTTACGTAGCACTCTCATGTGAGCTGGCGAGGTGTGTGTACTGAACCATGGATGTTTGGCCCAAGCCTGGCTGGAGAGCGCTTCTTGTAATATCACGCTGGACCAAAAAAAACTTGAGTGCAAAACCCAGCTACAAGCAATAATTGTAATAAACACAACACAGAACAAAAACGTGTTGAATCAGTAGTGTTCAATTGAGTTTTTTCCTTTTTTAAAAAAAAAGTTCATCGAAAATTTCACAGACACAGCGACAGGTGTTTTGCTGTGGGCCTCTCCCCATCATGTGGAACGCAAACACTAATGATGGCCTTCATCCTATCTGAGACCTTTTCTTCCTTTTCTTCATTCTCAATTAGCATGTTGGCGGATTCACACCACGTCTAATATTTAGAATGAACTGCGCAAAGGCACTGCACAAAGGCTATGAGTTGATCCGGTTAACCAGGTAGTTTGTCATTTATTAAGGAAGTTTTTTGGTGACCTCAACTAAAGGCACCATAATCTAGGTCAGGGGTGGGCAACCTATTGGCTAATAGTGTGCCGATCTAGGATTTCTAAACCATTCAGCGTGCCAACAGCCTAAAAGTTAACCTGCTTTATTATACTTTTTTTTAATAACACAATTTAACTCCGTAGCAAGACCAAGGCCAAAAGCAAAGAAGATTTACATAGAAAATCGTTAAAGCGTTTTATATTTAATAAAAAAAAATTAATGTGTTTGTGATTATCATCCTTTTTATTTATTACTAAACTTTCACGTTTATGGTAATTAATTTCCAAGCATTATCATTTCTTGTCAAGATAAGGATCTAGCAACTTGAAATCATCATCATCAATATATATAATTGGCGTGAGTTTTGTTTATATGTTTGTAAATAAATTTATTTATATAAAAGTTTGTTCGCTTTAGGCTCCTGGGCCGTTTGACCGATCGGCACAAAAGTTAAATGTATAAATTGGAAACGTCCTCCAAAAGACATTTTTATTATATAAACAAAATTGCTTAATTCGTTAATTTTTATTTTTTTTAAATAAACTTAGACCTATTACTAATAACCACATGTTAAGGTTCTAAACTGAGCGCCATTTCAGAATAATGTCCCTTTGAAATGCTTTCACGTTATGGTGTTTTTCGGGGACTGGGTTTTCCCGTACCGCTACTCCGAAATATTATTGTCTACTTTTTTTAATACTTTTTTTTTACTGTTTAGTATTTGTGTTTGTTTTTTCCTTTTGATAGTATTATTGTTTTTGTAAACATCAATATACATAATTATCTTGAGTTTGTTTATTTATTTAGATGTTTGTACACTATAGGCTCCTAAGCCGTTTGACTAATTGGGTCAAAAGTTAAATGTATAAATTAGATTCCCCCTCCAAAAGAAATTTTTATTATGTATACAATATTGCTTAATTCTTAATTTAAAAAAAACAACAACAACAATAGATAGATAATCACCGTATGTTAAAGTTCTAAACTGAGCGCCATTTCAGAAGTATCTCTCCTTTCAACTTTAATTTACTATGTTGAACGCCAGGCCTTACCAATAATTGCCCTTGCATACAGTGTTTTTTTTACGCGGCGTACGCACCAGCAATTTGGCTTGGAGAGTTTTAATGTTTTACTTTAAAAAAAAAACTAGCTTATCAATTCAATTTTTACTCCCTTTATTTTAACTCGTACTGTCTGTCTGCTTGGTTGGTTGCTTGCTTGCTTGGTTGCTTGTTAGCGATTTTTCGACGATTTTCCGTCGTCCAATCGAGCTGAAAATCGGTTAGCAGACCTGAGCCGACTAGCAATACATTCTGTCAAATTTTCAGCATCATAGCCTTTGGAATAGTCACGAATTCCTTCGACCAATTTGCGAATCGAAGAAATTATTTTACGTAAATTATGGCTTCCTCTATCGGAAGAGATGGAAGTAAATAAACTTTTCGGATATGTTCGTTTTTACGAAATAAATAGAATGAAAACGACACAATGTATCTTTTTATGGTTTTTGCGGGCCAAAGCTAGAAAAAAAAAAGGATGCGCAAAATTTTAATGTGGAAATTCATAAGGTATGATATCACTTATATTTATTTTAATCTATCAAAATATAAATTAAATATAAACTTAGTTTACAAAGAAAGGGAGTATAATAAAAACTTGGTTTTTATGGGTTAGTTTATTTTTCAGTAATGGTAGATGTTTGCTTTATTATATTAATTTTAAGTAATAGTCACCAAATGTTATAATTATTTCATGGATTCACGTCGCTATTGAGATTATTTAATGAGCGACTTTATAATCAATTAAACAATAAATAAATTTAAAAAACTCAAAATACCGAAAAATATTTCGCACTGCATTTTTTATTGCATTTTTTTTCCTTATCTCTGAACAAAACACATTGTAGGCTAATCATTCGTGTCTCCATCATATTTTAATAGCATTAATTATATTTTGTTCCCAGTTTCTTTTTTTTTTTTTTTCAACAAAGTTTATTCAGTGGTATGTACATGAACAATTTCATATAAGTTCACATAAAGAGAAAGAGATAGGAGAGCAATTTATACAAGTCTAAGGGGATGGAAGAGCAATTTATACAAGTCTGAGAGGATAGAAGAGCAATTTATACAAGTCTAAGGGGATAGAAGAGCAATTTATACAAGTCTAAGGGGATAGGAGAGCAATTTATACAAGTCTAAGGGGATAGAAGAGCAATTTATACAAGTCTAAGGGGATAGGAGAGCAATTTATACAAGTCTAAGGGGATAGAAGACATAATATATTTAAAAGGGAGAGCTTATCTAAATAATCTAAACTTTCACTTCTTTCATTTTGTTTATTTTACATACGATTTTCATTCACTCATTCATAGCTTTCATACTTATTTTAAATAGTATGACCATTTTAGAAATAATACATTCATTATTCATTTGTAGAGAACAATACTGTTAAGTTTTGGTTCACCGCTATAGGCTAATTGTAAATTAGAAGGAAGGTATAGAAGATAATTTTCTTCATTTTTAACCAATCAAAGGGATAGAAGACATTGAAGAGATTCAACATGATACATTTTCACGATTGTACCCCTTGTTGGGTATATTTTGAAACTTTTGGCTCCAGGCGGATATAACAACATGTCAGACTTTGAAAATGCAGTGACATGAGAGCATTAAAAAATACATTTAGTTTATTTCAAATTACAGCACATGAACTTTAGGCGTGTAGTTTTACAATTTATGAATGTATAAAAAGAAAAAAACATGAAGGTAATACGAATTTTTGTTGGGATGGCATACAAAGGGTGTGTTCTGAGTTCACCTCGTGAAAAAGAAAAACATAGAAGGTAGAAAGTAGAGACTCCTTCTGTTCCCCTTACAGTAGGAGCGCTAGGAAGACAGTAATACGTTTAGAAACAATTTTTCAACGTTCATTTTATGTTAATTTTCACTGTCAATTTCTTTTAATTATCATCATCAATACATATAATTACCGTGATTTTATTTATATATATATTATATTATATATATATATATATATATGTTTGTCCTCTATAGGCACCTAGGCCGTTTAACGAATCGGGACAAAAGTTAAATGTATAGATTTGAAACGGTCTCCAAAAGAGATTTTTATTATATCAACAATATTGCTTAATTCGTTAATTTATTTTTTAAAAATAAACTTCGAAATATTGATAGTCACCGTATGTTAAAGTTTTAAACTTAGCGTCATTTCAAAATGATCTATTTTGAACGTTCATTTACTATGTTGAACGCAATTTAAGGCCTTATCGGGTTTTCCCCATTACATTCAGTTATATATTAACGCGGCGTAAACTCCTTAATAAAAGGTACGCACCGGCGATTTGGCTTGGAGAGTTTTAATGTTTCTAAAGAAAATACTGCCCTATGAGGTAATGTCTATGAATTCATTTTTGTTTCATTAATGGTAGATGTTTGCTTTATCCTATTAATTTTAAGTAATAGTAACCAAATGTTTTAATTATTTAATGGATTCACGTCGCTATTGAGAACATCCTTTAATGAGCGACTTTATAAAATGTATCATTTAAATGATACGAATTATAAAGAACAGTCTATATTCTACACAGTATATATATGACCACAAAAGGGCAGTCGCTGGGCGGTCTTTTCTATGTCGTCATAACCCCTGATCCAATCATTAAAATTGTGTACGCCCACTTCTCGACTAGGAGAATTATGTAGTAGGCATATATAAATGATTACTTTTTAATAACAGACGCTTGACGGCAACAATTTGTATGCAACTGTATGGGAAAGGACAGCACATATTCCAGTAGAACAAGAAATACAAAAAAGGAGATGGAGATGGATAGGCCATACATTGAGGAAACCAACGACAAATTTGACTAGACAAGCTCTTTCGTGGAATCCCCAGGGTGCAAGACGAAGAGGTAGACCAAAGAACACCTGGCGGAGGGAAGTAGAAAAGGATGTGCAGGTTATCGGGAGAACTTGGAAGGAGTTAGAGAAGATAGCCAGAGACAGGAGGACATGGAAAGAGATTGTTGATGGCCTATGCTCCACTAGGGGTTGATAATGGCGAAGAAGAAGAAGCCAGGGTTAGGGTGACTGATAAAAAAGAACAGGAACTAAATACCGAAAGAAACGTTCTCAATACTCTTTTGTATTGATACAATAAGCAAGAACACAAATTAAATACTGAAAAAACTTTCTCATTACACTTTCTATTGTATTGAAATATTATTATGTACTTTTTTTTTACTATTTACTTTTTTATTGTTTGGTATTTGTTTTTGTTTTTTATCTTCTTGATAGTGTTATTTTTAATTTAATATTAGGCCTATTAATAACAGGTCAAGTCAACACAACTGTTCGCTACATTTTAATACCCGATTGACATCAACAATTCTTATGTATGTGCCAGGACCAGGGTGACCAGAAACAATAAAAAAAAAAATATCGAAAGAAACTTTCTCACTGCAGTTTTGATTGTAATTTTATTTTATTTTCTCTTAACAAAACACATTATTGCCATTCGTTTCTCCGTCATTTTGACGGGCATAACCACTAGTTTAATTAGAATTAATAAGTTCCTGCAATGATTACCTTTCAATGGAATTGATACGTTGTAATCAAACAAAACGAGTAGCTATTTTAATGTTTTAAAATGTGCATATGAATAAATTAGTCGTTAATTTATATACATTTCAACTACTTTTACAGCTAGATCATTTTAAAGTTATAAATAATGGGTTATTTGGCTTTTTATAAAAGAAAAATAATATTAGAAATACTGACACAAAATATAATAATAATAATAATAATAATGAGCACTTTTATAGCGCAACTATCCATGCTATAATAGCATGCTCAGTGCGCTGTCATGACATAGATACAGGAGCACAAATTAGACAATGATTACTTAAACATATAGAACTTTAGGTTCTTTTTAAAAGACTTTGCTTCAGTTTGCCTTATTGAAATAGGCAAAAAAGGGGTAATTATCTCCCTTTAATTAAAATACAGTTTCTAAATTTGATTCAATAGTGATGCAAAACAAGTTATATTTCTAATATAAAAAATATCACTGACTAATTATTATTTCTTTATATAAATCCAGCATTATGGAATTCATTACAAATTTAATTAGTATAAAATTAATTTACATTTAACAGCTGTAAATAAACATTTCCGCCATTAACTGGTCGTCCATTTAAACTTTTTTTTAACTTTTATAATTACAGCAATTACATAATATTATGCTATTAAACAGGTCTCTTATATTTATATTTATTGAATTAAAGTAATAAATTGGTTTTAAAAGTACTTGTTTTATGTTTATCTTTATCTTTAAAACAACTCCCCGGTGTTGTTTGGGGGGGGGGGGGGGGGGATAAAACAGGAATGTTTAAGCGACAGATAAAATGTTTATTTACTACTATGAACATAAATCTATATTCTAGATTCTAGATCTAGTCTTATATTTTTTTAAATTTTTTTTTACTGAAGACATTTAGGAAAGTAATTGAAAACAAATATTGTACACGTGTAAAAAGAAGGTAAGTCTTTTTATTTAACATAAATCTAAATTGCCTGGTGTTACCCGTGGTAAAACAATCATTTTTTAGAGTTACATTAATTGAAATATTTTTAGAAAAAGAAACGTTATAGACTAACTGTAGAACAGTGGCGTAGCCAGGTTTTGACGATAGGGGGAGCGAACTTTTAGGCAAAAGGTCCCACTTTTAGACATTTTTCCAGATTAATAGAATAACTAAGAATTCGTACGTATCAAGTGTTATGAGAAAATCCTGTGCCCCACACTGTATACACACTGTATAATAGTGAAGTATTTTTTTTAAACATTCACAATTTTTACTAGCAACTATTAGTGATGGGAATTTCTGCAAAATCGATTGCATCTTCTGCTCATTTTCGGGATGAGTATCTAGTGTCGAAAAATATTTATAGAATCAATGCGAATGCTTCTATAGGACTGAATTCTTCTGTGTTTTAATTTTGAAAGACGAGATAAATCGTCAATATAGACATTTTCAAAGAGATTTTCTTTAAAATAGAGTTTCAACATTTTTATTTACTGTATCTATGTGTCAATTACAAAATATGATACGTTATAGGAACGCTCTATTCTTTTCTAATATTTTCCTTTCAGCTATTAAAACACCACGCCCGATGGTTATATCCTTAGCAAACGGAATTTCTTTAAAACAAGTTATTTCTCTTCTTTTCTTCTTTCTTTTAAATTCTGTGGGTATCTTTTTTTTTTTTTCGAATTTCATGTAACCATGTTTTCGATCACTACACGTATACGGCCGAGAAGGAGAAAGCCAGCGCGCTTTAAGTCTCTTATTACTTTTCGGTGAGTACACCAGACTTGAACCCCACCTTTTTTTGAGAATGCGAGCGAGCGTACTCTTTTGTGGCTCGGAGAACTAACTCTGCTGTGTCCACGCACCACTGATACATAAACGTAAAAGTTAGGCACAAACGGTTGGCCGTTCCTGTCCACCCTAAGTTCCTGCGTATGACCTGGTATCCACTAGAAAAGGGGTCGGCAACCTAAGGCACGCGTGCCAAACTTGGCAGCTAGCGAGGGCACATGTGCCAAGTCAAATTGCAAAGGTTGAATGCTTAGTAGGCCTACTGCTTTCATGTGAAATAAAATATGTTCTCTCGTGTAAGTTGAACCTAAAGCTGAAAGTAGAGCGAATGCCTATCAGTTGAAAATAGCTGACGACTTTCCTACGCTTCTACCTTCAAGATTTCTTTCTCCAATTGGAATATTTTAAAATTCAACTTTCTGCATTTGTAAATCGCCAATATCCCTACACTTAAAAAAACTATAATCCAAAAAAGGTTGATATGCAAAAATTAGTCCATGAATTTGAAAGTCTTGCCTTTGTTTAGAAAACTCCGATTTGAGTGCTTCGATGTACTTCTGAAAAAGCCCAACTATTTATCTTAATATATACCTTAATAAAGGGAAGTACATGTAGTTTAATGTTTTGAAATTGATTTTACTCCAGATATATGCAAATCCAATCCGCTGCTCTAACATTTCAAGTGTTGTTTGACCCCGTCCTTGTAAATGCAAGTTCAACTCACTAAAAAGTGCCGCTATGTCATTCAGAAACATCGGCTTCAACAGTCATCTTCTCTCATTCAGAAACATCGGCTTCAACAGTCATCTTCTCTCATTCAGAAACATCGGCTTCAACAGTCATCTTCTCTCATTCAGAAACATCGGCTTCAACAGTCATCTTCTCTCATTCAGAAACATCGGCTTCAACAGTCATCTTCTCTCATTCAGAAACATCGGCTTCAACAGTCATCTTCTCTCATTCAGAAACATCGGCTTCAACAGTCATCTTCTCTCATTCAGAAACATCGGCTTCAACAGTCATCTTCTCTCATTCAGAAACATCGGCTTCAACAGTCATCTTCTCTCATTCAGAAACATCGGCTTCAACAGTCATCTTCTCTCATTCAGAAACATCGGCTTCAACAGTCATCTTCTCTCATTCAGAAACATCGGCTTCAACAGTCATCTTCTCTCATTCAGAAACATCGGCTTCAACAGTCATCTTCTCTCATTCAGAAACGGAAAACGTTGTGGTTTTTTTTTCCTCAATAAAAAGACACCTCTTGGAAGTTCCTCGCGTGCCATTTAAAATCGCTCTGCGTGCCAAGATTGATATGCGTTGCTTAGACTGCCGACCTCTGATCTAGATTCAGCGACATAAACAGTCACAGATTCATTTCAATGCTAGACTTGGCCCTATCTCCTTCTCACAATAATGAAGTCGTAAGCATTTACGTGGGATGTGTTTTATTCAAACTTCCCTTAATGCTTTGCTAAGTCTTAGTCTACACCTAGACTTTGTGTGTGTGTGTTTTTTTTTGTTTGTTGCCCATGTTTTTTCCGATGTGGCCTAAGGCAGGGATCGGCAACCTTTTGATAATAGTGTGCCAAACTAGGATTTCTAATTCATTCAGCGTGCCAACAGCCAAGAAGTCATCCTGCTTTAGCACTCTTTTTTTTTTTTGTGGAAGAGACTAGAATTGCCTTTTTGGGAGTTTTCAGCGTGACAATGAAAAAGTCTCTGCGTGCCAAGTCTGGCACGCGTTCCGTAGGCTGCCGATCCCTGGTCTAAGGTAAAGTGTGGCTAATAGTGACAGGCCAAGTCACCATAACATCTATCCAGACCTGAAATGGAAATTTGATGCCCTCAACAGGAAATATAACAGGTGAGGCTACTTTTACTTCTGTCACCCTGTCTAACCTACGAAATAAACATTATCGCGGCTTGTACGTCCCACCCTTCTCCACCCTTCTCCACCCTTCTCCATTACTTACTACCCGACCCTTCACTACACACACACAGGAAACAGACACACACACCTTTCTACCCACCAAGATAACACCCAAACCAGTAGCCATGATTGACACATAATGTAAACAAATAAAGCACGTGTCGTTCTGAATTGAAATGGGCCGCCAAGGGCGGAAAAGGAGGAAAGGGGGAGGGGAGGGGGCGTTTAAAACAGATTTCACGGTTGGTGGTTTTCTATTTTACATTTAGCATAGCAAATAAAAATATATTTATAAACTCTTATAAACGTAGCCTTCTTTTGAAAACCAGCTCCAATAGTATTCTCTAGTCACTTTAGTTTTATATTTAACTGTTATATTATATTTAACACGCATACACGTTTGACCATACTTAAAACTATACAGGTCTTTCATCATTGAGACATGTCTTAGTGAGTTGTATTCTATCTTACAAGCTAGTGTCGTTTTATGCTCAGACGGATTGATTACGATCTCGGGTTCGAATCGCCAGAGTTATTCCCCTGGCCACCGATGCGTGTTTGGAGATGCCGCCAGCGAAAATGCTGGTGCGACCATATAAAAGATTGCACAGGGCTGCAGATGACTGACTACTGACAGCCACTCAAGATAGGCAAAAAAAATGGAGAAAGATGACTGCCTAGGTGTCCATTCCCTCCATAACGGATCGATGATGATGATGATAATAATGATGATAATAGAAGTGTAAGGAATACAATTAAATTAAATCATTTTTTGTAAGTTACGCCTGCCTTTTTAAAACAGCCATTAAAAACATGTGTCATGTGACTATTGCTTCACGTATTGTGTCGACGCTGTGACCCGAAGCTGGAGTGATTTCTCCGGAAGTTGAAACGAGGAAGTAATAGCGACACAGATTTTACTTCTTGCAACATCTCTGTATCGTTTTACTGAACCAACAAATTCAAACAAACAATAACAAAAGCTAATGAGATGTGAAATTATGAAAATAGCAGGCGTGCATTAACTTCTATACAAATATTTTTTCTAGGGAGGGGAAAAAAAGTGGGGAGGGAAGACAAGTCTTTACGAATAATTTTTTTTCAAATGGGAGGGAGGGGATACGTTTCGTTTTTATGTTAGTTTTATTATAATGCCTGTAAGGCCTAAATAGCGAAACTCATGTCTTACGTCTGTTTATTCCTATTGCTCTCTCTCTCTCTTTCAAATTCACTCCCTGTCTACCTCTCCTTCTATTAAACTTTCCCTTTATTTGTCACTATCTCTCGCTCTATCATTCTCTTCCCTTTTTATCACTCTTTGTTAATCCTTTCCTCCCCCTCTCTCTCTCTCTATCTATATATATATATGTTTATCTTTCTCTTTTTTTCCTCTATCCCACTCTCTCAATACACTTCATATTACTCTTTGTCTCTCCTTAGCTCTCTTGCTTCCTCTCTAATGGAGCTCTCTCTCTCTCTCTCTCTCTCTCTCTCTCGTCTTCTTCTTCTTTCTTTAAGAAAAAAATAACGGCGTTTAAGTTTAAGCCAAACTTGTTCAACTTGTTTCTCTATTGACATTAAGGCCACTAGAAGCCTTATAACTGCTATATAATGTAAAGTATTTAATCACACAACTTTTACCCTTTTTTTTTTCTCCATGCCCTAGTCAAGTAACCCATTCAGTCGTTATGTAGAGAGTTTAGACTCTTTTTACAAACCAGTTTCCATGAATGTGTATCGTACAAAGTGAGAAACGAGAGAGAGAGAGACCACCAGGTTTGAATGTGTATCTCAAGTCTGTCTGATCAATGCTGCAGATCGAATGTGTATCGAATGTGTATTGAATGTGTATCGAATGTGTATCGAATGTGTGAGGTTGTTTTTGGTTTTAAGTTGAATAAATAGAGATATCGAAGAGCACCTGTCTATCATGGGTGGGTGTAGTGGTATTGTGTGAGAGGCAGTTATCATATCTTCTTGTCTTATAAATTATATACGCTCCTTCTATGAAGAAGATTGTTGCGTCCTACGCTCATCCGTTTGTCCGAGTCTAGTCTTGTATCTTTATTAATGTTTTAAATGATCTTTAGTTATTGGTTTTCCTGGTTTGTTCAGGCAACCCATTACATGCCCCGAACGCCACTCGGGAAGAAAGAGTACTTATATGCATTTGTTTTCGCATAAGGATAAGTAAAGTGTTCCTGTCCTTATGTTTATCTGAGCATTGCAACAGGTTGTTGTTGTGTTATATTTCTAAGTTCGAATTTAATGCCTTATGTAGTATGACTACTTTACTCTTAGCCCTTCTGTCCTCTAGTGCAGGGGTCGGCAACCTAAGGCATGCTTGCCAAACTTGTCACGCGGAGCGATTTTCAATGGCACGCGAGAGACCCCCAAGAGATGTTTTAATTGATAAAACAACAACATTCTGAATGAGGAAAACTGACTATTGAAGCCGATGTTTCTGAATGACATTGCGACACATTTCAGTGAGTTGAATTTACATTTACAAGGACCACTGGAGTGGATTTGCATTGAAAATTGCATTGCATGGACATATCTTGTCACAAAATCAATTAAAAACATTTAACTACTTGTATATCCCAAATTAAGGCATATATTAAGTTAGATAGTTGGGCTTTTACAGAAGTACATCGACTCACTAAATGCGGAGTTTTCTTATCAAAGGCAAGACTTTCAAATTGATTTGATATGATATTACTACAACCTTCTTAGATGTAGCTATTTTTTTAAGTGAAGGAATATGGGCGATTTTTAAATATAGCAAGTTGAATTTTAAACATTAAAAAAATGGAAACCAGAAATGTGCCCAGTTGCGGAAAAAATCTGGAAGGAAGCTTCTTAGGGAAAGTCATCTGCTATTCTCAACTGCTAGGCATTCGCTCGTTTACTTTCAGCTTTTGGTTCAGCTTACACGTGTGAACAGATTTTATCGCAAATGAAAGCTGTTTTAAGCATACGAAGAGATCACTTACCTTTGACCACTCATTATTTGATACAGACTAATTACATTTAAAATAGTTTTTATGCTCATCTTCTTTAATTAAATATAAGTAATTCTAAAATAAATGTATTTGTATTATTAATTTAATAAATATAAGAGACTTTTTTAATAGCACTATATTATGTAATTTCTGTAATTATTTAAGTTTAAAAGCAAAACTCTTTAAATGGACAAACAATTAATGATGGAAAAGTTAATTAACAACTGTTTAACGTAAATTATTTAAAGACTCTAATAATTAAATCTTGTAATTAATATCTTGATGCTGGATGTATTAGAGATAATAATTAGTCAGTGATATTTGTTGTATTACAAAACATTACTTGTTTAGCATCACTATTAATTCAAAATAAAAATGTGAACAAGTTTTTTAATTAAAGGGAGGTGATTAACCCGTTTTTTTTTACGCGAATATTTCTAATAATATGTTTCTTATTTTCTTGTATGAAAATAAATGGCTTACAATTTATAACTCTGATGTGATCATACTGTAAAAAGTATTTGAAAACTATATAAATATTATATGACTAAAGAATGTTTATGTATATTTTTAAACAATACATTAACTACCCAGTTTGTATGATTACTAGGTATTTATTCCGCTCAACTATAGTTCTATGCCTACGTTAATAAAGTACGAAACACGTTAAAGGATATCTCAGTTAAACTGGTATCATGTATAATTAAAATTAGCAGGTGTTAGATAAAAACAACACATTTACAAACAATAATAATGCCAGTGTTGACTTATGGCAGTGAGCTCTGGACTCTTACAAAAAGCACAGAAAATATATCAAATACCTGGGAAAGAAGAGTCCGCAGAAAAAGATGAAATGGATGGAGGATGCGCACAAATAGAGATATCTATGAGTTATATGAAGACCCTGCTATTGTGGCCGAGATAAAGAAGAGCAGTCTACGCTGGACATGCCACCTGCAACTAATGCCAAACAGCAGAGGAACTAAAGTAATATATACTCAGAACCCTAGAGAAAAACGACCTAAAGGCAGACCCGACTGAGATGGTTGGACGATGTCGAGATGGATCTGTGACAGATCGGGGTACAGGCCTGGAAAAAGAATACAATGGATAGGTCTCGATTGGAAGGAGGTGGTGACGCAGGCCAGAGCTCTCCATGGGCTGTAGCGCCAGTTATGATGATGATGATGAGGTGTTAGATCCTCATCTTAGCTAACAAATGATAATATTTAGACAATAATTACCATATATTATGTGAAAGTGTAGTAATAAATTATTGTATTTGATATAAATGAAAATACATCTAATAAATCTGCCACTGCAAATCACACCAAGAGCGCACTGAGCATGCTAAATTAATAGCATGGATAGAAGCGATATAAGAAATGCCCCTCCTTATCTTATCTTAATCACTAACACGTTAATTTTGTATTAAATATAAAAATCTTTCACGATTTTCTCTATAAAGAATCTCCTTTGTTTTTGGCCTTAATCTTGCTTTGGAGTTAAATTAATTGTCCCATAAAAATAATTGTTAAAAAGTATAATAGAACAGTGTCACGTGCGAAATCAGCTACTGACGTTAGATGATATTTTTAGTAATGTATTATTATATATTATTTTGATTCATATCCATCTTGGATCTCACAAGGTTGTATAAGAATTTATATTGATGTTATTGAATTAGATTTGATGTTTATTTGACTCGTGGCGATATGAATCTTTTGTGTATAAAGTGATTTAGATAAACTGTACCTTAATATATAGGAAATCCACAATCCTGTTTGAAATTGAACACAATTTTATTCCAACAAGTTGAGATGATAAAATATAACAATACCACAGAATACATGTACCAGTATTATATAATAAAACTTAATCAGTTGAGATTCTTCTATAATGAATTAAGCTGTAATCCTATCTTTAAGAAAGTGGTCAAAAACAGTCCTCACACATTAGCGCCCAAACTAGAACTAAACTAAATGGTATTCCACCCTCGTGCATATGACGTATTTTATTGCTATGACGTAGTGTCTAGACATAACATGTTTTATTCCTAACACGGAAACATTTCGGGTTTAAGATTATTTCATTTTAACTTTAGTTAATAATAACAGAACCAATATAATATGGAAATAAAATCTACTCGTAACACTCGCCCCCCCTTAAGACACAAAGGAATTACAGACAGCGTTAAGTATGGAATTCTTTGTAGAGTACCCATAAAATGAACCGAATTCCCAAACTATTCGTAAGATTTAATTGACTATTGGACAATCTTTTTAAGATTAAAATGAACCATATATTACATATTCCCTTAATAACAAAGTCGCTATTATGGAATCCCTTATCACATTATTCTATCAATGATTATTAATTAAACATTTATTTATCAATTAATATTTACAATTATGATTATTGTGTGTACAACGTTGACCATAAAACTATTACCACCAATAACCAATTCCCATAGAATTGATATGAATTACCCAAATAAGTGGAACCGATTAATAATTGATAGATAATTCTTTAGAAAATTTAATTTATTTATAACCGATCACTGTATCATTAACTAATGATTTTCAGTTATTATATTATTATTATGATGTCTCAATTATGACATCAAGAATATTTAAAAAAAATGTTATAATCTCAGCTGATTTAGCTTTTACATAGCATAAAATAAGACATCCAAATTATAACATGACGACATAGAAACAAACAATTTTCAAAACACATCAATAATCAATTGAACAAACACAAGTGTGGATGTATTCAAGTTAAATACCGGTGTGTGTGCAATTGCTGTATGCAATAGTTACCTTTTACCTTACAACGTATGATTGTTTCTAGTAGAATTTGAAGTTTTGTTCTGTAATGTTTCATATTGTAATATTTCAAAACATAGTTTATTTATTTTCATATTTACAATAATATATATGTTAATCAATACAATGAATGACATAAAAGAAGACATTCATGAGAAACTGGTTTCCTCTTGTTCAATCAGTCTTGTTCTATTGCGTACATCTGCGAATAGATTAATATTAATATGTTCATAAATTTGACCTTTGATAGCGGATTGTTCGCAGGCGGGTAAATGTGCCAATTTTTCATTAAGGGATTTTAAAATTTTTGTGATTTTTAATTTGCTTTCTGCCAATTCACGTTCAATTTCGGGTGAATTATTCGCGACTCTAATAACAGTGTTTACCGAGGCAACAACATTTTGTTCTTCTCTGGTAATGTATGGTTTCAACATATTGATATGGCACACTCGTTGCGATTTCCGTCTATCAGGGGTCTTTACAAGATAGTTAACCTCACTAAGCTTAGCCATAACCTCGTAGGGTCCTGTAAACTTGGCACTCAGGGGTTGACCAGACAGTGGCGTCAGCATGAGAACTTTATCACCAGGTTGGAAGATACGGGTTCTTGCGTTGACGTCATAATAGACTTTCAACTTGTCTTGTGCCTGCAAAAGATTAGATCTGACAACTTTTAATGCATTATACAGTCTATTTTTAAAATTTTCCACGTATGTCAGTAGACCAGTGTCTTCAGTGGATGACAACCATGTCTCTTGTAACAGCTTTAGTGGTCCACGAACTGTGTGTCCGAATACCAGTTCAAAGGGACTGAAACCAAGAGATTCTTGTACAGCCTCTCTGGTTGCGAAGAGTGCGAAGGGAATACCACGATCCCAGTCGTCGTTATGCTCGAAACAGAAAGTACGGAGCATATTCTTCAATGTTTGGTGGTATCGTTCCAGTGCGCCTTGACTCTGTGGATGATATGCACTCGATACTGCATGACGAATACCCAGCCGTACTAAGACTTGGCGAAATAACTTCGATGTGAAATTTGAACCTTGATCTGACTGCACGGTTTTCGGAAGACCATATCGGGTGAAGAATCCGATAAGTGCATCAGATATTTTGTCGACATTGATGCTACGTAGAGGAATAGCCTCTGGAAATCTCGTTGCCGAACACATTATAGTGAACAGATACTGGTGGCCAGCCTTAGTTTTAGGCAACGGACCGACGCAGTCTATAATGATGTGACTGAAGGGTTCTGAGAATGCTGGTATGGGTCGTAGAGGAGCTACCGGAATGGTCTGATTCGGCTTGCCGACCATCTGGCAGACATGACATGATCTGCAAAACGATGTGACGTCACGACGTAGGCCAGGCCAGAAGAAATATGGAAGAATCCTGTCGAAGGTTTTCTGTATCCCTAGGTGACCAGCATACGGTGAATCATGGGCCATATGTAGTATGTCCTTGCGGTATACATTGGGTACCACGATTTGATGTACTTCGCTGCATGTTTCATCGTCGTTTTCTTTCCCTCTCCATTTCCTCATTAACAACTCGTCCCTCAGGTAATAACCTGCGGCCATTGTTTCTAACTCTCCTTCATTCTTTGCTTCCTCTTTTAGCTTCCCAATCTCTGGATCTTTGCCTTGAGCAAGAATGAGTAGTTGTCTAGGCGACAAATTATTTTGATCAGTATGACTTGAGTGACCACCTAGAACATCCGCCATGAAGGTTGCTTGCAAGTCAATCTCTGGTGTTGGTTCCGGTTTCTTTGTCGATTCATTAGTCATCTGCTGTTTCTCCATAGCTCTGGTGATAACACATACTGAATTTTCAGTATTCCTACACTGAACAGAGTCTTTAGTTTCTTTAAGTACAGGATGTACCTGATTCTTGGCAATGTCACTTCCTAAAAGTAATGAAATGCTTCTGTAGGGAAATTTCTTCACTATCCCAACAATAACAGATCCAGTGAAGTAATTACACTTCAACTGTATACGATGTAACGGTGCCGTAAGTGTTCCAGCCATAGTACTGATTAAGGCATACTGGCCTGTATGAGTCAAT
Source organism: Anisus vortex (assembly GCA_949126835.1). Classification (NCBI taxonomy): domain Eukaryota; kingdom Metazoa; phylum Mollusca; class Gastropoda; family Planorbidae; genus Anisus; species Anisus vortex. The sequence goes on along the minus strand of OX421494.1, from coordinate 9,366,178 downwards.
TTCGACGTTGGTACAGTATTCTTCAACAGTAGAGATATATCAGCACCGGAGTCACGTAGAATTTTAATCTTCCGTTCTCTAGCTTGATTATCTATAGGTGACACATAGCCCTCGCTAACATCCGATAGCATGCACTCGGGTAGTTCTCTGCCTACTGAGTTTCTTGCTACACTACTGCCTCCATAAGTAAACGTTTTATTTACTGATTGTTCATCTGTCACACTCCCTTTGGAGTTGAAACTAGAATGTTCAATAGCCTCGGTCTTCATTTCAAAGACTTTTTCCGACTTTGAGCAACTTGGACATGCGTGTTTCGCCATCTCCTCATGACTAACATCAAATGTCTTTCTATCAGCTTTAATTCTTTTGTGGGCAGTTTTATTTATGTGAGTTTCAGTTTGTACGGAAATGTGTGATAAAACCACGTTGTTCTTGTTTTTAATGGGTCTTTTCTCTTTATGTAGACTCCAACAATTCTCTTTGATATGTCCATCTTTCTTACAGAATGTACAGGTAATTCTCTTTTGTACAAAACTTGAATTCTCTTGTTTATCGGCTTTTTGTTTACTTTTATCCTCTGTCGATCTTAACTTCCTCTCTGTATTACTGTTTTGAGTCCTCAAACTTGTTCTGTCATTTTGAAAATAATGGCTATGCGGGTGAATAATGACGTATTCATCGGCTTTAACTGCTGCTTGTTCTGCTATTTCAATACCACGATCAGCCAAATGAACTTTTATATCAGTGCGAATCTTCTCAGTAAAATCCTCCATCAGTATGAGATTATATAGTTTCTCATAATCTTTATTCACATTCTTAGAACGTAACCATCGATCAAAATACTTTTTCTCTAATCTCAGGAAGTCAACATGTGAAACTTCTGGTTCCTTCTTGTACTCACGATATAACTTTCGATACTTTTCTGGAGTTAGAACATAACTCAATAGTACTCTGCTCTTTATTAGTTCATAATCATTGCATTCCTCTGGAGTCAAATTCAATACAACATCCAGAGCCTTGCCTTTTGTTAGAGCTGAACGTAAAAGTACGGCTTTCTTATCTTCAGGAAATTTATAATCGATCGAGTTTCTTTCGAAGACCATAAAGAACTCATCAATCTCTATGTTCTCCATGCTTGGGACATGCTTTTTAAACTTATATAGTTCTACATTATTTGTTTCCTGAATCGTATGAGTTGATGAACGAGACTTTGCCAATTCAATCCTTTCATTACTAGCGATTCTTTCTTTTTCCAATTCTTTCTCCTTCAATTGTAATTGTACTTCTATTCTTTTACCCTCTAATTGTACTTGAATTTCTAACTTCTTCATTTCTAACTGGAATTTCATGTCTGCACTTAGTTCATTTCCATTCATTTTAAATTCATGGTTATTTATGTCTGTTTTCAGGGTTTCTGATACATTGAGAACCACTGATTCTTCATTATTCATAGTATTTTCTTCAAACATTCTACCATGTCTTTTCAAACAGTCCTTAATATCTTGAATCAATTTACTCCTAACTGGTGTAACTTCAGTAATGTCTATTCCCAGAGAGTTTGCCATCTCTTTTAACTGGGTTAGTGACATGCTAGTTGACTGTTCTGACGTGATAGCAAAAATATTCAATTGCTCCAACGTAAGATTAGCTTCCGCCATGTTTTATATTAATGACGTAAATAGAAGATAAAAAATTTCAGTTTTACCTTTCATAAAGTCCTTTGAAATATTTTTACACCACTTTTAATTTGTAGAAGATAAATTTTAAGATGATTGTGTACAAAGCTGAAAACAGTATGTCCGAACACAGACAGTGCCTCCCACGTAGACAGAATTTGAATAAATATTTGTTGTAAATCGTTTTCACTAAAACAGTTGTATATTCTTAATTTCTTATACATACAAACTTTAGATCCCGGACGAGCCCCCAATCTTTTGTCACGTGCGAAATCAGCTACTGACGTTAGATGATATTTTTAGTAATGTATTATTATATATTATTTTGATTCATATCCATCTTGGATCTCACAAGGTTGTATAAGAATTTATATTGATGTTATTGAATTAGATTTGATGTTTATTTGACTCGTGGCGATATGAATCTTTTGTGTATAAAGTGATTTAGATAAACTGTACCTTAATATATAGGAAATCCACAATCCTGTTTGAAATTGAACACAATTTTATTCCAACAAGTTGAGATGATAAAATATAACAATACCACAGAATACATGTACCAGTATTATATAATAAAACTTAATCAGTTGAGATTCTTCTATAATGAATTAAGCTGTAATCCTATCTTTAAGAAAGTGGTCAAAAACAGTCCTCACACATTAGCGCCCAAACTAGAACTAAACTAAATGGTATTCCACCCTCGTGCATATGACGTATTTTATTGCTATGACGTAGTGTCTAGACATAACATGTTTTATTCCTAACACGGAAACATTTCGGTTTTAAGATTATTTCATTTTAACTTTAGTTAATAATAACAGAACCAATATAATATGGAAATAAAATCTACTCGTAACAACAGGTTGACTTTTAGACTGTTGGCACGCTGAATGATTTAGAAATCCTAGTTTGGCACACTGTTAGCAAAAGGTTGCCGACCCCTGCTGTAGTGTTTCAAGGTTTAGTGATTTAACTTGCAGAAATTATCGACTAGTCCATTCTTTGACACGCGGCCATAAATATCGTAGTGTTTCTACGTGTGTGACTTTATTGCCCTGTGTTCAGCAGGGTATCTGAAATAATGTAAAACCTTTACTAAAACCTACTGTGCCAGCCACATACAAATATTGGATACGCCTATGAATGGAAATAGTGTATTTGTTGTTGTTTTTTTACTTCTGCTTTTCAATGAAGGCGGGAGGGAAATAATCCGTCCGGCTTGCAGTAATCGATCTCTGGCTACGCACACACACACACACACGCATGCATCAAAGTTCTGGTTGCATTCGGTCTCTGTACACCGTCTTGGGATTACGCGACTGAGGCAGGCAGGTGAGTGACCTAGTTTAAAACATAAGTTTTACGTACCTTGGTGTTTTGGCCGCGACAACATGGAATCTTGGCTGTTGTTTTTATTTCGGACTTTGGGTTTTAAAAAGGTGGAAGTAGGGGCAAAAGGGGGGGGGGGGATAAACAAGCCCACGCCTATATTTATTGAATGGTTTTATTGATAAGCCGCGGTTATCACCTGTAATGTGTTTGCACTATGTTTAATGTTCCTAAATCATAATGTCTTGTGATGCTGTGTTCTTAAACCAAATTTTAATGTTACCTGCTATCAATCAAAAAGGACAAAAAAAAACATAAGTATCTTTCATTCAAATTGTAAGAGTCTGTTACTACAGGTTGTTCATGTCCAAACGACCCGGGGCAATAAGTAAGCGAAAGGTGAAAAACCAAAAGTTGTGGCACCAATGAACAACTTTTTGTATTTTCTTTGTGTTGTAACGATCAAAGTTAGCATGGGTTAAATATAATACATTGTTACGATTATATCATACACATTAACAGGGCTACAATTAGCTTCACTTAGTTGCAATGAAATTGTGAACAAACAAAATTTTAATTAAGGTATGCTTATTCTTTAATAATAAAAAAAATCAACAACAGCATAGTAATTACTAGAAATATTAATACATGGACAAAGTTAAATCTTAAAATCGTCAAACCCACACTCTGCTAAAATTGACTAGATCTTTCTCCTGCTATAACTTAACCTGCGGTTAGGGCACCAGACTGTCAGCCGACACGTCGCGGGTCCTAACCCTGTCGCAGTGCACGAGTTTTGGACTTAGTGGGCGTAATAATCTTCTATCTAGAAGGAACGCCTGTAAACTTATGAGATATTTTTCCTCATATAATACAGGATTTATTCCTTTTCTTATACACATTACAACTAAAAATTACACATGTGTTCGAAAGTTAGTTCCATCACAGAACAGAGGTGCTACGACGCTGTAGGAGCGGAGGGGGGGGGGCAACTATTTTTCTATTTAATTTTGGTACCTTGAGTTGTTGAATTTTATTGGAATACAGTCCTGTTCTTTTTACTCTGATGGGTGTAGCTCGACCATGGATCTGATGTACTGTGGAGATTGGCTTTCATAAAGTATAGTCAGTTTTGTAATGATACCATGATTTTCACCCCTACTGGTAATGGGTCTGGCCCTTGCACCACTCGGATAGTATTTAATGATTTGTTTTGTCTGAAAGACAGAGAGTTTCAAAATATGTTCCTTTGAGAACGTTTGTGTTTGCACTATTTTATTCTAACTGTACATAATAGATATATTGTATATATTGAACATATCACCTGAAATAAACTATCAACAACAGTTACACTGAAGCTTCCTTGTCAAGTTACTATTCTATTGTGTTGTATACATTACTATAAGATTTATCTACTACTCTAATGTCCAAGAAAGGAAATGTTGGAATACAAATACTGAATTTGTGCCCAGGACTATAAGAAGAGTTCGTGTAATACTGAAACATAAATACTAATAATTAAAGTCTCCCCTAGGACTAACGAGACTTATCAGCAAGATCTACACAGCTCTGGCCACAAGGGGATTGTGGACGTAACACAGTGCAATGTCTTTAGACCGGTAATGTTGAGTTTCCTTCTTTGTTCAGAACAAATTTTGCAGCCATGTTTGGGATCCTTTGTAGTTATTAGTAATATATTTTTAAATAAAAGCGTAGACTACATTTCGTCAATTGAAGCATTGTTTCGATAATAGATTGGTTAAAGTAGTGTCATTAAATGCATATTATGTAAAACACACGCCAGCCTGTTTCTTAGTGTCAACCGAAATCGGTCTTCCAGGTTCTATTGATTAATAAGTATAATTTTTTTAACACAGTGAACTTAACGTAAACACACCCATACAAATTGAAATTGCCCTAACTAAAGAGAACCCCCCCCCTTCCACACCAACCATACACACACACACCATGCACCAGAAAACGCAAAACACACATGTAAAGACACATCTAAAATGTCAAATCAAACTTCCGATTTTGCTTTACTGAAATGTTTCAGTGTTTGAGTTAAGGAGTTATCCATAAATTACGTATGCACTGAGGTGGGAGGGAGGGGGTGTTGGATGTTGGATTGTTTTTCTTCCCGTAAGTGTGCAAGGTTCTTCACTGAATGTGTACGCACACACAATTGTATATAGTTTACAAGCTAAATTGCCCGGCGTCGCCCGGGAGGGGGGGAACATAGGCATATAGCTACAGATAACAATTGTATAAACAACAATGAATATTCATTGTAAAAATGTAATTATTAATTATTTACTGTAAACATTTAGTAATTTTTAAAAAAAATATTGTAAAAGAGTTTTAAAAAGGCATGTCTTTTTATTTAACAAAAAGTTTGGACTATCCCTAGCTGAGAATTGAACACCCGTCTACCGCATTTCTATAATATAATTGTTAGATTCTACTCACTAAAAATATTTTATGAAAGCTTTTAGTCCTGAAATTCAACACAATTACTACAAAATATTTTTTAATGGAAATACAAAAATGTAGGGAAAAAAGTTGTTATTGGGGAATCGAAAATAGGTCGCCCCGAATGGCAATCAGATATGCTAACGACTCAGCTAGGACGAACACATGGAGGAAGGAGATCGCGAAAGTCAAATATGAGACAATAAGGTGACGTGTCTTTAAATTAACCAATGGCGATCGGAATCCACAAACATATCTTACTTTATATATATATATATAGATAGTATATATCCTTCATAACAATTGAAAACCAACAAACGCGCAGACGTTAAAATCACAGATATTGAATCGGAACACATTTAATTTACATTCTCAAGAACGGGCAAGTTTGTAGGGAGAAAGGAAGATGAATATTTTACTGATAAATTTGCAGGTGTCAAAAGCCTTTTTATGCAGGTGTCAAAACCCTTTCTATGCAGGTGTCAAAACCCTTTCTATTCAGGTATCAAAACCTTTTCTGTTCAGGCATCAAAACCCTTTCTATAAGGTGTCAAAACCCTCTTAATGCAGGTGTCAAAAGCCTCTCTATGTTCTTCTTATTGTTTTATATATGCAGTAATAGTTTTATTAAAATGAGCTACAAGACATTGAACGCGTTGTTTCTCTATTCGGCTCTTGTTCCCTATACTGCTATTGTTCCCAAATCCGCCCTGCAGCAGTCACAACAATAAACAGCGTCAATATTGTTCAGAAACAGCTTCCATTAGAATAGACCTTGTTTAAAATATGGTTATAGTTTATATTTTATTTCTTATAACGCCTGACTGAATACGACCATACGAGTTTTATATATTAATAGACAAGGAACGCGACAGGAGAAGAGTGGCCACCAGGTCTGTGTACATTTGGTTTGTGTAATTGTATCCGCCGTAAGAGAATGAATACATTGTGGGGAGATGGGCAAAGAGAGATAGGGAGAGAGAAAGGAGAGAGAGAGAGGGAGAGAGAGAAAGAGAGAGAGAGAGAGCTTATACCTGGGGTGGAAAGAAGGGGGCAAGATTTTTCTTACTCCAAGCCCGCTTCTTTCTGTTTCTCCAACCGAGCGTGACTTTTTATAAAAGGGTTCCCCTAAGGCCTAAACACTACTGTGCCTCTAATGTACCGATGTTACTTACTTACTTACTTACGCCTACTACCCCTCTCGGGGCATAGGCCACCAACAAGGGCTCTCCAGCCATCCCGGTCCCGAGCGAGTCTTTCCAACTGTCCCCATGAATGGCCTGTTCTCTTGACGTCTGCATCCAGGTCTCGGCGCCAGCTGTTACGGGGTCGGCCTCTCTTCCTCTTTCCTTGGGGGTTCCATGATAAGGACTGTCTGGTGATGTTGGATGCTGGTTTTCGGAGTGTGTGCCCCAACCATCTCCATCTTTTTTGCATGATCTCCAGATCGGCTGCCTGTTGCCCTGTGCGACTCCAGAGCTCATCGTTACTGATCATGTCTGGCCAGCGTATATGCATAATCCTCCTGAGACATGAGTTTATGAAAGTCTGGATCTTCTTGGTGTTAGTAGCTGTGGTCCTCCAAGTCTCTGCACCATAGAGTAAGACAGACTTCACGTTTGAGTTGAAGATCTTGAACTTTGTTTTCAGGGATATTTCTCTTGAGCTCCAGATATTCTTAAGTTGGAGGAAGGCTGTCCTGGCCTTGCCAACTCTTGCCCTTACATCGGCATCGGATCCACCCTTCTTATTGACGATGCTGCCTAGATAGGTGAATTCTTCAGTTTCCTCTAGCGCTTCACCATTGAGAGTGATAGGCGATGTGTTTTCTGCGTTGACCTTAAGGAACTTGGTCTTCCCTTTGTGGATGTTGAGGCCAAGGCGAGTGGAGTTTTCCGTCACAATGTTGGTCTTTTCCTGCATCTGTTGCTGAGTATGTGCGAGTAGTGCCAGGTCATCCGCGAAATCTAGATCGTCTAGTTGTGACCATAACGTCCACTGGATGCCATTACGCTTATCCGATGTTGATGTCTTCATTACCCAGTCTATCGCTAGCAGAAACAGAAATGGCGACAGTAAACAGCCTTGTCTCACTCCCGTCCGTACTTGGAATGCCTCTGTTGGGTGGCCTCTGTGGATCACTCTGCATTTCAATCCTTCATAAGAGTTCTTAATTATAGAGGTAATTTTTGTAGGGACCCCATAGTGTCTTAGCAGCTTCCAAAGTGATTCCCTGTCTACGCTGTCAAAAGCCTTTTCATAGTCAATAAAGTTGACATATAGGGGGGAATTCCACTCGAGCGACTGCTCCAGGATGATGCGCAGTGTAGCTATTTGGTCAGTGCAGGATCTATCCTTGCGGAAACCAGCTTGCTGATCTCGCAGCTTCGTATCAACAGCAGCCTGCATTCTGCCAAGCAGAATCCTGTTGAACACCTTTCCTGGGATTGATAGTAGGGTAATTCCTCTATAGTTAGAGCAGGTGCTCAAGTTTCCTTTCTTAGGGAGTTTAATGAGTAGTCCCTCTTTCCACTCTGTTGGGACTTGCTCCTCTTCCCAGATCTTTTGGAAGAGGGGGTGTAAGAGCTCTACTGTAGTCTCCACGTCCGCTTTCAGTGCCTCCGCAGGGATATCATCTGGTCCAGGTGCTTTTCCGCTTTTAAGCTTCTTGATGGCTTGGCGTATTTCTTCCTTTGTAGGTGCATTGCAGTCTATCGGGAGGTCTATGTCTGCCGGCTGGATATCAGGTGGGTCTGGTGGAGCTGGCCTGTTGAGTAGCTCTTCAAAGTATTCCACCCATCTTCTCTTTTGTCCTTCGTCATCGATTATCTGCTTTCCTTCTTTATCTTTCACCGGTCTTTCAGGTTTACTAAACTTTCCAGATAACTTCTTGGTGATGGTATACAAGTCTTTCATATTTCCATTTCTGGCTGCTTCCTCCGCTTCTGCAGCTAGAGCATCTGCATAATTCTTTTTGTCGGCTTTGATGCTCTTCTTTACACTCTTGTTTGCTTGTGTGTATTGTTCCTGTGCCTTGGCCTTCTCTGCACGTGTCCGGCTGCTATTTAGTACTGCCTTCATTTCTCTTCTCTGTTCTATTTTCTTCAAAGAGACCGTTGAGATCCATTCCTTGTGGTTGCGTTTCTGTGGGCCCAATACTTCTTGACAAACTGTCTTTATTGTTGTTTCCACTATCCTCCACTCCTTGTCTATTGTTGCTTCCTCTTCATCAATTATTTCTTGCAGGACTTGGAATTTGTTTGCAAGTGCCAGCTTGAATTCCTGGCATTTGGTTGGGTCTCTGAGAAGTATTGTGTTGAACTTCTTTCGCTGGTTTAATTCTACTGCCCAATTCCTTTTAAGTTTAAGCTTGACACGTGCAACAAGAAGGTGGTGGTCTGAAGCCACGTCCGCTCCTCTTCTAACACGTACATCTTGCAGGGACCTCCGGAACTTCTTGGAAATGCATATATGGTCTATCTGGTTTCCGGTGTGGAGGTCTGGTGAGAGCCAGGTGACTTTGTGTATCTTTCTATGGGGGAAGATGCTACCGCCGATGACAAGGCTGTTTGCAGCACACAGATCTACAAACCTCTCTCCATTGTCACTCATCTCTCCCAACCCCTCTCGACCCATAACCTCTTCGTAACCAGTGTTGTCATCTCCTATTTTAGCGTTAAGGTCTCCAATCAACATGGTTATGTCTCTGCTAGGAAACCTCTGAATGATGCTCTGCAGCCTACCGTAAAATTCATCTTTCGTACAGTCTTCACTATCGTTAGTAGGGGCATAGCACTGAACGAGATTCATGTTGATCTTTTTCCTCTTTGTTCTGAAAGACGCAGTGATGACTCTTGGACCATGTGCCTCCCAACCAATTAGTGCTCCTTGGGCAGCCTTTGAGAGCATGATAGCCACCCCCTGAGTGTGTGGTCCATTTTCATCCTCGTGCCCTGAATAAAGGAGTAGCTCTCCCGTGGTGAGCCTCTTCTGGCCGGAATCGGTCCATCTGGCTTCGCTGATGCCGAGGATGCTAATCTTGTAATTCCTCATCTCCACCGCCACTTGTGCTGCTTTACCAGCTTCAAACATGGTGCGGACGTTCCATGTTCCGATAGTTAGTGTGGTCCTGGTCGAGATGATGGCCGTCTGCCTGGCAGCTTCCAGTAGCTGGCTTTCACTGCCCGACATCATCGTACCTCCAACTGGAGGTCCATCCTCTCCCAGTGCCGAGTTTTCTGTTAGGATCCTTGTTTGTGTTTTTGTAGCGGTAGTAGTTTGACGGGAAGGGGTTGCTAGCCCCTCGCCCAACCCTCCTCCTTTCTCATCCGGGCTTGGGACCGGCTATGGCGGAGTTATGTACCGATGTAGTCTACAGCAAATGAATACACTTCATTGTTGTTCACAAATAAAGACTTTATAATCCGACGTTCAAAATAAGCGAGTATGGCACTTAAATTCCTGGCCACACTATCCCTTAACATCATCAATTTTCATTGATAAAAAAAAGGGTTAATAATAAAACAGTGGGCAGATATTTTATTTGAACCCCGTATCAGTTACTGTGACCCACCAATACCATTTGTGTTGTTACTGTCCAGTATTCTGAACCTGTCAGTGATAAAACAGCCAAGTGTTTACGCATTCCGAGGACGGAGAAATTCGCTGATCTGGATTGAATGAGTCTAACAAAAATAAAATTTTCTAGATCTTCTTAGTAAACATAACAAGAGCAGTAGAGTTGCACCCAGCCTCCACATTATCCGACCCCGCTGAGGGCGTCACCCACACAACTGGCAGAAGCACTGTGTTTTTTTTTTTTAAATAATTTTTTCATTACTATCATGGTACAAGTAAAGATATTTTCTATAAATAGAGATGGAATTCTTCATTCTTGACAGTAGAAATATTTAGAGAGTTAAGTCGTATCCTCAAATCGCTAAAACCGTGGTGTGATATAAACAAACAGGATTATATAATCATTGACTTATTCAAACAATTGAAATTTATTACATTACCTCATTGTTCTTTACAATTAAACAATCACTAAACATTCCATTGGTTTTGTTCAAGCGATTTCTTTCTCTATCGGATTATATACTGTTTTATGTGCTCCATATGATATATCCAATGTAAGCGGCTGGTTTATTCTGTTAGATCTATTCTTACGGGATGTATTCTGGTAAGTAAACTTCTAAATTCTCATGTTTAGACAATTTAGTTACACTCAATAAGTTTCTCATGAACTGGTGTGTGTATCGTACTTTAACCGAGTCTGTACCAGGATCTGCAATAGAAGTGTAATAGAATCAGGTTTAAAGAGGGGGAGGGAGGTGTAGTATCCTGACGACTTAGGTGTGTAAACGATAAAAATTAGGTCGAATTGCAGCTTGCTGGGCACTCAACTGATCACTAGATTTCATTGTGTGGTATGGACTATTAAAACGGATATGTGAGTGTACACTTGTAGAAAACTTATGAGACTTCGTGTTTAGTACCTTCTGTCAATCTAATGCTATGTATTTCTATTTGTTCCTTTGTGTAAAAGATTTGGTCTCTATAAAGTGGTTCTCTATTGAAGTACTCAAACAACGAAGAGACGTGAGAAGCAATCGATTTTTCTATGTTCTATGTTAATCTAAAAAGACCGTAACCATTACTTGCATACCATATCTGTATAGTGTGATAACAAGAGTTTTGGAGTAATATGTACGTTTGGGTGATTGCGCTTACTATGCAGAGCTTATTGAATGTAGATAGTTTCTATCGCGTCTCACCTTATTGATGCGTGTTTATTTTATTTTTACAGTCGCAATCCAAGGTTTTAGAAGACAGTTAACAATTTCCCTTTTCGTCAGTCTGTATGGACTGTCTGTAACTTAATGTATATGCGTAGACATTCGGCGTGAAGCTATGGTAATATGACATAGTAAAGACTCTTGCTACGTCTCCTACGTCTGAGTTTATATAGGCCTATCCCGTAACACTGTTACATTTATGTAATAGACCCAAAGGTTCAACATTAAAACAATACAATACACTATTTATCTGTAGGTTACTAAATAGTTACAATAAAAGAATTTATATCCATATACATCTCTTTTTTTTCATGTTTGCAACTTTGTTTGTTCACTATAGACACCTTTGCCGTTCGAGAAAATGTTGGTCAAATTACTTAAAGAAATATAGTCTACTTATGTAATGTATAGCTGATGAAATGGTATATTTTAATTTATAGATTAAGTATTGACAATTATGTACATGCAAGAACTTTTATCAAAATTATATAAACGATATAATGAAGACTTTAAAAGGAAGTGCTTATAGTCAGATTGTGTTAATCGCAAACAGAATTCGTTGCAATTTAGTTGGCTGAAAGGATTTAATATACATAGGCCTATATATGATATATATTATATTATATATATATATATATATATATATATATATATATATATATATATATATATATATATATATATATATATGTAGTAAGTAAGCTTGTTGGATATTTTATTACTCTATGACTAAGCTTAATTCAAATAAGTTCTTTACTATGTTACTATATGGCCAAGGAGACCTATTTTTAAATTTAGCATTAATTATTTTTAAACTAAACAAATATCTTTCATACTTGTTACAACAAAAATGCAATGCCGAGACAGGGCTTGGGGGAAGCTTTGTCATAGACTAATCTTCACAGATTTTTGTGCCGTGAGCCATATAAATTCTTTATTATCATTGCTGATAAGCTTCTTTAACTGCAGTATTAGACACGGGGCAATAACCTCTTGTTGGTGACCCAAATTCAACAGAAAATTCTTTATTACTAGTAAATCTCTTCATTTTTTTTTTTTAATTGACGCAACCTTTTGAATGGAGATGTTTATTTAATAGAGGCGGGAAAATGTGTCTATGAGGACGTTCCTTTTTGTAAATATTAAATTATGCAGATTTCCTTTATGACTTAAGATCGAAGGCTTTCGAAATGTGTCGCGTACTTTGGTCTTTTAAATTGATTTAATTTAGGCCTAGTATGCATTCCTTTACTAAAATATTATAAATGAAGATTTGACTTTCTAGTTTAATGTCGAATTTCAGTCGAAAGCTTAACTTCTTTTCTTCATAATTAAGAATATTGTAAATGAGTAAGTTATTTACAAATAAAAAACAAAAACGAATAGATAATTTTTGTAATTTTTAAAATAAATAAAAATGTGGAAATGGTGCCTACTTTCATTAAAGTGTCGGGCGTACTTTGGTCCTTTGTTCTTTACTAAAACGATTTAATGGCAGCTTGTGTTAAAATTCATTAAAGCCACTATTCCCTATAATGGCCTTTATCTCTTCTAACTCGTTCCTTCCTGTTGAATTATCTGAACATTTTCATCATAATTTTATATCGAGTTGAACGTATTAACGTAGTTTTTGATGGCCTGTTTTAGGTTTGACTTTTAAGTTTGACTTTTAAGACCTTTAATTTTACAGAAGTTTCTTCTCTGTAGAAGATTATCACGTCCTAGACTGACCTAGACCAAAAAACTCCGGCAGGGATTTGTCGACTGGAGGACTAGAAAAAAAAAAAGTTCGCTATATGGAGTGTACAAAAAAAAAAATTCGCTATATGGAGTGTACAAAAAAAAAATGTTCGCTATATGGAGTGTACAAAAAAAAAGTTCGCTATATGGAGTGTACAAAAAAAAAAGTTCGCTATATGGAGTGTACAAACAAAAACTTACTAACTTAAGGGAAAAAAGTATAGGGTCTCATAAATAACTAGTCCTTGTATACTGTTGCAGAATAACACACTAAGATATGTATATATTGCCTAGTTCAGGGGTCGGCAACCTATGGTACGCGTAACAAACTTGGCACGCAGAGCGATTTTCAATGGCACGCGGAAGACCTCCAAAACGGCAATTCAACTCTCTTCTACAAGAAAAGGGTGCTAGAGCCGCATGACGCTTGAGCCTTTGGCACTCTGAATGAATTATACATACTACTTTGGCACTCTGAATGAATCATAAATACTACTTTGGCACTCTAGTATCAAAAGGCTGCCGACCCTTGGCCTAGTACACACATCATAATACAATGATTTAAGTAAAATAGGCACGCTGCAGAGTATGACTGACTATTTACAACTAATTGCCACGAAAGCTCTCGAAAATGGACAAGAAACGAGCCGTCAGTCTTGAGTCTTGACGATCAATTGGACACGTAATCTATGAACTCACAAAGGGGAAATAAATGTGATGATAACTGCCTTATAACTGTATATTATATTAATGTAACACTATAAATATTTGGAAGATTAAAGTCAATGTACATAATGATGTTCATGAAAAAGTTAAACTAAATTCAATTAAATATACAGATTATGGCTTACATAACTATCAGAAATTCAATTCAATGTAAAACTCATACATAAATTTTAATATATTACTTCTTTCTTAAAATTATATGAATAGTGAATGTCTATCTCGTATCCATATTTCTACTGTTAGTTGAGGATTTCGATAAAAGATAATGCAAGAATTATGTTGACTTTTGTCCTTGGTGGGTCACTCAATACTCAAAATGGTTTTGACCTTTCCTCCTAACGCCTCACTGTGTTTCCTTCTAACTTCAGATTAGAACCATGAGGTTTTCAATACGACGCCTGATGCACTTGGTCATTCTGGTGGTCATTGTCCAGATGGTCATCTACTTGTGGTCAATGAAGATACCGAACAAGATGGTGATGCCTGTGGTCCTCCAGGAGAAATACGTTCAGCCTGAGAGAAAAGGAGAAGGCACCTGCAATTATGAGGTTTGTTTTGTTAAGATTGTCTCAAGGAATCGGACTAGCCATCTGGCTATTACGTCCAGGGCGTACCGTTGTTAAGAGGTGGGTCATATGGGCCTCACCAAGATCCTGTCCGAGAGTATCCACCTCCCGGCAGACCGATAGATCGTGCCGAGTAACAAAGGCTGCCGTCTACGCAGTCAGTCACATTCACTACTTTGCTTCTCCCCACCTGCGGATTTCAACCGGAGCATTAAAATGGTGGCTTGCTCGTATACCTGTGCACTGTCACCCGGTAGCACAAATCCCAGACTATAGGCCTGGGCCTCGAGAAGGATTTTATTTTTAAAAGTATCCCGTCGCACCAAATTAATCCATAGGGCCGGTGAAACATGTGTTCACCAGTTTCTGTTATCACTGCATACTAGGAGATTGTGTGGCCAGTACAATGCCCAGCCGCCTTTATTTTACCCCCAACTTAAGTCAGGTACCGATCAGAGCTAGATAGACTCATAGACACCCTCCAGCCCCGCTAATAAATCCTTGTCTTCACCAGGATTCGAACTCAGGACCTTCGGTACGCCAGCCAAACGATCTGCCGCTCGGCCTCCGTGCACCATACTCATGGAGGATTTAATCTAAAATTTAAGTCCAATTCTTCATGTCTCTGTTGAATCAAGAAGACAGTGATCCTTTACTAACAATCTCTATCTTAAAAAAACAAAACGAGTTGGTCCAGTAAAACGCAAGACGTCCTTGTCTGCTGCTAGATGCGCACAAACATATCGGATTCACCAGTATTAGATTTGTACACGTGGTTCTGCGTGTCCGTATGAGAGACCCGGATGAAACATCCCAATTAGCTATAAATAGCTTCCGTCGTCATTTCAGATCAATTCAAAGCAGCCTGCCAGGTGTACGGCTGTGGCTTTTCTTATTACAGACAACTCAAAAGAAATGTTAAGAGAAAATGTGGTTTTATAATAGAAATTAAGTATTACTTATAGCTTTTTGTAACAGAAACTGGAACATTGCCTCTCTAAACCAATAATATGATTGTCTTTTATGTACAAATATTGTATTTATTTTATTGCGGAAAAAAACAAAAAAAAAAGGATTCATATTATAAATATGCAATCCACATATATTTTTTAGCTCAAGCTATATACGTTTTTTCATAAACATAAATATACTGGAAAGTAAAACTAATAAAAATTATTATAGAAGACCAAGGAGTCATTTTGTTAGGTGGGTATATTTCGTCGTTATAGTCTACAATGACTAGAACGACAGAAAAAAAAGAGAACAGATAGTGTGACTGTAGATAGATGAATAATTGGGCGAACAGAACTTGTGACCCACTGTAACTCTCCTGTTCTCTTATCATTTCCGGGCAACGCCGGGTAAATTAGCTAGTATAATAATAAAATAATAATAATATTTGTATAGCGCTGCCAACAAACATAATGTAAGCGCTCCGGGCTGATTTAACATACAACCAAGAACACGGATATAATTTCTAGGCTAAGAAATATAATACTAAATTAAAAATTTATAAAAATATGACAAATGAATCATTAACCGACCTAACATATAAGTAAGACATCAGGGGTCTAAAGCAGGTTATCTAAGGTAAATCTTGAAATAATGAGTTTTAAAGTTCTTTTTGAAAGTATCAATGGAGCTTGCTCGCCTGAGTTGAATGGGAAGTAGATTCCACACTTTCGGACAGGATATTAAGATATACCGTATCTCTACTGTTCTCTAATCAACCCCGGCCAACGTCGGGTAAATTACATAATATACTGTATATTTATTAGTCTCTTATCATCCTCGGGCAATGCCGGGTAAATTAGCTAGTATATTGTATTTATCCACTAGCACAGCGGGAAACATCCTGTTTTTTTTTGTTGTTTTTTCCCCACAGCTGTGTCCCAAAGTGAAAGAAGGTGTCCTGAACGTCCACATGATAGCGCACAGTCATATAGATGTGGGCTGGACACATACAGTGGACGAGTTCTACACGGGCGAAGCTGTAGGTTAGTATACAATGAGCACTTCCTGGACCATGCACACACTCACACAGAGCTACTTTACAAAATTACAACTAGAATTCCTTTACACACGCAACTTTTTGTATTCAATAAAAAAAATGTAAAGTATCTCCGTTAAACCCATTTGATCCATAGGAACTGTGACGTCACGTTCACATGTTTCCGTGGCCATACGAGAGAATTGTTTAGCCAGTACAATGCACAGCCGTCAATACTTATTCCCAACTACATGTACTGTTAAGTATAGTGTTTCTAATGTCGTGGTCTTATGCTATGTAGGTGCATGTGTTATTAGTTATAAAAGTAACAGGACAACACTAAATTAATAATAAACAGGGTCTGGTTTAATAACATGGCTGACAGCCATGATGCTTGACTACCAAAAGTAATAATCATATTAGTACCCGTATGTAATACAAGGGCAGGCTACTCTAATAATATTTGATGTACAAATCTGATTGTTGAATATAAGTTATCTAATCTTGAAACACTACATTAAGTACCTACAGGAGCCGGGTAGAATTCGGGACACCCTTCAGAGCCGGATTAAAAAATCATGACCTTCACTGAGATTCGAACCCTATTCGTTAAAGCTTGTTTTCATAGAACTAAACATATTCGTTTGTTAGCCTGGCTTTTTGTCAGTTTAGAGCTAATGGTTGATGAATAGAACATACAACAACGTGTATGCTAGTTAGCTGAAATAAATTGATTTGTTAGATTTTAGATAATGGGTGAGTTCGTCATGTAAACCTCAAATGTGCTCACTTCAAACTTGATCAAACAGAAGCTGGCACAGGGTGAATATATCGATTATATCGATACTGAGAGAAAAACAGTAGAAGTATTCCGTTGGACCGAATTGATCCATGGGGCCGGTGTAGCAGCGTTGGCCAGTTTCTGTGGCCACGGCATACAATGAGATTGTGTGGCCAGCAGAAAGCCCAGCCGCCTTTACTTTACCCTAACTTAAGTCCAGTACCCATCAGAACTGGGTGGACTCAGGCCCGAGAGCGAATCCTAGCCTTCACAAGGATTCGAACCCATGGCATTCGGTACGCCAGTCAAACGCACTGCTGCTCGTTCTCCGTGCTATATTATGTATTTATTATATATATATATTTATTTATTTATTATAACTGATTGCTTATTGGTTTTATGGTTAGCGACCAGCTGTGTCAAGTGTATATTGGAACTGACTATTAAGGAGTTGGCCAAGAATCCGGACAGGAGATATATCTTCATTGAGATGAAATACCTGGCCAGATACTGGCAGGAGATTAACGAGACAGAGAAAGATTTATTCCGTCAGCTGATTAAAGAGAGTGAGTGAACCCGTGTCTATACTACTTACGTTAAAATATCTACACACTAGATTTCATTATCGGATGTGTATGGCTAAATGTGTGATGTAGAGCATATGTAAAGCTAATTAAGATTAGGAATCATAGAGCACTTTGTCTTTAGAGTGTTAAGCTAAGCAATAAACTTACATATATGCAATTATTCTGTTTAGCCTTAGCCTTATGGATATAGACTTTTACACAAACAAAGCTTCATAGCTATCTTAAATTATGTTATTTGTAGGTTTATTAATACGCGTTACTGACTAAGCGATTGCTCGATACATTAACTGGGTAACCATAGACGCTATAAGCCTAGAATACCTATAGATATGTATAATAAATGTTATTTTCGTTAAAAACTGGTAAAAAAAATGGAAAAAATAATAATTTACAGTTCGCTCCCAGACTTTTCGGTATAAAGATTGTATGAAGTGTAATTACTTTTTTTAAAAAAAGACAAACCCTTTTAAATATAATTACGTCTGAAAACCTTTAGGCCCACAGTTTAATACTAATGGCGAAGAGGACATAGTGTACACTTACTGCCTCTTATTTCACGAGCATGCGTCAAGTTCAATCCCATTGTTGGAATACATTAAAAAATTAAGAGGTCTATATGAGAAATTTCTTTTCGCTGAGAAATCCGAAACATTATTGTATATCTTAGCATTTACAACTAAGCTTTTTGCAACAAATACGTTTTACTTTCAGGACGTTTAGAGCTTGTCGGAGGCGGTTGGGTGATGAGCGATGCCGGGGTCACCTTGTACAATGACATCATCGATCAACACACGCTGGGCTTCGATTTCATTGGTGAAAACTTCGGCCCCTGTGCGCAGCCGCGAACAGCTTGGCACGTGGACCTCTTCGGCTACTCCAGGGAGCACGCGTCCATACTCTCCAAGGTATATTATACGTTGGATGGCAGCTTAGGTGTGCCAGTGTTTCAGGTGGCAGCTTAGGTGCGCCTGTGTGTCAGATAGCACCATAGGTGCGCCAGTGAGTTAGATTTCACCTCAAGTGTGCCAGTGTGTCAAACGATATATCAGCTGTACCAGTGTCTGAGACGGCACCATATGTGTCACTCAGTCAGAATGTCATTTTATACTGACGTATGTAAGTGCCTTAGAAACTGCACTTTAGTCTAATGTTAATAAAAAATAAACATGGGGTACTTGAAGAATATTACGTCAAAAGATAATTATATAAACATAATGAACATACATATATATATTTAAAAGTTTAACCAACAGTTTCTTAAATTTAGTTTACTAATAAATCCAAACTAACATTCTTTATAGGCGCCAATTTCGAGTCCGTAACTTTCTGTAACATGAGCATGTCAGTGGATGATGTCAGGCAATGCTCAGATTTTGCCGTCTAACATCCAATGACACTGACCTAACCACGGGTGTAGTGTTTTTTTTTATTGTTTTCGGAGTGAAGGCTTCCGGCTATAAAACGCCCATCAAACAAGACAGCAAGGGTGGGTGAATGACATATATAGAAAAGTTATTCCGGCATGCCAATATTTGTTTCAGACAACAGGAGTAAAATAACGCATAGTTAAAGAAAACAACAAGTTTCAAACTTTTGGGCTGCCCCGCTCGGCCATTTTCTCTCTTTCTCTCTTTTTAACAAGTTTATTAGCTTTTCTAATCTTTCATTTACCAAGTGTCCATCTATATATCTATAATATAAGACTCTCAATTGGCTTAACTGAAAGTCGAATGACAGCACATCTATATTTATATAGATCAGTGATTGGCTAGAGATTATGTGTACTTAGTTGAATAGAGAGAAGCGTTTTAACCATTCCGGTTTGGCATGGCTTTCTTTAAGGGCTGTTAGGAACTTTGTGGGGCGAGTTAATGATACAATTGTTCTTCTTTTAGTGTTCGCTCTTTAGCCTTTTGTATTTGCTCTTTAGCCTTTTGTATTTGCTCTTGATCCATTTGTATTTGCTCTTGATCCATTTGTATTTGCTCTTTAGCCATTTGTATTTGCTCTTGATCCATTTGTATTTGCTCTTTAGCCATTTGTATTTGCTCTTTCACATTCTTTTTCATGCCCAAACAACACTCTCTCCGTATACTATAATATTTATTACGTGTTTCACAGATGGGTTATGATTCCCTATTCATCAGTCGTGTAGACTTCCAAGACATTGCAGAACGAAAAAAATCCCAGAATATGGAATTTATCTGGTCTACAAGTGGCCAGAGTTTAAGTAGGTATAAACATTCTTACTCAACTAATGTTCAGCCCTTTGCTTGTAAAGTCTTAGAGGCATCAGAAAAACGTTTTGCAATTAGTAAATTAGTTTTAACGATAAGCAAATCCTTCAACCATGCGTCATTTGGTACATGACTTAAGTCCGAAATGAAGCTCCTATCCTATTTCTTCTAAGTTTGATCTATCTATATATATATATAGATATCTAACATTGTTGGAATTTAAGTTAGACTTCTGTTAGAATTTTTTCTATCCGCATTATCCCTAATTCAGAACAGTCAGAGAAATTGGTTTTTAACTAAACTTCATCTGCTATAATTGCTGCAAGCTATCCGAAAATTAAATGCAATTCCAATTTCAAATGTTATCATTTCAAAGTTTTGTTTAGCCTTTATAAATGTTTTTATTTTGTTGATCAGAAAATAGAAACACATTGTTTACAAGTATTCTCTACGACGGTTACTACGCCCCTGAAGGGTACACTATGGACAAGGCGGTTGTGGCGCCGGAGGTAACTAGTGAAAAAAAGAAAAGTTTATGACGATAAATGAAATTCTTTTAGTTAAATTAAATCTCTGAAAACAGAGGCCCAAACATTTCAAGCTGCAAAAAGCACAAACCACAAACAGCTTAACCTCCAAACAGCACAAGCCAAAAACTCTCCGTAAGAAAAGCAGACACACGATCAGCTATAATGTATGCAGAACAATAAATCATATGAACTTATAGACAAAAGCATGGCCATCGCCGTTCCATAGTTTTATAAGTAGTTCATGCTTTCTAGAGCCGCCACCAAACTCGCTATTTATAGATCTAGAACTAATGACAAAAACAATATATATAGTTTCCCACAAAATGCCCGGGTCGCAATTGGATACCAGGGCACAGAAAGAGATGGTATGTTCAATGTGTAGATTATATTATCGCGATAAACTAGCGATAGACTTGTCCCCGTTTCTGATTCCTGAAAGGACTCAAGGACCGTACATGGATACACCGCCCGAGGGTCAACAGCTAAAACGCCCTCGACTGAGATCGCTCTCTCTTGTAGACAAGCTATGCAAAAACGGCGGCAGGCCATGCATCTGGTGCAGGCAAGATATAAGGAACTCATCCTTAGCTCCAACCTCTGTCCGAGGCTAGCCCTATTTCAGGCACGCCTATGGGGAGATCGCGTGTCGGGTTTTGCTTGCCCTCCGAGCCTTTACAAGCTAATGTAGCGCCCCAGGGCAAAAGTTTCAGCGCCGCCCCCTTGCATACTGTAACTGCTTGTTTAGTGCTATATTGGCTATATTAAGACTAGATTGGCCGCACCCCCTGGAAGTGTCGCCCCGGGCATATGCCCCCCTCTTAATCCATAGGGCCGGAGAAACTGCGTTCACCAGTTTCTGTGGCCACGGCATACTAGGTGATTGTGTGGCCAGCCAACTTTACTTTACGCCATCTAAAGTCAGGTACCTATCAGAGCTGGGTAGACTCAGGGTACACCCTCCGGACCCGAGAACAAATCCAAGCCTTCACCAGGATTCGAACGCAGAACCTTCAGTACGCCAGGTGAACGCGTTGCCGGCTAGACCACCGTGTCCCCGTCACCAGTTTATATTGTATTGAAATTCATATGATCTGTTATGTGTTAATATTAGGCTATTCTTCTTCTTCTTCGCCATTATCGACTCCTAGTGGAGCATAGGCCATCAACAATCTCTTTCCATGTCCTCTTGTCTCCGGCTATCTTCTCTAACTCCTTCCAAGTTCTCCCGATCACCTGCACATCCTTTTCTACTTCCCTCCGCCAGGTGTTCTTTGGTCTACCTCTTTGTCTTAGGCTATTACTGGAAGCCAAATTTTTTAAATAGTTTTATGATATCTCAATTTAATGCTTTCTTTTTCCTCCCCTATCGATTCTGCACGCTCACTGCAATTACACAGTCTCTCTGATTAATCGATATTCCAATGACGCAGGTATAATGTACCGATCCGCTCCAATGCTTATCGGAAAAATAACTTTCAAAACCAAGACAAGATACACGTACGACATAGAAGGATATATAAGATATATATATAAAAAACACGTCGTGTATAAACGAACGAATGTAGATATACACTTGTGAAACCAATTTGAATATTCCCTATTCAAAGACAAGGTCAATGTTTGTTTTTCTAAAACGGGTTTAGACCTCTACTAGATTAGCCTGTCCCATTGGGAATATCGATTAACTGAGACCCATTGAAAAAAAATTATCTAAGCTTGGAAAAGCAAAGTTATAGACTCTATGTTAGACTATGCCTAGAAGGTAGATTCTAAAAGCTCTTTATAAGTTATCGAAAATCCGTAATTATTTGTTATCGTTTGTTTGAGAAATAATTATTTTAAAAAAAAATGTGGATAGTCCTTTACTTTAATAGCCAGTGCCAGTAAAAGAACAGATAAGAAATGAATCACCAGAAAAGTTTCTAATGACAAGAATAGAGAAAGTAAAACATTAATGCGTGAGCTACATAGAGTTACACACAAGGTCGGCTTTAGATATAATGAGGCTCTATGGCTATCAACTTGTGAACTGCCCCGTTTCCCAAATTTATGACATTGAAACAATACAAAAAATAAAAATATATAGTAATGACAGTAGTAGTTATAATAATAAAAGTATTCAATCTTATCAACAAAACCAAAATAACACCAATACATTTATTTAATATTGTTTTTCAATCATGATCATGTAGCGGACTTCAGCTGTTATTTCTTAAATGCTATTGAAATAAGAATATTATTTGTATAGCGCTCCCAATAAACTTAATGTAAACTCAGAGCCCATTTAACCTACTTCTATCTATGCTGCCTTCAGTGCCGCTATATACGCGCCCGGGACTGTAAGGGTTAACATACAACTAAGAACACGGATAAAATCTGTAGGCTAAGAAATATAAAGCTAATTGATGATTTAAAAATGTAACGAATGCAGTTTTTCTTAAATCTTTTTTTAGTTTGTTTGATTTTATTCTCTAGGTAACACGTGAAATCGTTGATAAATTTGTCAATCTTATGAAGCAGTGGGTATGTAACTTAGCATAATGTTAATTAGAGATGATGATGTGTAGATATATAATTGTTTCGATAGATAGATTGATGGGTGAATTCATTGGTTATATATCTTCTTATCCTACAGTCTAAAAGCTATAAAACTCAACATGTCGTGGTGCCCATGGGTGCAGACTTTGCTTACAGAAATGCTGAGACCTGGTTTAACTTCTATGATCCATTAATAAAAAAGGCCAATGAACTGGTGAGTACCCAATATATAGGCGCCAAGTGCTCATTCGGGCACTAAAAGCCCACCTTACTAATTTACTTTATATGCTACAGTCTTTGTCTAATATTCATTTCACAATGTACATTTTCAGTCTTTGTAAACCGGCACAACACTACGATAATGCAGCGTTCATCAATCCAGCTTTAAATTCAGAAAAAAAGTTTAGTGTGTTTAAACATAAAAAAATAGTTGATACTGTTCCGGATATTATTAGAATAAGTGTCTAATCTATTTGGCAGTTGTAGTTACTAGTTACTATTTACTATAAGGATTGGAATATATATCTTTTGTATACGTAAAACTTATGACAAGCGTCAACTAAATATTTTTATTTTTCATGTAGGCCTACTGTTATATATCCTTAATTAAATTCAAGTAAAGCGAAAATCGTATTGCCATAAGTGAGCGTACTATCTTACAGTTTTAGTTAATAGTTATGCGAGAACAAATGCATATAATGCTGCTTTCGTTTAAGTGGGAAACTCAGAAACTCGGAAGTTGTGAGTAGAAGGTTTTGCCATTTAAGAATGAGGTCTATGCACAATTCCTTAGAGACAGAATATCGATGCTTTGTAAACTTAAAAAAATTGCTGATTTTACATTGATCTTAATGGCACTTATGCTTTTTAAATTTTTTATTTTTTAACATATCCTTGAATATTATGATATTATAAATGATGCTCACGGAAGCAACAATGATTATAGACGTACAATTATTAAAGGACAACACCTATTTGTTGATCTTTCAAAGGAAATCGATGAAAAGATTTTAGATTATTTACATGATAATTTAGCAGTAGAATTTGCACACCCAACAAAGCAGCGCAGTAAGCCATTGTTCATATTTACAAGTGTATCTACTGTACATCACGCGACCAGATAATCATTCTGCATAGACCTCATTGTTTTTTTTTTTTTTTTGCTTAATACTTTTTTTTGCACTTATCTATATCTGTCTCATTTGCTTTGTTTAAATAGTTCTGGACAACTCAAAAAAGATCAGTGATCATTTTTACTGGAAGAAAAATAGGCCTTTTGGAAATGTTATTTTCAATAAAAGCAATTTTAGATAATCACACTATACTAATGGCAGCTATAGATGCCGAAAATGAGGCATTGGCCACAATATATAATACGTTTCGCTTTTCTGTTACAGTAGTTATGTTATTAATGACGCTACAATGAAAAAAACAGTTTATAAATTCACCAAATTGTCAAGTTTATAAATTCACCAAATTGTCAAGTTTATAAATTCACCAAATTGTCAAGTTTATAAATTCACCAAATTGTCAAGTTTATAAATTCACCAAATTGTCAAGTTTATAAATTCACCAAATTGTCAAGTTTATAAATTCACCAAATTGTCAAGTTTATAAATTCTCCAAATTGTCAAGTTTATAAATTCACCAAATTGTCAAGTTTATAAATTCACCAAATTGTCAAGTTTATAAATTCACCAAATTGTCAAGTTTATAAATTCACCAAATTGTCAAGTTTATAAATTCACCAAATTGTCAAGTTTATAAATTCACCAAATTGTCAAGTTTATAAATTCACCAAATTGTCAAGTTTATAAATTCACCAAATTGTCAAGTTTATAAATTCACCAAATTGTCAAGTTTATAAATTCACCAAATTGTCAAGTTTATAAATTCACCAAATTGTCAAGTTTATAAATTCACCAAATTGCCAAGTTTATAAATTCACCAAATTGTCAAGTTTATAAATTCACCAAATTGTCAAGTTTATAAATTCACCAAATTGTCAAGTTTATAAATTCACCAAATTGTCAAGTTTATAAATTCACCAAATTGTCAAGTTTATAAATTCACCAAATTGTCAACTCGGATATTTCCCACTTGGTTAATCTTAGCCATTATAAACGGAAGGGCTTATAATGCAAAACTATTTTTATAAATATAATTTTTTTTTAAACTGTCTTTTCTTTATTTGAGAAGATCACTGTACATACTATTTTACTTTATTTAAGATAAGATAAAATAAGATAAGATTGCTTTATTGATCCAAATAAATGGAGAATTGACTTGATTACATAAATTCCGTCTTTCAGCATACCTAAAACAAAAATAAAGAACCATTTGTACTCAAACACAATAGACATTCACGCACACTATCATACCATTTATCATACAAGAAAAAAGTAGGCCTTTTTTTTAGGAGTCAGCTATTGAGCCATTGTATTTCCTGGCTGAAAATACAACAAATTTTCACAATTGACGCTTCAATAAAACAAACAGTTTTAAAATGCACAGTTTCAGAAAACGGAACATTATTTTAAATGATTCCTACTAGGAAGGAACCTCCCAGTTTCCCACTTAAACGAATGCAGCATTAGTACTCTTTCTTCCCCAGTGGCCTCCGGGCATGGAATGGGTTACCTGAACAAACCAGGAAAACCAGTAACTTAACATCATTTAAAACATTAATAAAAATGCAAGACTAGACTCGGAACAAGTATGAGCGTAGGACACAATAATCGTCTTTTTAGAACGAGCGTCTATAATGTATAAGATAAGATAATGCCAGAAAAAAAAACTTGCTCTTATATAATCGGCTTTTATCGAACATAAAGTTTACAATTACATTCATTTACATCGACATTTTTGTATCACAATCCACAGTATCCCGACGTGCATCTCATGTACTCCACCCCTTCCTGTCACTCCTATTACGTCAACAAAGAAAACGTCACTCTGGACGTCAAGGGAGATGACTTCCATCCATACGCCATTGCCCCTGCGGCCTACTGGACAGGATTCTACACTTCCAGGGGCGGGTTCAAAAGGCACATTAAGCAAGCCGGTCAGATCCTACAGGTCAGTACTGACTTAAGCCTTAATTGGATAACAACAGCCTAACATGCGCAACAATAGTATATGTATTTAAACATACAATTTTAAAACATAAAATATAATTTTTGATACGGTCTTGTATAGTGGATCGCATAATCCCATGAAGCCGGCTGGTCCAGCGGTTAGTTCACCGGACTGTCAACCAAAAACCAACTGACACGTCGCGGGTTCTATCCCGGCCACCGACGGATCCCTGTCGCTCTGCAGGAGTTTTGGGCCTGTAAACATATTTGCGCCAGCAGGCAGCAGTGTGTTTACAGAGCGCACTGAGCATGCTAAAATAGCATGGATAGAATCGCTATATAAAGAAACAATTTATTTTTATCTTATGATCCCATGATCCTATAAGCCTATAATTAAATGATCCCATGATCCTATCATCATATAATCCAATGATACCTTAATTACATAATCACATGATTATATCATCATATAATACAATGATCCCTTGATCCTATAATCCTATAATCCCATGATCCTCAAATCCATTTATCCCATAAATCTATAAATACTTAATCCTACGATCCTATAACCCTAAGAACCCGTGATCCTATGATCCCACGATCATATGATCCCGCGATCCTATGATCCCACGAGCCTATGATACCTCAAATAGGGAAAAGGACAATGGAATCGACCCGAAGGCTAGAAGTGGCCAAACACCTTGAAATGAGAATATTCCACTTTGGTGGTTTCATTTGTTTTCTTTGTTGTCAAATCGATCATACATGTTCAACTCCCGTTGCATATTTAATAACTCTCCTCAACTGTGTCACTTGTCTTCGGTTGTGTTGACCTTATTTCTGACCTATGGCTAGTCACACATAGTGTTTGCCCCCCCCCCCCCCCTTTCTCCCGCGAGGTTGTCTTCTGCATGTTTGATCACTACGAGTTCTTGCTAGTCTGCACACTTTTGATCGATGCATGCATGCCTGCGTAGAGAAGAGACATTTTATTCTGGGTGGTTGAATGATCAGGAAAAGCACCTCAAAGTTGGACAGAATGAAAAGGACATTTTGAGTTGACTTAACTTTAAAATGTATCTATATATATTTGTGTTCGATAAATTAGATATATAGATAGACGGTTAGATAGAGAAAGATAATGAGATGGAGAGAACTAGAAAGATATATAGAAAGATATAGATAGATAGGTAGATAGATAGATATATAGATAGATAGCGAGATAGAGATAGAGATATAGGTAGAGAGATGGAGCAATAGAGAGAAATATTTAGATCGTGATAGATTGAGATAGACAGACGTGTATATATATATATAGAGAGAGAGAGAGAGAGGGATAGAGAGATAGTGAGATAGATAGATAGACATATAGATAGATTATAGATAGAAAGATCGATAACAGATAATAGATAGATCGATAATAGATAATATATAGATAGAGATATAGATAGAGATAGAGAGAGAAATAGAGAGAGAGATATAGATATAGATATATAACAATAGATAATAGATAAATAGATAGATATATGGAGTTTGGAGGGAGGAACAAACAACTTAATATCATTTAAAACCATAATAAAAATGCTAGCCGCGGGTTAGCTTGTAACGAAGGGTGTGTTTGTATAGAAGGAGAGTTTGTAGCAAGAAGGAAAAATAACACTAAAAATTAGCTCAATTAAATGTTCTATTTTGCGGGCAATAAAGTAATTTCGTGAGGGAATACATCATTCTCATACACTGTGCACTATTTTCTACAACTAAGAAGTGAATACAGAATATAAATGTGACAAAGGTCTTTCAAAAACATTTTCACAGACATATATCTTAAAAGTCGTTTTTTTAGAAGTAGCCTATTTCACTTGGGCTTGACGTTTTATTGCAGAGTTGTAAACAGATGGCTATATTTACTGACCTGGAGAATTCATCGGAGCAAGTTAATGTTTTACGTAAGACAGTTCTATCTCTCTGTGTGTCGGTACTATTATATAATTAATATAATTGTGATGTATTGTAAAACAGTTGGCTGGCGTACAAAAAGCCCTGGGTTCGAATCCTGGTAAAGGACAGGATTTGTTCTCGGTCCTGGAGGGCTCCCAGAGCCTACCCAGTCGCATTTACTTTAATTCAACTAAGGTCAGGTAACTATCAGAGTTGGGTAGATTCAGGGACACACCCCAGACCCGGAAACAAATCGTAGCCTTCAGTAGGATTCGAACCTAAGACCTTCGGTACTCCAGCCTAACTCGTTGTCCACCTTGCCCCAATGGTAAATGTTGTAACACGTTTTAAAATATTCAATGAGAATTTTAAATGTTAATAGAAACGATACAAAGATGTATTACTATTGTTTAATTTCCAGGAGATGCTATGGGTGTAATGCAACATCATGACGCTGTTACGTAAGTATTTTCACAAACCTTTGTTCTTTGTTACCCACTGAAGTTACTAGGATTATACACTGTTAACCCTTCCTGTACCGACCTACTTTCTATCTATGCTATCTTCAGTCTCGCTATATACGCGCCCGGGACTGTAAGGGTTAAAATATAGTGAATTATAGGACCCGAAAACGTTTAGCATAGAAGTAATGAACATAAAATGCGGGCAATTATTTATTTAGACTCAAACATTACGAAATGAAACTACATGCATTCGCTAGTAATAATTCATTATACATTATAATACATGAAGGATTTAAAATTATTATTTAGAAATACACCACGGCCATCTATTAAACTACTCACATAGATATGTAGATAAATACTCGTTCTTATTTTGTATGCCAGGACCAGCGCATATAAAATCTATTTCTTCCCGAGTTGCACCCGGGCATGGGATGTGTGTGCCTTAATGAACAAGGAACGGTATTATTCGACTGGCGTATCGATGATCCTGGGTTCGTTGAAGGCTTTGATTTTTTTGTTTACCCTGGTCAGGAGGGTGTCCCTAATTCTACCCAGCACAGACGAGTAACTGAGATTACTTTGTGGGGAAATTCAAAGCGTCTGGTCATTGCCGCCACAATCCCCCTAGCCACGAGACAATGCCTCATATCAGCATAGAAAATTTACTTCAATTGAACAAATACAAATGCTACGTTAGTATAATATAGCTTTGAGCATTTTATTTTTTCCCATTTTGTTTTCAGAGGGACTCAGAGGTACCATGTTCTCAAAGACTACAACCGTATACTGAGTGAAGCTACAAGCGTTTGTCAGGTGGGTCGACTGGCCTTATAGCTTACTATAGCGGTTTCTTAAACTATGTTACACGGAGCACAAATACTACAAATAACCATTTACGTGAGAATTGCGTCCTATATATGTCTCTGCAGGAAATGGATATTTAAGAAGCATTACAACAAGATCATGACCTACATGAATTAAACAACTGGTCCCGTGTCCAATCTAATAATTTTAAGACAAGGTGCTATAATGCAGGAATCGGCAACTTTTTGCTAATAGTGTGCCAAACTAAGATTTCTAAAGCATTCAGCGTGCCAACAGCCTGAAAGCAAACTTCTCTATTATAATTTTGTTTAAAGTCTACAGCATGGGAAATGTATAGACACAAATTGTTAAAAGAGTTATAAGTTTCATTAAATTTTGAAAAAAATTCGTATTAGTGATTATCATCCTATTTATTTGCATGTGTACTATATATACTATTTTAATACTAAACTTTCACAAAATTTTTGGTAGATTTAATCTAATTTTAGAATTTAATTATTTAATTATCTTTTTAATTTCAGATTTTTTTTTTTCCCATATGTTTATTCAAGATTTTACATGTACAATCTCATATATTTTACAATGAAGAGAAGAGGATAGAAGAACAGTACATACAAAGTTAAGGGGATAGAAGACAAAATAATTTACGAGACAAAAAGTTTTCTAACTTTAAATTTAAATTCATTCATTCTTCTTTTTTTTTTACATACATGCTTAACATCCATACATATTCAAATTATTTTAAACATGTATTAACCGTAAACATCCATTATTAACTGTAAGATATTTAAAACAACGTAATATGGAGAAAAATAATTTCAGATTTACTTGATGTTGTATTAATTTGAGGCACTTAACAACTATAGTTTATTAGATACGTACTAATCATACAAACTGGGTAGTTAATGTAATGTTTAAAAATATGCATATAAATTCTTATGTCATATAATAATTATATAATTTTCAACTGTCTTTTGCAGTTAGATTATACATTGTAAGCTATTCATTCTTTAATATAAAAAAAAATGAAACATCTTAGAAATATTAGCGCAAAGTAAAGGGGTTGACCAACTCTCTTAAAATTAAAATAAGTTTCCAAATTAATTCAATAGTTATGCCCAACAATGTATTACTGACTAATTATTATTTATGTATACAAACCCAACAATATGGTATCTAATCAAAGGTATACAGTTAATTTACGTTAAACATTGGTAAATAAACATTTCCTGCATGAATTGTTTGTCCATTTAAGTAGTGTCTCATTTGACCAATAATTATACCAATGTTAGTAAATAATTAAAACAGTGCTTGTAAAGAGCATATCCTGTTGATGACAGTTCTATGCGCTGACGACAGTTATAGAATGCTGACAACGAACAACAGACGAAAATGTAGGCCTATAGTATATGTACACGCAAATAATGCTACCGAAATACCTGAAGGTGTCGAATTAGGACTCTGGCGATGCTGTAGTGGGAGGTGATTCCAAGCGGACGGTCCCGCGTAGGAGAATGCACGTTGGCCAGCAGACACTAGCCTCGCACGAGGGGTCCGCAGAGCAAGAGTGTCAGAAGCCGAACGAAGTGGACGGGATTGGGTGTAGAGCTCACGACAGGAGGGAAGGTAATCTGGGGCAGAGTTATTCAGGCACTTATAGCAGAGAGGCCAGCTTCGGTTTTCGATGGGTAGCCAGTGTAGAGATCGGAGCAGAGGAGTGATATTATTTGACTTCATGAGGACTAGTCGGGCAGGGCAGTTCTGGATACGTTGGATGCCCTGAAGGGAGGAGGCCAAGAGACCAGCCAAGAGCGAATTTCAATAATCCAAGTGGGAGAAGAGGGGAGAGATGACAATCTTAACACTAGCTTCCTTGGTGAGATGGGTGGCGGCAATACGACGTAGGTGGAAAGAGCAGATTTTGGTGAGGAGGCAGACGTGGGGCTGCATGGACAGCGTGGAGTCCAGAGAGACGCCAAGGCTCTTGACAGTCTTGTAGAAAAGCACAGTTGCGTCAGCCAGCTGAAGATCGAACGCAGTGAGGGACGCGACCTTCTGTCTCGTACCGACGACAAGGGCTTCAGTCTGCTCACTGTTCAACTTTAACTAGTTTACAGTCATCCAGTTCTTGATGTCAAGGAAACCAATGGAGATGGAAGGGAGGAGCCCATCGAAGTCATCATGCTCAGCGCTTTTATAGAGCTGGGTGTCATCGGCGAAAGAAAGATATAAGTCTCTTATATTTATTAAAGTATTAAAATAAATACATTTGTTTAAAATTACTTATTTTTATTTTTTTTATTAACGAAGATGAGCATAAAAAGTCTTTTGTGTGCAATTAGTCGGTATCAATTAGTGAGGGACTTGTCTTGAATACAATTCTCTAATTGAAAAATGTCAGATACATATTCAGTCACATCTTAGTGGTCAAATGATATAAGTGATCTTTTTGTATGCTTGAAACAGCTTTCATGTGCGATGAAATATGTTCACAAGTGTAAATTTAACTAAAGGTTGAAAGTAGAGCAAATACCTTGCAGTTAAGAATAGTAGGTGACTTTCCTAAGCAGCTTTCTTCCAGATTTTTCTGCTAATCGACTCATATTTTGATGCC
This sequence comes from Anisus vortex, assembly GCA_949126835.1. Taxonomy (NCBI): domain Eukaryota; kingdom Metazoa; phylum Mollusca; class Gastropoda; family Planorbidae; genus Anisus; species Anisus vortex. Next base: position 9,334,287 of record OX421494.1, on the reverse strand, counting down.
CATTTTTACATTTTCAAAAATAAACTTGCTGCATTTTTCAATCAACAATACTCCTTTGCTTATCACATTTCAGTAAGTCGGTCTCACATTTCAGTAGGTTCAGTTTGCATTTAAGGTTAGGGGTCAAACAGCGATTGAACGTTAGACCACTGAAATGGAGGTAATCATTCAATACCGGAAAAAGGGTTTTTCATTAAGAAACATCCAATGGACGTCTCTTGCGTGCCATTGAAAAAAGCCCTGCGTGCCAAGTGTGGTTGCCGAACCCTGCTTTAATGTATAGAAGGGTAAACGTTATCTCTAGAAAGAACTTCGCGTGAATTTGTAATTGAAGTAAATGTAAAATGACAGTCAATCTAAGATGGTATATAACCCATTTAATTTATTGTGCTATTTGGCTGAATCTACCATTGTAGCGAATCTAACATTGAAGTGAATCTAGCATTGAAGTGAATCTAACATTGAAGTGAATCTACCATTGAAGTGAATCTAACATCGAAGTAAATCTAGCATTGTAGCGAATCTAACATTGAAGTGAATCTACCATTAATGTGAATCTACCATTGAAGTGAATCTAGCATTGAAGTGAATCTAACATTGAAGTGATTCTACCTTTGAAGTGAATCTAGCATTGAAGTGAGTCTACCATTGAAGTGAATCTAGCATTGTAGCGAATCTAACATTGAAGTGAATCTACCATTGAAGTGAATCTAGCATTGTAGCGAATCTAACATTGAAGTGAATCTACCATTGAAGTGAATCTAACATTGAAGTGAATCTACCATTGAAGTGAATATAGCATTGTAGCGAATCTAACATTGAAGTGAATCTACCATTGAAGTGAATCTAACATCGAAATGAATCTAGCATTGTAGTGAATCTACCATTGAAGTGAATCTAGCATGGTAGCAAATCTAACATTGAAGTGAATCTACCATTGAAGTGAATCTAGCATTGTAGCGAATCTAACATTGAAGTGAATCTAGCATTGAAGTGAATATAGCATTGTAGCGAATCTAACATTGAAGTGAATCTACCATTGAAGTGAATCTAACATCGAAGTGAATCTAACATCGAAGTGAATCTAGCATTGTGGTGAATCTACCATTGAAATGAATCTACCATTGAAGTTAATCTAGCATTGTAGTGATACTGACATCAAAGTTAATGTATCATTGTAGTGAATATAGCATTATAGTGAATCTATCATTGTAGTAAATTAAACATTGAAATAATATTCAGTGAAACACCATCTCAACGGCGACCATGGAGATATCTTTAAAATGCATTGAACTTCGCATACATTTTAAATTGCTGAGCATTTACTAAGGATTTACATTGAAATATAGTCTATACTTTGAAATGTAGTGCACGTTTATTATTTTAAAAAAAACGTATAATTTGTTTTTTTTTGTTTTTACTTCTGATAATTTTTTGTTTTTGTTTCAGAAAGTTATGGCCGCAGCTTACAAAAAAACCTGGCAGATTCCTGACACTGACCCGCTGACCCCGCAGTTCTGCTTCGGCCTCAACATGAGCTCGTGTCACGTGACCGAAGAAAAGGACGAGGTAGCCCATGTCGTTATTGACGTAGTATCTTATCTTGTCTTATCTTATTTAATCGGCCTATAGTACAGACGCTCTTTTTTATAAAGAAGATTATTTATTTCTTTACCATCAGTTGTCTTCCGTGTTTTGGTGCAACAATAAAAGAAATAGCTAGAAATAGCCTATGGTGAATAGCCTATGGTGTCCCCCACTCTTTCATCCCGAGTAGTATTCGGGCATGGAATGGGTTACCTGAACAAACCAGGAAAACCAGTAACTTAACATCACTTAAAACAGTAATAATGATGCAAGACTAGACTCGCACCACGGATGAGCGTAGAACGCAATAATCTTCTTTATAGAAGGAGCGTATGTAATGCATAAGATAAGATAATGTGACTCTGCCCGTTTTTTTTTCTCGTGTGGCCTTCATATAAGATAAGATAGAAGTGACTTGCCATCTCAATCTTTTTGCAGTTTTTTGTGTCACTCTACAACCCACTTTCCTGGACGTTCGACGTGGACGTCCGGTTTCCTGTGACGAGGTCAGATTGGATCATTAAAGACTTCCAGGACAATGTTGTCGTGTACCAGGTAATACATTAAACCAGAACACGTCTGAACAGAATAAATATTTTAGCATATCAGGTGCTTTAAACTTTACCGTTACTTAAGTTTTCTTATTATAAACATTAATGAATTCAGAACAAAAAAGGGTTAAATATTAATTTAACAAATCGGTAATGAATTGAGACGCATTATGCGTTAAACGGTCCAGAAGTCCTTAGAGGACAAATATATACCGGTATATAGTGTGATGTATGAGGATGAGGTTAGAATTTATTAACTCCCTTGTCTTTTTTTTAGTTGTGATTACCTCCCTTTGTAACTGAAGGTCACATTCTTTTGGTGACCCTGGGTGACCCATGTCCATTTGGCATTTGGTGTGGGGGGGGGGGATAGGGAGGGTCCGGACAATGGGGTATGTAGGTTTTTAGAGTCGAGTGTATCGAGAGACTGGTTATGCTACTTCTTGTGTTTTTCTTAAATCGTGTTATTGTTATTATGGACTTGTGTTGTGCTTCGATGTTATGCGTTATGTTGAATTAAAAGTTGCTAGTAATTATTCCTGACGTCCTATCTAAATTGCTTGGATGCAAGTCTGGGTGAGAGTTAAGGATTCTTCAAGGGTCTCAAAACGTCATTGAGATAACCTGCCCACCCTAGACAGCGAGACGTAACCATTTAAACGAATTTATACTACGCATAAATCATCACCAAATATTATTATTGACGACAAATTTATAAGTATAAAAATGAGTGAAAAAACAACAACAACACCGTGTGTAATATAAATTATAGTATGGTTGCTAATTTAGTAATAAAGAACTCAACCAAAGAGAGAGAGAGAACCTTTGAAATATCTTGGTCTATTGTATAGAGCTTAAAAAAGGCTAGTTTCTTTCCCATTATGCCTAGCTCAGACAGGCAGATCTTTGTGTAGAGGGAATAATATAATCTAGATTGAAAGTTAGTGTCAAATGAAAGAAACACTGTGGTTGGCCTGGAAAGTGTGTAATAGTTAAGGTGATTGGTCTAATGTAAAGGACTCTAGTTATGGTTATGCCAAGTGTAATATCCAATAAGCATAAGTAACTGCCTAGAACTAGAACACATTTACAAGTAGAGTGTATAATCACCTCTGACTTCTTCACTTGATGTCAGAAATACATTTTTAAATGTCACTAGTAAAAACAAAGTATATTTATATACGCTTATCGTAAAAAGGGTTATTTCCAATCATACCAAACGAAAGTTTGACTTACTTTCTCTCTCTCTCTCTCTGTCTGTTTCCCTCTTTCTCTCTCTCGCGCCCTCTTTTTCTCTCTCTTTTGGCTTTTTAAATCTATTTTTTTATATTTCCCCCCTCGCCCTTCCTTTGTTTACACTTTGTTCATAAAATAAAACATTTATATTTTAAAACATCAACACTTTCCAGATCGTTCCTATCCACGAGCATATTTTAAGGATTCCAGAGCGGGAACTGACCAAGTCTGACTCCGAGCTGATCATGCTTGCCAATCTACCAGCCATGTCGGCAACGACATTTCGCGTCAGAAAAAAAGCAGCAGGTTGTACGACTCTTAAAATCATATTTCAGTATACTGAATGTCATATCTATGACCGTAATTTCAATTCATCAGAAAAGATATATCATTGATTTGTACTTTTTAGTTTAATTATAAATTGATAAGACAAAGATATAGATCTAGTTTGTAATGTAAACGTATAGGAATTTGAAAAACTCGCAAGATTTTTTTTTAAAAATAATGTGATAATTTTGTTGTTTGCAGGGGATGAATCAAAGAATACTTATGAAAGCATTCCACAAAATACAGATTTTATTGTAGAAAATGAAGTGAGTATATTAACGGAAGAAAGAGGTGGGGGATTCCCTCTTCTCGGCTTTTCTTTTTAAAAGATAAGCAACATCATAAGATCACAAATTCATAAGCAAATAAGATGGGTTTAAAAATGAAAGAGTGGTTCTCAAAAATTATTTTTTTTAGTACACTCTAGGGATCCGGTGAAAAATCTCATGTTGTTACTCAGAGATTATGAGCTTTTAATCCAGATGGTATCAACTTTAAAATTTTCCTAGCCAACGAATAATTTGATTTGAATTTTGTAGTCTATTTTGCATTCAGAAAAGGCGAAGAAGCGTGAAGGAAATGTCTGATTTCTGATCCAAAGAATTCAGAACTAGATCTACTTTTTCATTTTTTAAAACTACAGATAGAAATAAGTACTATAAAAAATTACTGAAATTCTTCTCACTACAATGTTGTTGTTGAGATTTCCAAAGATTGTAATAAGATTGACTGCTTGCTATATTTTTAGAGCTTATATTATGTTCTTTTTTACTTGGCGCAACCAATAAGGCTATCTTGAATAACTTCTACGCTCCTACGGCTTCATCAAAGGTTTCCTCTGTATACAACTTTCGATTTTAATCTTATTTTTTTCGATTAAGAAAATCATAGCGAAGTACTAAACTGGAAATCTAGCGGACTGCAATCAGAAATTCCGAAACTAAGTGTTTCAAGTTATCGAACAGCAGAAATATCAAAGCAAGCTGTCCATCTTTCTATAGTCTTTGAGATTTCTTAATTGTTAAGGAAACACTTAAAATATTGGATAAGTTAGCCGCTGCCTTCACTTTAAAAATCATTTAAGCATTTTATTCATTGTATTTAAACTGCAAACTTCTTTTTCATAATATTCCTGTTGTTCTTTTCTTTTCTTCTGAACTAGCATGTATCACTGGTGTTTAACCCTCAGACGGGGCTCTTAGTATCAATCACTAACCGAGACATGTCAATAACTCAGGCCCTGTCTCAAGAATTCAGGTATTACGAGGCGGAACAGAACTCCAACAGACCTTCAGGGGTTTACCTCTTTACTCCTAAAAGTAACGTCACGATTCCCGTAGCCGCCGACGGAGTTGGTTTAAAGTACATCAGGGTATGGAACTTTACACTCATTCTTTGAGAACTTTTTATTGGTCATGTTGTTAGTGTTTAGTTGCGTTTGAGAAATAGTTGAGAATAAGAAGAGATCTAATTAAATGATAGATCTACATTTGAAATGTAAACACTTAATAAAAATTATTGGACCATTATTGGGCCGGTTAAGCAGCTTTCAACAGTTTTATTGGCCACGGCATACTAGGGGATGTGTGGCTAGCACAATTCTCAGCCGCATTTACTTTACCACAACTAATATCAGGTACCCACTAGTGCTGGGTAGACTCAGGGACACCTTCGAGTACTGGGGAAAAACAACTGGCCTTCACCTTCTGTACGCCAGTTGAACGCGCTACCGCTAGGCCACCATGCCCCACAAACACTAAATAGGCCAATACTATTGTGAGCTTCCAGTTTATAACATGGCGTCTGAAAATGTTTCTCGTATATATATATATTTACAGTCTCTGTTTGTATATTGAAACATTTAGCTTACATTCTAAGGCAGAGTAGAACTATGCTTGTTCCCCTTTCAGGGCCCGTTGGTGCAAGAAGTACACCAGACATTCTCCCCGTGGGTGTCTCAGGTCATCAAACTGTACAAGGGAGCTAAACATGTTGAGTTTCAATGGACAGTTGGACCCATAGATGACGGGTTTGTAAAATGAGATTCCGCGTTTTGTTATAGAGATTTTTTGTGTCAGAGAAAGTCTACGTCAGAGAAATTATACATCAGAGAAATTATAAATTATACATCAGAGAAATTATAAATTATACATCAGAGAAATTATAAATTATACATTAGAGAAATTATAAATTATACATCAGAGAAATTATAAATCATACATCAGATAAATTATACATCAGAAAATATATAAATTATACATCAGAGAAATTATAAATTATACATTAGAGAAATTATAAATTATACATCAGAGAAATTATAAATTATACATCAGAGAAATTATAAATTATACATCAGAGAAATTATACATTATACATCAGAAAAATTATAAATTATACATCAGAGAAATTATAAATTATACATCAGAGAAATTATAAATTATACATCAGAGAAAATATAAATTATACATTAGAGAAATTATAAATTATACATCAGAGAAATTATAAATTATACATCAGAGAAATTATACATCATACATCAAAGAAATTATAAATTATACATCAAAGAAATTATAAATCATACATCAGAGAAATTATACATCAGAGAAATTATACATCAGAGAAATTATACGTCAGAGAAATTATACATCAGAGAAATTATACATCAGAGAAATTATGCATCAGAGAAATAATACATCACATAAATTATACGTCAGAGAAATAATACATCACATAAATTATACATCAGAGAAATAATGCATCACATAAATTATACATCAGAGAAATAATGCATCACATAAATTATACATCAGAGAAACAATACATCAGAGAAATTATACAACAGATAAAGTCTACGTCAGAGATGTTTGCATTTCTTGTGTTTTTATCACTTACCTGTAAAAAGACATATAATGATAAATTGTATGTAAGGAGATGCAATATACCGAACTCTAAATGTATCCGTTAGTTTAATTATTGTTGTAATTATTACAATACGTGTATACTAAAAATGAGTGAAACGTTCAAACAGATGATAACATTGTTTACTGAATCACTAATGCTGAAGGAGGATAAACATAACCGAATCACAAAACTAAAGTAATGAAAAAAAAAAGTAAAATATCCCGTCGGACCAAATTGATCACAAGGCCGGTGATGTTGCGTTCACCAGTTTCTGTGGCCACGGCATACTAGGGGATTGTGTGGCCAGCATAATGCCCAGCCGCCTCTACCTTACCCCCAACTTATGTCAGGTGCCCATCAGAACTGGATAGACTCAGGGACAGCCTCCAGACCCGGGAAAAAAATCCTAGCCCTCACCGGGATTCGAACCCAGGACGGCCACTGTGCATCCTGGTCAATAAAATTATACGTAAATTATTTGTGTGTTTTCTTTTAAGCGGGAGACGATGCAGGCCTACCATGTTATCGTGTTACGTCACGTGAAAAGCCATTTTATGTTTAATTTCCATGTACTTATTTTCGCGAATGAAATTTAAAAAACAAACACTTGAAAATGTTCTATTAGTCTAGCTCAACCAGTATTACTTCATTTGTTCATTTTTTTTTTTTTGGTACGGGCTGTTACAGGGGTATCCAAGGGAAAGAAGTCATCTCCATCTACACAACCAACATCGCCAGCGATGACACTTTTTACACAGACTCGCATGGGAGAGAAATGATACAGAGAGTGTAAGTCGGTATTTCCTCGGTTATTTCCCTTTCTCTACAAAGTTCTTTAGTCTAAAAATACTATACCGCAATATTTTAAAGGTAACATCTTAATGCACTAAACAAGTAATTGTGCCATAAAGTGATTTTATTAATTTCTTTTCTTTGTTGTACATGTGTTATAAACTGTAAGCTCATTATCAATTATACATTCATAAACTATAATTTATTCAGAAAAGAACTGTAATGTTCAAAATAAATAAATAGGCTTGTTCAAACCTTTCAAGTTTAATATCTTTAGTTAAATCATAAAACTAGGAAACACGTACAAAAATATAGGTTAATAAGCAGAAAGAAGTAATGTACCCTTCGGATCAAATTGATGATAAGGCCGGAGATGCAGCATTTACCAGTTTCCGTGGCCTCGGCATACTAGGGGATTGTTTAGCCAGCGCAATGCCCAGCCGCCTTTACTTTACCCCAACTAAGGTCAGGTACCCACCAGAGCTGAGTAGAATCAGGAACACCTAGTCCCGGGAACATATCCATGCCTTCACCAAGATTCGAACCCAGAACTTTCGGTACGCCATCCGAACGCTCTACCGCTCGGCCACCATGCCCCACAAGCAAAGACGTAACTAGATCTATGTGTAACATATGAAATTCGATATTTGTAAAAACATAAACATTATTGCTAGCATTGCTGTTTCTATAATCGATATAAGTATGAATAGACGTATCGTATCTTATTATGTTACAGACGCTCATTCTGTTAAGATGTTTTCACACTTATTCATGATTAAAGTCTAGTCCTGCATTTTGATTAGTATTTTAAAATGGTGTTAAATTGTAGGTTTTCCTGGTTTGTTCAGGTAACCCATTCCATGTCCGGATGCCACTCGCCCTACCATCCTTATAAGCTTTCGCTCTTTCTTAAGTCTTTCTGATTGGTGTATTAGATTGATGTTGTGTTGAATTACTAAGTCAGCATGTGATACTTTATTTATAATTACTACTGTATTATTCTATTATTACTAACTGTGTATCGCTTTATTGTTTTGTCGAATAGTAAAGATGAAAAAGAAGGGTCTAGCCTTGAACCCAAAGATCACGTGTCAGGCAATTATTATCCCATTACCAGCAGGATTTATATTAAGGTAATGATCATGTCATTAGTCGGTACTTTGATCATGTCATTAGTTGGTACTTTGATCATGTCATTAGTCGGTACTTTGATCATGTCATTAGTCGGTACTTTGATCATGTCATTAGTCGGTACTTTGATCATGTCATTAGTAGGTACTTTGATCATGTCATTAGTCGGTATTTTGATCATGTCATTAGTCGGTATTTTGATCATGTCATTAGTCGGTACTTTGATCATGTCATTAGTCGGTATTTTGATCATGTCATTAGTCGGTATTTTGATCATGCCATTAGTCTGTATTTTGATCATGTCATTAGTCGGTATTTTGATCATGTCATTAGTCGGTACTTTGATCATGTCATTAGTCGGTACTTTGATCATGTCATTAGTCGGTACTTTGATCATGTCATTAGTCGGTACTTTGATCATGTCATTAGTCGGTATTTTGATCATGTCATTAGTCGGTACTTTGATCATGTCATTAGTCGGTACTTTGATCATGTCATTAGTCGGTATTTTGATCATGCCATTAGTCGGTATTTTGATCATGTCATTAGTCGATACTATCAAAAGTCGTAACTGACATATTCTGACTTAAAAGTCACACAGAATTCACGACTCACGTAGCTTGGAAGCATTGTATAACTAATGAATAGTAGATATTATATTTAAAAAAATATAGAGATACATGAACATAATGACCCTCTATAGGAAATCCGTCTAAAATGATATTATTTACTCTTTAAGATAGGTTAAGAATATAGGTTGTTTCGGTTTAAATCCAAATCTTAAGGATAAAAACGGAAACGCTCAATATAGATCTCAATATAGCTCTCAATATAGATCTACATGGATATAAAAGTACACACTGTATGAAATGGTGTGCTGGAGAGGTCTGGTTAAGACCCTTGAAATAATAAATGGATTATAGCCAACTAAGAAAATAGAAAGTCTTCGAAGTTAAAAGCGATGTTAATTGCGTGATATTGGTCGAATCGCAACCCAAAAGGGCCTTTCAATGTATAAATATAGGCCTACATATAAAACAACAGATATGTAATATGTGCATTATCAAAAGGTGTTAGTACTGCCACTAACATAATGAACTCAACTGTTCAGTTACTAATAAACGTTAGCATACAAGTGTACATATTATTTTTTTTGTTATTAAAATTAATTTACGGTTTGACTTCTCACCAACCAGGACACGAAGCAAGATGTCCAGCTGTCTGTGCTAACTGACCGGCCACAAGGAGGGTCAAGTTTGAAATCAGGAACAGTGGAGCTGATGGTGAGTTTTGCCGCCCTTTTTTTTATATTTAGTAGTCACATAATATCACTAGTCATTTCTTGCCATTCATTATCACTGCACTTTGGGGAGTGAACAGGGGGAGAAAAAAAAAAGAAAGCCACCAACTGAAGAATACAAATATTTAAAAAATGTGTTTACAAATTAAAATATCTAATTTTCCTATAAACCAGCATTGCACGCTAACGTGTTTCTAGGATTCTAACAGACTTTGGGCACAGTGGCCGTGCAGCAGCGCATTGGGCTAATGTACAGAAGGTCCTGGTGCAGGATATGATTTTTTTCCCGGGTCTTGAGGGTGTCCCTGAGTCTACCCAGCTCTGATGGGTACCTGACCTATTAGTTGGGGTAAAGTAACGGCGGCTGTGTACAATCACCTAGCATGCCATGGCCACAGAAACTGTTGGGGACTGCGATGGCATTAAAGACCCGTGTCTGTTGGAAGCGAGACAACCTCAGTCTTATCAGCGAGCAGAGGCTTCAAATTTGTCTACTGACTTTTTGCTAAGCCTGGTTTTCCTTTTTTTTTTTTATAGCTTTTCGTTTTCATTAGTCAGCATAATCTGTTCAAACTATTTACCGTGAGTGTTAGTTTCAATACTGAATAATATTTATTTAAAAAAAATAAGCCATTTAACTGCGTAAATTAAGCATTGAAAACGATGTTATTACTTAAATATGATAGTTAATTTCACTTTAATATAGCCATCCTGTTAAAAGTCCACAGAAAGGTACGGAGATAATCAGAAAATGTATCTTTACAATTACCTAATGATGTTAAATGATCTTAGAGAAATAATAATATGCTAACAATTGGCAATCATTGGTCAAGGTCCATCGAAGAGTGATGAAAGATGATGACTTGGGTCTCGCTGAAGGTTTACAAGATAACGGAGCAGATGGCAAAGGCATCATATACACTGGTGAGTTGAATTCTATACTTCTATACTGTAATTACTATAAAGGCATCATGTACACTGGTGAGTTGAATTCTATACTTCTATACTGTAATTACTATAAAGGCATCATGTACACTGGTGAGTTGAATTCTATACTTCTATACTGTAATTACTATAAAGGCATCATGTACACTGGTGAGTTGAATTCTATACTTCTATACTGTAATTACTATAAAGGCATCATATACACTGGTGAGTTGAGTTCTATACTTCTATACTGTAATTACTATAAAGGCATCATATACACTGGTGAGTTGAGTTCTATACTTCTATACTGTAATTACTATAAAGGCATCATATACACTGGTGAGTTGAGTTCTATACTTCTATACTGTAATTACTATAAAGGCATCATATACACTGGTGAGTTGAGTTCTATACTTCTATACTGTAATTACTATAAAGGCATCATATACACTGGTGAGTTGAATTCTATACTTCTATACTGTAATTACTATAAAGGCATCATATACACTGGTGAGTTGAGTTCTATACTTCTATACTGTAATTACTATAAAGGCATCATATACACTGGTGAGTTGAGTTCTATACTTCTATACTGTAATTACTATAAAGGCATCATATACACTGGTGAGTTGAGTTCACTAATTACTATACATCTATAACGTCTTTAGAATTATACCTTTTGTATACATTTCGTACGGACCACTTAGAGTAAATTATTGATAAATTTGATATCGACTTTTTTTACAGGTAAGCATTATTTGGTGCTTGATACCAAAGAGAATTCTGCATCCGTGATCAAACGCCTGGCACTACAGGTCCATCTGGCTCCTACTATTATGTTTACACCTTTCGTCCCCGGAAACCAGCTGAAGAAAAGACCAAAACAGGTCAGATAATCTCTATCAGTCTGGCTGTTCCTTTTTTTTCTGGCTTTAATCAATAGGCCTACCAGCAGCGCGTACACACGTGAAGGTCTTAATGAATGAAGAATCATATACACCCTTATTGCAACTTTATACCATTTAATTTGTATAAAACAATATTTTATGACAATTGCAAAGTCGAATATTTTCTCTTAGTGAATCCATTTGTATTATTGATACTGACTTTAGAAACGAGCCATTTGAAAGGGCCTGAGTCTAAATGTTGCGTAGCTTTCTATTTGATGGAAGGTGCGTGCGGTCAAAGTTTAAGACAGGTTACTCAATAAACGTACTAAGCTTAAAGACCTATTGATTAAGCTCTAACAGTGAATGATAGGGAAGGTTGGGGAAATACTGTACTTTTAAGCGTTAGAACAAGATGAGATAATCCTTCTAAGCACATTTACTTAACTTATTAAGCAATTATAGTCCAATTCTTTTTTTGGTCAGCGATCATATGGGTTTACAAAAGACAAAATTTTTTTTATTTGAGACTAGGATACTGTAATGTTTTATTGTTTTATTGTCTTGTGTTGTTATTTTAGCTTAAACATATTTAATTTTAAACAACATGATTATTTAGATGATAAAGCTGTATGGCTTGTTCGACAAGCAGGATAATACGCATTGCATTCTGAGATTATTGTAAAAGGGGAGTAACTGCGATAATTAAAAACTAAAGACATTACATATACGATTACCACACTTTCTTAATTATTACTTATTACTACATAATGTTCCTATCTCACGGTGGAGTGCCGAAGGTCCTGGGTTCGAATCCTGGTGCAGGCTAGGATTTGTTCCCGGGTCTGGAGGGCGTCCCTGAATCTTCCCTGTTCTGATGGGTACCTGACCTAAGTTGTGGTAAAGTAAAGGCGGCTGTGCATAGTGCTGGCCACACAACCCCCTAGTATGCCGTGGCCACAGATATTGGTGAACGCTGCTTCGCCGGCCCTATGGATCAATTTGGTCCGACGGGATACCATACTTCTGTTCCTTGTTTTTCTCTAACTAAAACTAATGTACTCTACGTGAGGCGTATTGAGTTGTTTTTCCTACTTTAGAGTAATATAACACATTGACCCCTCTTACAAACGTAATGAGATATATTTACCCACGTTCAGACAGACTCAAACACATTGACCCACTGATCCCTTCGAGCCATAGAGACTTCAGACTACACGGAAGAGTTTAACCCTGCTAATCTGTCCTAATCCTCCCTAATTCTAGAACATCCCACACACGAGAGACTGACGTCGCCGGGAACTTCCAGCCATCATCCCCCGCGAGAGTCATCAAACCATTGGACCAATGACAAATTAGTAATGGCGGAGAGCTACTATATGTCCGTTATTCGTCCTTTAAAATAAAACTATCTGAAATACATAATTTGTTGTATACAAATTGATAAACACCTCCTCTTCAAAGAACTCATATCCGATAAAAAAAACTATTTCACATTCATGCATTGTATATAAATTTAATCCACAATCAACTGCTTGAAGATATTTCCCATCCATTCAGACAACAAAGTTATATCATTATATATAGCGAACGAAAAAAAGAGGACAAATTCTTTTTGAGTGAAGTTTTGTATCACCGGTGTCCGAGCGACAGCGCGTTAGGCTGGCAAACCAAAGGGCATGGGTTTGAATCCTAATGGAGTCTAGGATTTTTTTTCCAGGGTCTGTATGCTTGTTATAATTATATTACACTGTTCTTTATTCACTAACACGCTGGACACAAGGGTTTCAGTTCAGCCTTTATTTTACATGTACATACCGAATCACCAATCAAAATCCCCCCAGCTCTGTCCTGCTCAGCTCTCATACCCCGAATGTCCAGTCTTCCTATCTTACACACCCCGTGTTCGCTCCCTTTATTCACACGATTCCCCCTAACTGACTTGAGTTCATTCATTCCTATCTTTACAATAACATCACTGGGCTCAACACACACACACACATACACACACACATACACGCCTACACACACCCATTTGTCGACAATAGATTTTAATTCATTCATATCCACTCTCTTTCACTCAAAATAGTTCACAACATCTACTCCCACCCTAAGGCGATTAATCCTTTAATTGCCTGATAAATAAAATAAAAGAAAAAAAATGTACAATACAATCCGAGTTATTTTGTCTATACCTTTCATTCACATACCTTAAAGTTAATCACAATTTCGTGGTTTGTGCAACCAAAATAGTTTATATCTATTTTTACAATACATCTATACCAAACAGAACTGACTTCCACACAATAATAGTTTGTACACAAAAGTATCTACACATTAATTATAATATTATAAGCATATATATTAAATACGTCATGAAATCAATTAATGCGATCATAATAATGAATTATACCGTAGGTTACATATAACATTGTCAAGTTCTTTTACATTTTATATACATATTAAAACGCTACAACCTATTATAAAATACTACCATAATAATATCTTTTACCGTAACCTCATTAAGTTAATGATAAATACGACATTAGAATAGATCTAATCATTTTAATTACACTTGTATGAACAAGTTATACATTTATTATAACTTTGCTTTAGAAGCGAATATAATCACATTGACAATGAAGAGAAAAAAAAAAAAATAATGAATACAAGAAAAATTGTCATCATTTGTGCTCATGACAAAAAATATTTGAGCGTACACATTCCTCAAATCCTCTTGTCATTCTGACTGAGCACTGTTACACATTTATTTATCAATCTGTTTTAAAAAAAAAAAAACACAGTCCTGTTGCTTTAGGACAATAATAAAAAAAAAATGTTCATGTACAAATGTTCTTTTGCAAGTTACTGCTACAATTTTAATTCCTTGAGCGGTAATCTGCGATTAAATTTTGTGTTCCTGGTATATGTTCCACCTTAAACTTAAATTCTTGCAGTAAAATAGCCCACCTTGTTATCCTGGAGTTTTTGTATTTACAGCTATTTAGATATTGCAGAGCCCTCTGGTCTGTTTGCAGTATAAAGTTTGAATTACTTAAATACAAAGCTAGCTTTCCTATAGTCCAAATAATAGATAAACATTCTCGCTCAATAGTCGAGAACCGTGTTTCTCGCGGTAACAGCTTTCTGCTTACATATTTAACTGGCCGCAAGGCCCCATCTCTATATTGTAATAGTACCCCGCCAACGCCCCTGGAAGACGCGTCACAGCGTAGTACAAATCTACTGTTTACATCTGGTAAAATTAAGAATGGCTCTGAGTTTAAGTGACTTTGCAATAACTCTAATGCTCTTTGGCACTCCCCTGTCCAATTTATTTTGTTTGGTTTGCCTTTCTTAAGTAGGTCAGTCAAAACAGCTTTAATTGTACTGAAGTTAGGTATGAACTTCGCGTAGTAGGATATAAGTCCTATTAAAGCTCTAACCTGTTTCTTTGTTCTAGGTACTGACATGTGTAATATCTTCTCTATCTTTGATTTTTCAGGTGTTATTATACCTTTCCCAACCATGTGACCTAGAAAGCTTATTTTCTCAAAACCCAATTCTAGTTTTTCTGGTTTGACTGTTAAACCAGCTTCACTCAATCTACAAAAAACTTTGTCTAGTGTCTGTACGTGCTGTTCAAAAGTTTCACTATACACGCATATATCATCAAAAAATGAAACAACATTGTCTAGCCCTTCTAACACATAACGCATAAGTCTAGCAAATGTTGCTGGAGCTGTAGACAGTCCAAAGGGTAGGTAGTTAAAATGGTAAAGTCCCCATGGTGTTGTAAAAGCTGTGAGTTTCTTACACTCCTGTCTAAGTCCTATTTGCCCATACCCTTTTGTGAGGTCTAACTTTGACATATAATTTGCTCTATTTAGCTTGCTAAAAAGTTCTTCCTGGTCTGGTATTGGTTCGGCGTCATATACTGTCACAGCATTCAACTTTCTGAAGTCTACACAGAACCTCGTCCCCCCGTCTCTTTTCCTAACTAGGACTACCGGTGCACTGAAATCGGAATTCGATCTTTCTATTATCCCTAAAGTTTCCATTTCGTCTAGTTCTTTCCTCATTATCTCCCTCTGCGCATATGGTATTCCGTATGGCCTTACTCTAATAGGTTTTTTATTGGTGAGGATAATATCGTGTACTACTAATTTTGTCTTGCCTGGGACATTACTTATCACGCCCCTGTGTTTACAGACTACTTCTTCTATTCTCTTTCTCTGTTTACCATTCAGGCTGTCACTGATTTTTACGGCCTTCAGGTCCGTCTTGTTATTAAAGTCTGGTGTCTTCACCATATTTAAGGGTATTCCAAGGTCGAGGTCAACTGTGTCACCGTTTCCTCCCTCGTCGTATTCTGTTATCACCCCTGAAATTGTGTTTACTCTGTAGTGTGTTCTTTTCCCAATAGTGTTATTTCTGGGGTGGTACAACATGATTCTGTTGACATGAAATGTTTTGACTTTATCGTTCACTCTAACCTCATAGTTTAAATTGGATATCTTCTTTACCACTTCGAAGGGACCCCCCCATCGAAGTTCCAATTTATTTATTTGTTGAGGTATCAACACTAACACATGATCTCCAACTTCGATTTTTTTAATGGATGCATTCCTATCATAATAACTTTTTGACTTTTCCATTCCTTCTTCGGTCCTTTTTGTCGCGAATGCGCATGCGTTTTGTAGTTTCTTCTTCAAGTTTAACAGGTAGTCGTATGCAGTTCTGGTTATTGGGTCTTCCATCTCTTCTGTTAGTATAGACTTTATTATGCTCATTGGTCCTCTGACTTTCCTGCCATACATGAGCTCAAAAGGCGAGTACTCCGTGGTTGTGTGTGATATTTCACGGTATGCGAATAGCACAGATGGTAAATATGTATCCCAATCCGAAGGCTTATCAAACGTGACTTTTCTGAGCATTTCCTTCAGAGTCCCATTGAACCTTTCAACGGCCCCATTTGACATCGGGTGGTATACTGATGAATGGGTTATCCTTATTCCCAGTAGCTTTGAAACCTGTTTAAATATGTCTGACGTGAATTGACTTCCATTGTCCGATAAAATTGTGTCGGGAAATCCCATTCTGCAGAATATAGACATAAGTGCGTCTTGTACTTCTTCCGTTGAAACAGTTTTAAGCGGAATTGCTTCTGGCCATCTAGTGCAAAAGTCTACAACTGTTAGTATATATCTATTTTTAGTTTTTGTCATATTTAATGGTCCTACAATATCTATGGCTATTTTACAAAATGGCTGGCCAACTATTTTTGAAATCCCCATTGGGCCTTTGCTCTGTTTGTTTTTCTTACCCCTCTGGCACACGTCACATGTCTTGCAATAGTCCTTTACCTGCTTGTTAATTCCTGGCCACGTGAATTCAGATTTTATCCTCTCAAGTGTTCGCGCGTAACCCTGGTGACCACTCATAGGTGTGTCGTGTCCTACTTTTATGATGTTTTCGCGAAGCGTATTTGGTATGACCAGTTTAATAAAATCGTCCCCTAAGTTCCTATTTCTATTACATTTCCTAACTTGTTTATATAAGTAACCATTTATTATCTTGTACCCATTTTCATTATTATATGCCCTTGTCCACATTTTTTCTAATGATGTTTCTTCTTTTTGCATCCTCTTGAACTCATCTTTATTGACATTTATGTTTATAAATGTACTTTCCAATTTTCCCTCTTTCATTGCGTTTTCATTTTGTTTTTGTGCCCTTGTCTGCACATGTGCAACTATGTTTAAGTCCGCATTTGATGGTGGTTTTGCTCCATCAACATTTCCTATCAATAGTTCTGCCGGCGGGTTTTTTAAAAGTATCGCTATATACGTACCCGTTAGATACGGAGTTTCTATATTTACTATGGCCTTTCTAACTTGTATCTCTTCGCCGTTCGCAGTTATTATGGTAGTTTTCCCTTTCACCCAATCGGATCGTGGGATTAGGCTCTCTTTGCAAGCTATTACAACTGACCCCGTATCTCGCAATGTTGTCACTGCCCTATTGTTTAATTTCCCCATAACTATCGGTAATCTTCCTTTACTACTGATTATATTCGCCCATGTTAGTTTTCTCACCTTCCCTTCTCCGTTTAAACAGTCCTTACATGTTCTACACTTTCCCGTTAATGCTGAAGCTAGTCATACATTGTTATTGTTGAACCGAACCCTCCTATCGTCCCCGCCTTCGGATCCGTTTGTACGAGTCTCGTCTCTGTAACTTTGACCTACTTGTTTATTTCGCCAACAGTCTCGCGACCAGTGCCCAGTTTGACCACATGTGTAGCACTCATTGCTATTTTGATGGTTGTATGCTTGATGTTTTTGTTTGTAACCGTCATATGTCTGTTTCTGTGATCGGTCAGGTGACATGTAGGCCGATTGTTGTCTACGAGATTGTTTCCCAATTGGTGAATGTGATCTATATGGTGATTGTGGCCTCTGTCTAAACGGTGATTGCGATCTATATGATGGTTGTGGCCTCTGTCTAAAGGGTGATTGTGGTCTATATGGTGATTGTGGCCTCTGTCTAAACGGTGATTGCGGTCTTTGTGGTGTTCTATCCCGTGATTTCCTATCACTAATTGTGGCCACGGTATCGTTTGTTTGTGTTTCTGTTTGTCCTAAAGGTCTGTTGGGGAAAATGGAGAAGTAATTGTCGCAACCCTTCTCTACGTCGTCTATTGTCTTGGGTTCCCTGGTCAAAATATGGTGTCTGACGTCTGTCGCCACTGTCCTCGTCACTTTGTCCCTAAGTATCAAGTCCAATAGTCCGTCGTATGTTTTGTCAATGCCACTAAGCTCTACCCATCGCTTCAAGTAGTATTTTACTTTTCTGATGTAGCTTCCTGATTTGTCCCCCTTGTCTGGTCGCATGTTCCAAAATCGGTCACTATATCCTGCGCATATTAGCCCATAGTGTTTTTGTATTTCTTTTTTTAGCTTCACGTAGTCTGTTTCCGCGCCTAGTTTCGTGGTATAATGGTCGCACCCTCTAACTAACAAAATTTTTCTGAACTCATGGCACCATCGTTTTCCTTCTAACCCTATTTCTATGGCTTCTCTTTCAAAAATATCTATGAGGTTGTCAATATCTTCTGGTTCATTACCCCCTTTTAGTCCTACCAGCCGCATCTTTATCCATTTCTTTCCGCCTTCGTCCTCTCTTTTACTCTCTATCATTTCTCCCTCCGACTTCGCGCTTTCTTTCAATAATTCCAATTTTTTTATTTCTCTCTCTTCTCTCCTTGTATTCCTTTCTTCCCGTTCCCTCTCTAGTTCCCGTGCATCTATTCTGCCCATTCTATCAAGTCTCCGCCCTCTAATTTACATTTCTCTCCTAAGTCTATATAATAGGCTAAACCCAGTTTATCCTCATTACTCATTTTACCACTCCAAATTCTACTAATTAAGTAATCAGAAAAAATTATTTAAAAAAATGTATAGTTTGTAGTCCCACTTATTCAATTGTGCGATCAGTTACTTCCTAATCAATTGTTTACTAAAATAGTAATTACTGATAACGACACTGTAAGCGATTTTGTCAACCCAGTGTGTGTATACAAATCCCAAATTATACAAGTGTGTCATTAAAGATCACCACTGACGTCGAAATATAATCTTATTTTTCCAACACACGCTGAGTTAATTGCCCTAAAAAATTATTTCTACACTATTCTCCACACATGTAAATTCAGTTCGAAATTTGTGTAGGATAATATATAATTTCATTAAAATAAACAGAAAGCATCAGGGATGCACACCATTAAAATAAACAGAAAGCATAATACATAGCATACACAAAATCATGAATCATAATAATACTTAAATACAGGCATACTTGCTTTTACAATCGCCGATGCGCTTGAGTAGTTTCTTCCCGTAAACAGGTCAACAATGTCAACGGTCACAGTTCGATGTACCTCTGGTCACACAGGGAAATAACTAGCAGTTCATTCAGAGTGTGTTTTTACCCGTGTCGTTTCGTCCCAGTATCAGGGATGCACATCAGGTTTTGTCATTCACAACACGGGACGGCAAGGTTAGAGACCCCAGGTCAGCATACGGCCCACGTACGGTGAGCATAGGTCTGCACGTCAGGGTTGTCACTCACAGCACAGGTCAGCATACGGCCCACGTACGGTGAGCATAGGTCTGCACGTCAGGGTTGTCACTCACAGCACAGGTCGGGAAAGGTCTGCACACTCACAGCATAGGTGAGCATACGGCCCACGTACGGTGAGCATAGGTCTGCACGTCAGGGTTGTCACTCACAGCACAGGACGGGCAAGGTCTGCACGTCAGGGTTGTCACTCACAGCACAGGACGGTCAAAGTGAGAGACCCCCGGTCAGCATACGGTCCCGCACACGATCAGCTTACGTGTAGATCACAGCACAAGGCAGCACAATATTTTTGCTGGCACCTTATTACTGTAGTGTAGTTTAAAATTTAAAATTCACAGTACTTCTGGTTACGATGATCACCGCACCATTTAAACTAATGTTAAATGTTATTTCAAGTTCGAGACGTACAGGGTCTGGTCGAACCTCTAAAGTATGGAAACTGCACACAACGCTTGTTATTCCCAGTTCGAGACGTACTGGGTCTGGGTCGAACCTCTAGTTGGGCGCCAAATGTTATAATTATATTACACTGTTCTTTATTCACTAACACGCTGGACACAAGGGTTTCAGTTCAGCCTTTATTTTACATGTACATACCGAATCACCAATCAAAATCCCCCCAGCTCTGTCCTGCTCAGCTCTCATACCCCGAATGTCCAGTCTTCCTATCTTACACACCCCGTGTTCGCTCCCTTCATTCACACGATTCCCCCTAACTGACTTGAGTTCATTCATTCCTATCTTTACAATAACATCACTGGGCTCAACACACACACACACACACACACACATACACGCCTACACACACCCATTTGTCGACAATAGATTTTAATTCATTCATATCCACTCTCTTTCACTCAAAATAGCTCACAACAATGCTGTCCCTGAGTCTACCCAGCTCTGATGTTCATACAAAAAAAAAGTAAAGTATCCCGTCGGACCAAATTGATCCATAGGGGCCGGTGAAGGAGCGTTCACCAGTTTCTGTGGCCACAGCATACTAAGTGATTGTGTAGATTGCACTATGCACAGCCGCCTTTACTTTACGCCAAGTAAGGTTAGGTACCCGTCAGAGCTGAGTTGACTCAGAAACTGGTGAAGGCTCATTATTCACCGGCCCTATGGACCAGTTTGGTCTAACCGGTACCTTACTGTACTTTTTTTTACTTAGTAATCTATTGGATTATTATGCTGCATTTCTAAGTTTAATGTACTGCATTATATATAAGTTGTTGTTTTTTGTTTCCAGGAAACTTTTCTTGCAGCTGTTCTTCCAGAAAATATACACATTTTGACGTTGGATATGATTCACTTTAATGAAACGAATTTATATTTACTACGCATTGAACATTTGTATGAGGAAAACGAACACAGAGGGCTCTCTACTCCTACAGAACTCTCATTACAGGTCTCTGGAACAGCTTTTAAAATTATCTTCAAATTTTAAACATACAAACATATACTTTATGTTGTAGAGATATTGCCACAGATTAGTGCAGGGGTCTGCAACCAACGCGACGCGTGCCAAATTTGGCATGCATAGATTTTCAATGTCACGCAGAAGACCCCTCAGAAAAAGGCAATGAAAGTATCTTCCAAAGAAAATAGCTTTTTAGCTCATGGCCCGCTAAATGAATGAGTAAAACCTACTTTGGCAGTCTATTATCAAAGGGTTGGCGACCTCTAGATTAGTGCATGTGTTCAATGCAAAGTTTAGCTTTTTTGAAAAAATTAATAATTTAGTTTAATAAATTAATGTATTGATAAATATAAGCGAACCGGGTGTGGGAAAAAAGCTGTAACTTTAATTACATTTAAAAAAGATTCCATTGTTTTAAATTTTAGTCTACGAATAAAAACAAAAATCTTATATGTTATAGACGCTCCTTCTATAAAGAAGATTATTGCGTTCTAGGCTTATTCGTGGTTTGACGCTAGACTCGCATTTTGATCAGAGCTATAACAGATGTTTCATAAATGCACAAGGAAAATATATCATGATATTATTCTAGACCGTAAGTAGTATTTGAAAAGTGAATTTAGTTTCGTATTTAATATCTCCTTATTGATAGTAGCACATAAATGTCATATATTTCTTGACCTAAAACTTGAGATTCTTATCTTTATTTTCACAGGCTTTATTTAGACCTTTTGAAATTGTATCCATCGTGGAGACATCACTGGGCGGGAATTTAATTCCAGACGATGTCAAACGATTGAGGTGGCACAGTTTCAAGGATATAACGAGCGAGAACATAGGTCAGCATTTATTTATGACGTTAACAACTTAGAGTTAATGTATTAAAAGTAATACAACTCTATAACTATAGAATAAAGAACATACATTAATTTATAAATGCCAAATTTAAAATTCCTCGTATTCTTGATAGAATCAGAAAGGAAATCAAAGCCTGGCCGGCCAGAACCTTCATTGGCAAACTAAGAGGCATTGATCAATATGACAAGACATGAAAAGAAAAGAGTGTGTTGTCCTCTCTTGCAGTCTATTCCACCTTTTGCCTCACACGTCTATAGTGTCTACTGTAATCGCTTTCAGTCTATTCCACCTTGAGCCTCACACGTCTATAGTGTCTGTTGTCTTCTCTAGAATCTATTCCACCTTTAGCCTCACGCGTCTATTGAAATTCTTAATGATGCGTGACCTTTTCAAACGGAAGAGATCACGAACTTCCGGTACCATTTCCCGCCAGTTTGGTAAAAAAAATGCTTTTGCTGGTCTTTGACAATTGATGTCAACATCAAAGACCAGGTCTGGACTTTTAGAAATATACAAAGGCTACACGATTAGTTATGAGGAATACGTTTTTGACATCAAAAGTGAAAAGGCGATAATTAATACTCAAAGTGTTACTCGCGTTAAGTTAAATTTGAGCTTTGTATATAAAATAAATTAGCCAAAAGTTGCGTTATTGAAAAACACAATGCTTTGATTCATAAAAACAAAAAATTTAAAATCTTTTGCATCAAGCAATTAGTTTGGGATTATAAATAGATGATTCTTCACGTCTGATAAAATTATTTTCGTACCACCAGTAACGCAGCACACAGACATCTTTTAGAGCAAATGAACGAATGGGACCAGAAATGTTTTACACTTCAACCTTTACGCATGCATACTATTTAAGAATTACCAATAGTATATCGCAGGGGTCGGCAACCTTTTGGTGTGCTAAACTAGGATATTTAAATCATTCAGCGTGCCAACATCCTAAAAGTCAACCTGCTCTATTATACTTGTTTTATTATTTTTTTATAAGACAATTAATTTAACTCCGTAGCAAGTAACTCAAAAAGGAATTGAAATATATAGAGAAAATCTTTAATGCGTTTTAAATTCAATAACATAAAATAACGTGTTTTGATTATTATCCTTTTTATTTGCATTTACACCAAATACAAAATTGAATTACCAAAGTTTAACATTTAGGATAAATATTGTGTAAACATTATCATTTAATTTGGTTGTCAAGATAAGGATCTAGGAACTGCTAATATTGATAATAATACTGTAGTGTAACTGTAGTACATAGGGTTACGTTACGAACGCCTCAGGCTACGAACGATTCCGGTTACGAACAACATTTCAGAAACTTTTTTGTCTCACGTTACGAACAGTACCTTATGTTGCGAACGAAGAGAGACAGATATGAAGCTAACGTTGGAGACAAGCGATCGCTTACAGTGCAAACGAAGACCCCTTCGCAGTACTTAGCATTAGCCTCGATTTCATTGGCTTTACTACACAGCAGTAACAGATTTCAGGTTACCGACTACCGATATAGTTCATGATTGAATTAAGATCGTAACCCAAGGTACCACTGTATTTAATTCTCTGTTTAACTGAGAATTTCCTTAACTTTTTTTTTCCGGTAGGAGGCGCGTCGGAGTTTTACCTCCTTGCCCCTCCTTTATGCCTACTAGGCATCGTATAGTTTTAGGGAGCGGTAGCTCGGGGGAAGGGGAGTGATCGATCTTGGCCAAAAGGCCAAGAAGCGATCCTTACATTGTTTAAAAATTGGAAGAGATCAAAAAAGCAATGCGTAATGTGCAAGTGATACGTACTAATCACACAAACTAAGTAGTTAATGTAGTGTTTAAAAATGTGCATACATTTTTTAGTTATATAATATTTATATAAGTTTCAACTACTTGTTACAGTTTGGTCATTACAAAGTTATACGGTTTATGCTATTTAGTATATTTTTTTAAAAAATGATAAACATAATATATAAAATATTAGCGCATATAAAACGGGCTAATTATCTCCCTTTAATTAAAATTAAGTATCTAAATTTGATTCAATAGTTATGCCAAACAAGTTATGTTTTGTAATATAACAAATATTACTGACTAATTATTATATATTTTTATAAATCCAGCATTACGGTATTAATTACAAGATTAAATTATTCGATGTATAAAAATAATATTTATCTTCAACAGTTGTAAAAAAAACTTTCCTGCATGAATTGCTTGTCCCTTTGAGCCTTATGAATTTATCTATTAAGCATTAATAATTACAATAATTGCATAATACAATGCAAAATTTTTTTATAATTACATATTTTTATGTTTAATTATAGAAGATCAGCATAAATACTCTTTTAATGTAATTAGTATGTATCAATTAATGAGCGCCTTGTCTTGCTCTTCGCTAATTTATAATGGCAGATTCATATTTAGTCATTTCTGAGTAGTGAAGTTTAAGTGACATCTTTGAAAGCTTAACACAGCTATCATGTGCAATAAATACTTTTCACACGGGTAAGTTGAAAGAAAAGAAAAATGAAAGAAAAGCAATGCCTGGCAGTTTAGCATAACACATGACTTTCCTAAGCAGCTTCCTTCCAGATTTTCCTGCAAATTTCGATGTTCATTTTTTAATATGTTTAAAATTCAACTTGCTGCGTTTTAAAATCGCTAATATACCTCCACTTAACAAAAACATCTACAGCTAGAAAAAAGTTGAAGTAAGATCAGCCAGTTAGGCTTGATGTGGTATGAAAAAATTTCTATGAATTTGAAAGTCTGGTCTTTGCTTAGAAAACTCCTCTTTGAGTGCTTTGATGTACTTCTGAACAAAACCCATCTATCTATCTTAATATATTTTATTATGCCTTATTATAGAAATTTACATGTAGTTAAATGTTTTGAAATTGATTACACTCAATATATATGCAAATCCATTCCAGTGGTCTAACAATTCAAGTGCTATTTGACCCCGTCCCTGTAAATACGTTCAACTCATTAAAATGTTACCTCTGTCATTCAGAAATATCGGCTTCAACAGTCAGTTTTCCTCATTCAGAACCGGAAAATGTTGTTTTTTTTCCTCGATAAAAACACTTCTTTGAGGTATCTGGCGTGCCATTGAAAATCGCTTTGCGTGCCAAGTTTGTCACTCGTGACTTAGATTGCCGAGCCCTAGTCTATAGCTATATGTCAAGCTCAATCGCATCTGTGGCCCAAATTAAAAACAAAAACAAACAAGCAATTCAGTTTATGAGCCAAACTTTATAAGTATACATCGAATTGTTGAAAACTAATTCAATCATCAATTCATAAAACTAGGTCTTAAAAAATAGTTTAGCCTAAAATTGTATACCGGGACCGAATTTGATTATACGCAGGGCCGAAATAAAATTAAAACCGAAATTAAATTAAAAATAATTTGTAGTCATTGGTAGATCCGTCATTTTGACGGGCATACAAACTAGTTTAGCCATAATGCTGTTATACAGAACCAGTTGTTTTCTATTTCGCAGGTTCGACAGACTATACTAGAAATATGGAGCCTCCGTTCACTATAGTTCTAAGACCAATGGAAATAAGAACGTTTAATATTTTTGTGACGAGAAACTCTGACTAAACTCTAAATGATGACTGAACAGATGAGATAACACCACACGAATCACACAAGTTTATTATTAGAACAAAAAAAGAAGGTAGATCACTGTTAACTTCCAGTATTTCACACTGTCCAGTGAAGTGTTTAATAATTTGCGTTTTTAAAAAAACATTGATTGAATTATATTCTCATTATTTGTTTTCTTTAGGTATGAAATTTTGTCCATTTGACACATTGCTAAATTTACACACAATTTTTATACATCCTTAAAATAAATTGATTAGTCGTAAAATGTCAAAATTTAAATCTATGTTTATTATGACTTTAAAAAAAAATTTAAGTATTATTTTATTGCAAGTCAATGTAGTACAGTATCAGGTTTACATTAGTTGTTTAGATGTGGTAGAAAACTTATTATAATAGCATTATTAGTATCAATATTAGCCTCCTGGTTGGGTTGAATGTGTAGGGCCTATTAACCCTTACAGTCCCGGGCGCGTATATAGCGGGACTGAAGGTATGCATGGGAAAGTAGGTCGGTACGGGAAGGGTTAAATTGAGGCTCACCGAGCTGTGTCCGGGTGCTCAACACTTTAGGGGCACCTAATAAATAAGGCACCTAACAGGGTCAAACCTGGTTAAGAAATATTTATATAGGACTACCCTCTCCCCATCGCCCCCACCCCCGACTTACACACTACCAAAGAGAGTCATTCGGGGACAACAGGTCATCGTTTATTCTGCCTCTGCAAGGAATACTTAAATTCATTCGCTTACTTAAAAAGACCAAAATAATATAACCGAAAAAAAAGAGAAGATTCTATATGCTTAAAGCTTATTCTTTATTGAATTAATTCCATGGTTTCTGTTGGTTTATTTAATATTGGCATTAAATATTTGCACTGTCACTACGGAAAGAATTAAAAAAGAAATGGCACTTCCTTACATTGGGAAACTGGAAGCTTTGCTACTTCCTGTATAATAGGAAAATTCTATAGATTATAAATGACTTTAAATTACACGTTTGTAGAGACCTTAATCTCTCGGTCAAACGAGCAGCAACTTTTTGAAAACAGAGTGCCTAGTGGGATTGCCTATTCATTCAGCATGCCAAGTTGCCAACAGCCTACAAGTCATCCTTCTTTAGCATTAAATTCCTCGTAGAAAAGAAGTGAATTGCCCCATTTGGAGGTCTTCTGCCTGCCATTGAAAATCGCTGTGCTTGCTAAGTCTGGCTCGCGTACTGTAGGTTGCCAGACCCTGTTCTACAGTACACAAACTGATTAAGTGTTAATACAATATGCTGCAGTCATTTTGGATTGATTTCAAAGATTAATTTGAAGCGTCAACACCGAAGTAAAGTATCTCTTTAGAGTTATAATAAGCATGTTAAGCAATGTTGTCAGGTTTATGACCCTGCGCCATACGGCATTTTATCGTTTTATTATTTATTTATTTCGGTTACTGTATTGCTTCGAATATTTTCAGCTCTTTGTCTTTGTTTTTGTTTCAAAATTGTATATCAGCGAATGGAAATTTTACCTCAATGACGATTATGGGGACATGATGGTCTAATGGCAGCGCATTCGGCTATCGTACTAAAGGATCTGGATTCAAATCCTGGTGAAGGCTGGGATTTGTTCCCGGTCTTGACGGTGTCCCTGGGTCTACCAAACTCTGATGGGTACCTTATTTTAGTTGGGGTAAAACAAAGGCGTCTGGGCATTGTGCTGACCACACAATCATATCATGTATTTCAATAGACTGTTCAGCATAAAAGACATGTATATCAATAATTTACCGGATTTGTCCCAAATGCGGGAAAGTAAGGAATGTTTCCGGTATTTATTTATTTTTGCAAAGATATCTGATGAACCTATTGTCTATATACATGACGTATCCAAACTATTAAATTTTGGTTTATTCTATAGCCGATCTTGTCACACTATAGTTTTTGTTAAGCTTTCCATTTGCGGCTTTTGGTTTAATTTTTTTTCTATTATGCTCTTTAAAACAACAGCTTGTTTTTTCTTACTATTATATTACATTCATAGTTCTTACATGTACGGAAAGGCTGTGACATTGTGGTAGATTTATAATTGTGAGATTACTTGAATTAAAGCATATTGTTTTAGCAATTAAATTTATTTATTTTTTACTTCATTGATGATTACTGTTAGTGTTTCCAATCTAGTAGATAGTTTATTTTTTTATGAATTGTAGTATGAACAAGATACATATGAATCTAGATACATATGCTTTTTTGTTGCTTGTACCGAAGGATCCGGGTTCGAATTCTGGTGAAAGCTAGGCATTTCTGTACCCATGGGCCTCGAAGCGTTGAAGTGTGGAAACCACCAGTACGCGTGCGTCAACAGCACACCGGTGTACCAATGCATGTGTGGGGAGGGGGAGCCCCTGCTGCGCGCCTAAGACTCAGTGTACCGCCGAGAGGCCCGTGAGGCTCGGTGGGGAGGAAGCAATGCCTGGATGCCCATACCTATAGTATGTGCTACTGGGCGACATTGCAGGTAGCCTATACGAGCGAGCCGTCACTATAAAGATCCGAGGGGAAATCCGCAGTGTGGAAAGAAATAGTGCATGTGGCTGCGGAAAGCGTACCCTAGGTTACACGGCACGTCACGTTTTCGGCATACCGTGGCGTGGCTGGCGCCCGGACAGAACCATGGTGTGTCCTAACCCCGCCCCCCCCCCCCACTTGTTCACCCCTCAACATCGTTGCGCTATTGACACAAGAACCGAAGGATCCGTTTTTTTAGGCAATTATAATATGGTGAAAGCTAGGATTCGTCCCTAGGTATAGAGATGTCCCTGAGTCTACCCAGCTCTGATGTGTACATGACAATTGTTAGAAATACGTAAAGGCATCTATGCATTGTGTCGGTCACACATTCCCTCTGTTTGCCGTGACCACAGAAACTTGTTAACGTTTCTTCATAGGCCCTATGGATCAACTTGATCCGAAAGAGTTACTTAATTATCCGTGGATACCTGGATACATTCATATAGACATCGTAATATATAGAAAGATAGCTTTTAAAAGTATACAAAATCGATTTACTTAACAGGCTAATGGCTTGCCCCAAATTGGGTTGGATCAAACAAGATGAAAATTTGCCTAGTATTCTTTGAAACCCTTCATAGGCTACGATGTTTTTATCGGGTCTGGAAGGTGTCCCTGAGTCTACCCAGCTCTGATGGGTACCTGACCTTAGTTGTGATAAAGTAAAGGCGGATTTTTCATAGTGCTGGCCACACAATCACCTAGTATGCCGTGGCCACAGAAAGTGGTGAACGCTGCTTCATCGGCCCTACGGATCAATTGGGTCCGACGGGATACTTGACTTATTTTTTGAGTGTAGTATCATATCATGATAGCAGAGAATCGAACCGGGGGATTCCCCATGAGTATAATAGCCTCATAGCTCATGAAGAAATGTGACTTGTAATTGCCCCTGTAATTAAGGGGCAATGAATGTGTCATGGCTAGTGGGCTTATGTTTTTTTCACTTAAGTAGCCTGCTTCGGCCGTGCTTTTGTATTACAAATGTGCCACAGACAAGTCTTTGGTTTTCCTGGTCTTTTCCAGGCAACCCATTCAATGCCCGGAAGTTACTCAGTAAGAAAGAGTAGGCTACTCATATACTTTCGTTTTAGCATATGGCATGATTTGATATAAAAAAGAAAATTGTTTTTGTCCCTATACCTATGTTACATTATGTTTATCTGAGGATTGTAATAGATTGTTATTGTGCTCTATTTCTAAATTAAATTTAAAACTGTTATGTATTATTACTTTGATATAATAAAATGTTGTAGATCTATATCTTAATTTATACAATTTAATTCAGAAATATGAAATAACTCTGGGAACTGTTTATAACTTACACATTTTTAGCTAGTAGAGAACAATTTCATTAAAATTTTTCAGTTCTAAACCAGTTTCTTCATCTTCTAGTATAAGATAAGATTAGCAAGTCTGCAGAGCAGTTTGCTCTCTTGTAAAATGGTGCCAACTCCTGATATTCCCCATTTATATAATTTGGATGGGAAGACCGCTGCTGCGCAAAATTTGAAATTAATATCAGCACTATTACTTTTTTTTGTGTAACCAAAATGAGCTTTATATTTTAGACAATAGCTCCGTAACAGTCAGACATATTTAATAACATTTCCTACTCAAAACAGTGCCGCCCGGCTAGTCATGCGTAAGTCAAGGCGCTACGACGTAACAGTTCTCCTGCGTCGGCTCCATTGACTCCGTGTGAGAGCCAGAATTGAATATAAAGTGGTGATACTTTGCCATCAGTACCTTCATAACAACGAGATGCCAAATTGAACAAAACAGAGCATAAAAACGCATACAAGCCTAGTCGGCCTGTAGAAATTTGACTCATAAATTTATTTCGGAAGGGGCGGAGTGGGGGGCGGTGAGTACGAAAAGATTGTAAAAGGTGTCGATGAACCAAAACAGGTTGAGAACCTTTGAATTTAAATCCTTATCTGCCCACCCCTTCCTTATCGCACTTCATGTCATTCATTTTTCCCGCATCGTTCCACGAACATTGTCTTTGCAAGTCATATGATCTGAATTGATTGTAAGCCTAAGTTCTTCTTATTGACTGTCGTATTTACCAACTTTAAGTGGCGCATATACCATTATCAATTTCTTACCAGATCAACAAACTATGTTCAATGTATTGACGCTAAATCAAGAAAACATTTTTTTTGTCTTTTTAATGGCGATTTTATTATAATTTTTTTATTTTTTTCATTTCGAATTTGAGATTTAACAAATTTAGAAGACCTAAGTCACATTTTTGTGTAAGGCATTCAACATAACAAAACGAGATGTGTATACACAAACACCAAAATGATCATAACATTTCATTAATGCATCGACAGCAGACACGTTCACTTTACTTCATGAATCAATAAACAATCTTAAATATAGATTTATATAAAATATATAACTTTATATAAATACATTATTATTGACTAGTTTAAAAAAAAATTATTAAATGTAACAATAAAATATTAATAAAATTTAGTTTCTAAATAAATTAAAATACACCAAATATTTTTTTGTGAGCAAAGATTACTAGCATTAAAAATCGCTACAATGCCAAAGTAAAAACCTTTACGAAAAGTAAACTGTTTCTTAATATAAATCAGAATATCAGATTAACATCAAAACCACTTTTACAGTGAAAGAATATCTCCTTAAAAATTAAGCATTGACATATTCTTAAAATGTAGGTTTGTATGATATATTGTTGAATTTTGAATGAATAGATTAGTTATCATTGATTTTTTAAATAAAAAGTAAAGTATCCGTCGGACTAAATTGATCATAGGGCCGGTGAAAAATCGTCCACGAGTTTCAGTGGCCGCGGCATACTAGGGGATGTGTGGCCAGCACAATGCCCAGCCGCCTTTACTTTACTCCAACTAATGTCAGGTACCTATCAGAGCTGGGTAGACTAAGGGACAACCTACAGTCCAGGGAGAACAACAAATCTTAGCCTTCACCAGGATTCGAACCCAGGAACTTCGGAAGGCCAGTCAAAACGCGCTGCTGCTCGGTATAATTGGTCCTTATGCTAACGGTGAGATTATTTTCTGATTGGTCACTGCTGGAGCGATATATTCGGTGGATACATAATTTTCAGTACACAGTTAATTTAACAAGTTGTTTTTTTCTTACACAAAGGGAACTTTCATTTACTATAATATAAACTGTATATTGGATTGTCTATAAAAAATATACATTTTTATTACAGTGAAAGTACATTACGAATGGAAACATGAATTCTAGGTATAAGTAGAGTTGATAGATAGGAATTATAAATTGACTTTGACTTTAACAACAATTCACACAGTTCCTAAATAATACCTCTATATGTAGAGGCTTAGCCAGCCTGAAATTCACATAATTTTTATTAATGATTTTTATATCAGTATCACTTAAAAACAGAAAACAAAAATCATTTTTACATGATCTGAAAACGTACAAGTTTATACATACTTATGGATACTTCATTAGTGTCATTCACAGCCTTTGTATATGTATTTTATTTTTATATATACTATACATAAACATTTTTTGTTCATTTCCATATATTTATATGTATAAATTAGTGGTATATATGTATACATTTCCACATTTTAAAATCACCACATAACGTAAAATACCGTTTAACTTCAAAATTAAACAAGCCCCAAAAAACAACAAAGGTTTTTTTTTATAAATCTTTTATATATATGTATTTTGTTATGTATTAGCATTCCGAAGATTCGCTCTTCACAAAGGAAGAAACACGCGCAAATCTAAACTAAAAGATCTAAAAAGGATTTTTAAAATAAGGGAAAAGCCCTTAGCTATAGTATATTATTAAATATTTATGCATGGCACAGCGAGGGAAATAAATATTTATGTCTGTCATCAAATTCACAGAATTTTTATAAGGAAGATTTAGAAAAACAGGATCAG
Organism: Anisus vortex; assembly: GCA_949126835.1. Lineage (NCBI taxonomy): Eukaryota > Metazoa > Mollusca > Gastropoda > Planorbidae > Anisus > Anisus vortex. The sequence goes on along the minus strand of OX421494.1, from coordinate 9,302,120 downwards.
TTAGAAACAGGAAAGAAAAATTATTTTTACATGATATGAAAACGTACAAGTGTCAGTCATCGGCGGTCAAAAATAATAATTAAAATAATAAAATAAATAATTCAAAAATTCGTTCAATCTGGATCTTCAAATGGGCAACTTAACGTGAAATGAAAAACAACAATGTCAAAATCTAATTTTGGTGGTCTGGGAATGGGGGCGAAACTTTGATAGAAACTTTGATAGAATGTGTTGTCTAATGAAATCACGCCGACAATACGGCGGAAAGTGGGTCAAATCAGCCATCGAGAAATCAAGTTTTTTACAAAGAAAAAAAGTTTTCGAAGTTAATATAAATTATTTAAAGAAATCTTTTAAGAAGAAACAAAATAAAAACAGCAAAAGAATAATTTAGCAGTTGTTCAAATCACATATTGAATAACATAGTTAAGGTGCAAAACCGAAACAAAATTTTGAATTTTAGAAATATACTATAAAACATATAGTTGTGTGTTTATCATTATTATCATCGCATCTATCCTCGTTTTTAGTATAGCCCACAAACAAGATCTATCCAGGCATCCCGGTCCTGGGAATGTCTACCCAGCTGTCTCTATTTTTGTCCCCATCAAGTATGTCGTCTGCTTCCAGCTCCAGTCTTGTGTGTTCAAGTCGTTCTACTACATTTTCCCAGCCAGGAATTTTTTTTTATTTTATGACCTTGAGAGTCTTTAACAAAACTCGTTTCACCCATAAATTATAAAACCAAGATAAGATGTATAATGGAATACAAGTTAAGATATCTTGGACAGCAATTGTGTAGCTTAAATATTCAGTACATTAATTTGTTAGTAAAGATAAGTTTACTGATGTAGGAATTCTAGCAAGAAAAAACGTCATCAGATTGGACTGATGAAAATAACAAACAAATATATGGCTTGCATTATTATGACTGGATATAATGTGTGAAAAAACAACAACAATTGTATCAATATGATAACAAGTCGTATATTAAATATGACTTGCAGGGTAAAAGTCATACATTTATACTGAACTTTCAAAAGTAATTTTGTTGAAATACAAGAACAAAGAAATGTATAAAAAAAACAAAAAAAAAACTCAAATATTTATCAATGGCATACAATATTGAGACAAAAGGTTGATTATTTCAGTGATTATTTCAGTGATTATTTCAGTGATTATTTCAGTGATTATTTCAGTGATTATTTCAGTGATTATTTCAGTGATTATTTTAGTGATTATTTAAGACTCAAACTGGATGACACGGCGGCAAGGGGTGTTGGTGATGTTGTACAAACACGAGACCCATTCTCATTGGCTAAACAACATTTAAATGGGCAAAGACTAGACTAATGACTATATGGTTTCAGAAACACCTATAGTCTACAATGCAAATCTAATATAAAATGACATGTAGTAAATGAAACCAGCATAAGCAATTGTAATATATAATATATTATAATACATAATATGGAATTGAGAACTAATTGCTCAGACTTTAATTTCAGTCTTCGAGGACTTTATCTTTAGATTTTGGAACTTTTGAATGGTTTTATCATAGACTACAATATACATGGACCGCTTGCTTTAGTATTTCTGCTATATGATGACTTTAAACACTGATTTTCGGAATTCCCGATTCTAAAAAAAGTAATTGCTATACAGGAAATAAAGTTATTGATATACATGTTCCGTTTTATTTAATCGCTATGATTTTCTCAATGAAAAATTAAAATCGAAGTTGTACAGAGCGGAGACATTTATATATAGATCAGTGTAGTGTGCGCACGGAAAAAGAACATAAGCTCTAAAAATAGAGCAGGCGGTCCATCTTATTATAGTCAATGATAATAAGATTAATAGGCGTACAAGTATTCATTTAAAGTCGAAAAAAAAATGCGATTTAATAAAACGGAACTTGTATAACAATTACTTCATTTAGAATTGGGAATTGCAAAAAAAGAAGATAATAGCATTAAAAAAAAGCAAGCTGTCCATGTATATTATAGTCTATGGTTTTATCTTTAGCTTTTGGAATTCAATGTTAAGAATTTTTTTACAATTGTTTTTAATTGTTTGTGTTATTGACTTAAAATTAATTTTACTGAGACATTGTATACTTTTATATAAGCATTTTCAACCCATGTATATAGTCAGGGAAATTTTACAGATTGAATGGTACTGGCTTGCGTTGATTGAGTTACTCACTGATTAGTTTGCTTGTTAGATGTAAGATGATTGATTGGAATTATTAGGAATGTGTGATTGTCGGATTGTGTAATATAGCTGATTGGCCATGTTTAGTAAAATAGTAAATTTGTTTTTATATTCAAAAATTTAGAAAAAATAACAGAAAAATTTATTATTCAAGAAGTTTTAAATATGGCGGTATACGCTACTGATTGCACACTGTCGTATCAACTGTTTAAAGAAATGTGAAATACGAGATCGTCTTAATACGTCCCAATAGTATTAGTCATTCCTGGCTGTTTGAATGTGGAAGGTTCGAATCTCCATTGGACTCAGCTTGATTGTGAATGGTGGACTCATCGTTAGCTTGTAGTCGGGAGAACCTGGAAGTGTTTAAAGAACGGAAACAAATACATTGGCTCGTTAAAGTCGTTATGAGTTTAAATAGATATGGTAGTTGTTTACGACATTGCATTGTGCTAAATGTTTTATGTATCCTATAACAATCGTCTAAAAACCATAAGAACAATAATAAATAGCATGGTAGTAGAAATATTAAAAAAATATAAATTGTGAAATCAATCTTAAAATTCGTAATTTTAGCTTAAGATAATAAAGTAAATAATTAAAACTGATTTCCCATTTAGATATAAGCTTATACGAAATTCTATTGATAAATAAAAAAGTAGTTTGGTTTTTTGTTTAATTAAAAAATAAAATACAAAAAAACAAGATGGCCACCAATATTATTTTGTTTTTATTTTCTTTTGATTTTTATAAGTTTTGTCAATAGTACTATTCATGGTCCAAATATAAAACGTATTGGATAAGAAATAAAAAGAAATCCCTCTCTACTCGCCCTCATAACCTTAACATCATAAATGAGTAGGCGATAATTAATACTCAAAGTGTTAGTCGCGTTAGGTTAAATTTAGATTTGTTTATAAAATAAATTAGTCAAGAGTTGCGTTTTTTGGTTAATTAAAAAAAAACACGATGCATAGATTCATAAAAACATAAAATGACAATTCTTTAACATCAAACAGTAATTTGGGATTATAAATAAGTGATTCTTCACGTCTGGCGTTTACAATGCATCGTTTACTTTTGGCAACATCTTTTGGAAATGAAATAAAATTTAATCTCCTACATCTTTTCCTACAACCAGTAACGCAGCACACAAACATGTTTCTTTTTATCAAATGAACGAATTGGACCGGAAATGTTGTACACTTCGACCCTTAATGAATGCATAATAAATAAGACTTGTAAATAGGCTTGTGGGTAGTTATCTGAACCTACTTATACTTTCTTCTGTTACATCATTGAATGCATTCCAACGAAGACGTTGGATGTCGCTTGGGTTGAAGTTGCCACCTAGGGTGGTCTCCGCAGCCGACACAATATCAAATGGCTTGAACAGAGTCTGAATAGAATAGAAAGAAAATAGATAAAGTAAAGTACCCGTCGGACCAAACTGATCATAGGACCGGTGAATCAGCGTTCACCAGTTTTAGTAGTCACGATATACTAGGGGATGTGTGGCTAGCACAATGCCCAGCCGCCTTTTACTTTACCCCAACTAATGTCGGGGTATCCATGAGAGCTGGGTAGACTCAGTGAAACTGTGTCAGACCCGGGGACAAGTCTTGGCCTTCACCAGGATTCGAAACCCAGGACCTTCGGAATGCTAGGCAAGCCAATGCCGGTCGGCCACTGTGCACAATGGAAATAAAATACGACCAACAAATACTGACGTTCTATAGTGGATCAGAGTTAGTATAAGCTCAGGAATAGACCAACTTTTTTTTCTTCATTTAACCATGGAGTAAAGAAATGAGCCGACTTTAATCAACAGGCACTACCTAATACTTTATAGATATTTGGATTATAATTTTGATAATTTTTTTTTTTTGTAGATGTTAATGATGGTAATAGTGACCATTTATATAGCACTTCAGCTTGTTACTTACTAATAATATTGTAATTATCTATTGATTTAAAAAATGTTAATCCCTTTTAAAACAAAAGCGGAAATATTTTTTCAACCTCGGGGAGTTAATTAAAAACAATCAATATATGAAACAAGTTATTTTCCTTTCATTATATTTGTAATGTATTTTGATTTTAAAAAATGATGTCAACAGATCTTAGACCTTCCCGTTTCGACAAGTGGTTCTGGCAAATCATATTAAATTTGTAAACGAAAACATATGATTTAGAGTCACCTCTAGTGATACAACCACTGGCAATGAAAGCTGAGGATGTTCATTCTCTTCAAACACGTGCTCCAGGCGTAATAAGAATAAGCTCGTTTCATTGGATAAAATTCTATCCAATGTCAACACGTGGACGTTAGGTGGAAGCTCATTGGTCAAAAACTGTTCCTGAAATTATATTTTAGAAAAAAAAACAGAGATTACAATCAAACGGTCACACATTGGAAATAGCTTCATAGGCAGCAGCTGTTGATTAATTAAAGTCTGTCTCTTAAATCTATCAATTATTTATAAAAAAAACAAACTATATTAACGCGAGTCCTCAGTAATTAAGGCTCTGATATTTTATTTTGGATTTATATGATGAACCCAATAGAATAACTATAGTATCTTTTCATACCTGTTTCAACGCTGTTTTCACACTGATATCTCCAGCAACAGGTGTAAACATGACAGTCGGTGCCAGATGGAGCTGTAGTGACAGGCGCTTCACCAGCGGGGCGGAATTCTCAATGGTATCAAGTACAACGTAATGTTTGCCTGAAAACAAAAAGTTTTAAAAACTCTTTCATTTTTTGAATTATTTCAGAATTTACATTCGAGATCTACTCATCTTAAGTATATCCAAAGACTATAATAGGATGGACCGCTTGCTCTATTTTTAGAACTTATATGTTCTTTTTTTTGTGCGCAACCAATAAGGCTGTCTTAAATTACTTCTAGGCTCCTAAGATTGCATTAAAATTTTTCCGATGTATGCAACTTTCGATTTCAATTTTCATTTCTCAGTGCAAAAGGAAATCGGTAAGTCCGAAAAGAAGTCATTCGAGTCATCAAAAAGCAGAAACATTGAAGCAAGCGGTCCATCTTATTATAGTCGTACCAAGAACTGTTTAATAGGGAGCAAAGCATATCCCAGAGAGAAAAGTCTTAAGCATCTATAGTAAGAAGTATTCGCGCATAACCAAAATATGAAACTCCGTATCTTCGAATAGTCATTTAAAAGTCTATCTCTTGATTACCGAGGCTTTTTCATAACGTCTACTTTAATGTATGCCGTAGTATAGGCTTTGCAACGGAATCTCCAGGGAAAGACACGGGTTTGTCGCCTCAAGAACACCCGGAGTCGATCCTGCGAGGATGAAATGAAAAGTTGAAACCTTTCATGGGGTGAACTTTAAACATTGCCTGCCCAGAATAGAGTGCGCTGGAGAGCTGATGTAGGTTCCACAATAAGCTGGAGAGCTGATGTAGGTTCCACAATGAGCTGGAGAGCTGATGTAGGTTCCACAATGAGCTGGAGAGCTGATGTAGGTTCCACAATGAGCTGGAGAGCTGATGTAGGTTCCACAATGAGCTGGAGAGCTGATGTAGGTTCCACAATGAGCTGGAGAGCTGATGTAGGTTCCACAATGAGCTGGAGAGCTGATGTAGGTTCCACAATAAGCTGGAGAGCTGATGTAGGTTCCACAATGAGCTGGAGAGCTGATGTAGGTTCCACAATGAGCTGGAGAGCTGATGTAGGTTCCACAATGAGCTGGAGAGCGGATGTAGGTTCCACAAGGAACCGAAGGAACTAAGCAATTCTACTTAATGTGTTAATTTCGTGTAAGACCAAAGCACAAAACTGCTTTCTGTTCCGTTGTTCCGTTACGTTGGAAACAGAAACTTGGAGTCCTTCAGCTGTTCGAATCTTAACCGAGGCACCCGCTCTGAGAAAATAATGTAGCAAAAACAACAGAAACATATATTATAACAAAATAATACCTGTAAACACCACGCCTCTGTTGTCTATTCCAACATCATTCAAAGCTTCTTCAACACCAAGTCCGTCATCTTTCATAAGGTTACGATGGACCTATAAACAAGGAATTAACAAACAAACCAAAATGTTAACTAATGTAAAACAAAGTATAATCGTCGGCACATATTGATTCATAGGACCGGTGAGGCAGAGTTCACCAGTTTCTGTGGCAGCGAGATACTAGGACATTGTGTGAACAGCACAATGCCCAGCCGCCTTTACTTTACTACAACTAATATAAGGTACCCATTAGAGCTAGGTAGACTCAGAGACACCCTCCAGACCAAAGAAAAAATATAGCTTTCACCTGAATTCGAACGCAGGACTTTCGGTACGCCAGCTGAACGCGCTGCTAAGTAATGCTCTGTTGACATAGCAGCATAAACTATTTTACTTTGCACCCATATATCTATTCAACTATCCATCCTTCTACCTCTGTATCTCTCTCTCTCTCCCTTTAGTCCTTCAGTCTCTTATCTATAATCTACACAGTTATATATCCAACTGTCTGTTACTATGAACATCCAAAGACATTGTATAGTTCCGCGTATACTGAAGGCGTAACGACTTTATTCTTAGAGATACGAATACCGAGCATACCAAGTTGAATACATTAAAAAATACTCTCTTTAGTCATTTCAAGACCAAGTGAAGAGCTTTTATCAAATTTGAGTTAAATGTTTATTTTGATAGTAAATAGTGTAATCAGTATCCCAATGTTGATAAAAATCTTTTATACAAAATATTAAACATAACTTTCAAGTAATTTGATGAATATGAGCACTTGAATGTGTGTGTGTTTTGGAGGAAAAATCCAAATCTCGTAACCATTTGAAATGTTTAATTGCCGTCAACAAAGGGAAGTGACGTCAGTAAAGGGAACTCGATCAAGAAAAATGAATATTATCACATGTGTTTTGAATATCTGCCTGGTTCGTAATTTTTAACAAAATGGTTAAATATAGATTTAGTTCGTCGTGTGTTTTATTAATTTTTCCCTTCCCATACTTCCGTGTCAGGCTGTTCAAAATCTCGTCCCTTCGAGAAAAACCTCTGCAGATGGTCTTTAACAAAAACAAGTAGGATCAAATTTTTATTTTAAAGGAAGCTCTATAAGCCAGCAAGCTTTACTCACCATTAGTTCCACGACCCCTGACCCGAGACTCGAACCACCCTGTGGCCTGTCAGGTAGCACAGTGAGCTGGACGTTCTTTTCAGAATCCTATTATCACAAAAACAATAACATGATTCGGACATGGAATTATATGGAGTGAACCCTCGTTTAACGAGGTAGATAGGTTCCGAGACCGACCGCGATAGCTGAAAATCGTCGAAGTAGGTACACCATATTTACAGTATTTATTTAACGTGTATTCGGACTTTTAAAACCCTCTCTTTACGTACTGTTAGCAAACCACCCTTTACATTAATGTACAGATATCTACAGTATGTAAGCCTACATACAGTACACAGACAAAAATGTTTTGCAATAAAACAGTAAGTGTATATTTAAAAAAAATAAAGATTGTTACGGTACTGTACAATAAATCGCGACTATTTCCAGAAATTCCGCAATATATTTTCTCATTTAAGATAATGAAAAAAATCCGCGAAGTCGTGAATCCGCGAATGTCTGTCGGCAACGTAGCGAGGATGCACTGTATATTTTATTTGAAAAAGGCAAAAGATAGTCTAACTCAACACGCATACTTTTCAGCATCTTTATTATGATTTACGCTAAGGTTTTCATATTTTTTAAAACCGACAACTTTTCTTACTTAAGAGTTAGTTCCCTTATTTCGTCCACCTCGAACGAAAAAGGAAAGGAAAAGAACCGAACCAATGTTTCCATTTTGTATTCTGTATTCGAAAGTATTCTTAGCCAACCATTATTTGTGTTCTTTATATACATTCTAGATATACTAAACATAATACATGAACATGTGCTTGAACCTTAACCAGTGATGAGTAAATTCGGTTATGTATAAGGCTTATTGAAGTTTTTGTTTTGGAAGTGAAAAAACAAAAAACAAAAAAAAAAAACACAACAATTACAAACACACAACAAAAACAAATTAAAAGGAAACTAACGAGGAAAAGAGAACTCTTAGTTTTGATGTTTTCTCTATATATAAAGTAGACTGTGTGTGTGGAGTCCTATCCCCATTTGTCCATTTAAAGACACGTAATCTTATTGAACTTATATTACAAGTTATAGTTTCATATTTTACTTTTGCGATCTAGCTTCCTGCATATGTCCACTCTAGCTGAATTGGTTAGCGTTTCCGACTGCCATGTGGGAGACCTTGGTTCGATTCCTCCTTGAGAACTATGTTTTTCTTTTTCTACTTTTTCAAAATGTCCATTAATATTACTTTTTTTTAAAGACTGTTAAGAATTTCAGGACTTAAAGATTTCCTAAAACATTTTCAATGAATAAAAATCTAATAATTATATTTTAGGCCCATGCGGGAGACGGACGTTCGATTCTCAGCCAGGGATAGTCCTAACTTTTGTTAAATAAAAAGACATGCCTGTTTTTAACCCAATTATATCTATTTTTTAAGTGCTTTCCTAAATGTTTTAAATGAATAATTATGTTTAATTTTATATTTTATTTCCACGTGCAACGCCGGGAAATTTTACTTGTTCTAAATAAATGTAATAATGATTGATTGGGATTTTAAAAAATGATTTAATACTTTAAATGTTTAATTAAAGACCAAGTGAAGAGGTTTTTCTCAAAGGAACGAGATTTGGAATAGCCTCATACGGCATTGACGCATCACAAGGGAAATAAATAAATAAAAATAGACGCTATAAATCTATATTTAACCATTTTGTTAAAAATAAGAACCGGGAAAAGATTCAAAACATGTGGCAATAGATTCAAAACACGTGACAATATTCATTTTTCCTAGTCGGAATCCTTTATGTTACGTCACTTTCCTATATTGCCGGAAATAAAAACATCTCAAATGGCTACGAGATTTGGAGTAATCTTCCGAAAAACACACACATTTAAGTGCAAATATTGAACTAATTACTTAAAATGTATCTTTGATATTTTGTATAAATGTTTTTTTTAACATTCAGATACTGAATACACTATTTACTATCAAAATCAAATGTTAACTCAATTTTGATAAAAAGCTCTTCACTTGGTCTTTAAAGATTGTGCTATGTCACACGGCTGATTAGAAAAACTTGTGTATTATTTCATTAATATAAATAAATACAGTAATCTTTTAATGTAAGTATTAAATAGCATTCTTTTTAACACAAACAATGAGAGAATGATTTTAAAACATTCTAATTAAGACAATGCTAATTTAAATCTTCGGTTCAATTATTATAATTATTTGTAAAGTTTCAAAAATATCAACAAATGTTATGTGACATATGTTTAGATTTTACATGAAAAGATTCGCTGCTTTTTGTTAACACATGTTTGTGGTTTATGTAAGGATTGATTCAACCTAAGCGTCAATCGTACGAGTTCTCCAACCTTAATAACGATCCGGCTGGCGATCGGATAATAGTTTCCTGACACGTGATCTTTGGGCTGATAGTTCCAGGTGTCTCTCACATCTTTACTGTTACAAAGCAACACGAAAAGTCTTTGTTAGGGACATAGTTTATGTAAGAAATAAGAAGAAATAAATAAAATTTAGCATGTGGAGGGGGGGGGGGGGGGGCTATGTATCGATTACATAAACTCGTCTTTCCATTATTGAAATCTGCCCAAGTATCATACATCATTATTAACTATCTTTCTTCAACTTACTACATTTTTTAAAAGTCAGTTATTTGTCAATCTATCTATTCATTTATCTAACCATACATCTCTCGCTCTTTCTCTTTTGATCTATTTATGTATTTATCTATCTATTTATCTATCTATTTATCTTTATATGGTAACTGTAAAGTGCATTCGAAGACTTTGTTAAGAATAGCGCTATATAAATATGTAATTTGTTATTTGTTTTTTATTTGTTCGTCTGTCTATCTATGCATATGTGTCTGTCTATCTGTCTTTCTATCTAAATATCTTCTATCTATCTATTTATCTATCTATCTATCTTTCACTTACTTATTAATATTTTTGTCTATCTTTCTGTCTATCTGCCTATTAGTCCATCTATCTGTCGATCTATTTATCCTCTTATTTATCTATGTATCAGTCTATTTATCTATCTATATGTCTGACTAGCGATCTTTCTATCTATCCACCCATCCATCTTTCCACTTATCCATCCACCAAGCCACGCTTCTATCCAGTTGCATCTTCCACCTCTCACATCTACTCTTCCGTCCATCAATCAATTAATTCTTTCGTTACATCCATTCTATCCGTCCTTCCTATTAGCTTCACCTTCGCTCCCCCCCCCACCCCCCACCATTAAACATGCACGCGTATATACAGCTTGAACTCTCTCAGCCTTTTGTCTTGTATCAATTATTCATCACTGTCTGTATCTGCTCTAAGCCGGATTAAACGTCTTTATCTAGAAGTGACATATCCTGATCTACGACTAAGCCATTGACGTAACAATGATATCTTCGGCGATTCATCGAATAGTAACTTATCACAAACAGTAGAGCGATTTTTTAATAAAACAAGAAAACCATAAAAACACAGTTTTTATTATACTCCCTTTATTTATATATTAAGTTTACCATTTCCACTTCACTACAAAACTAAAATTTCGAATCGGTAATGTCGGCAAATACATATCTAATTATAACTATTCCGCATTTTGTTTAGTTACTTCCGTCAAAGGCAGCCATGTTTTTTCGTATAATATGTTCTTCGATTCGCAATTTGGTGGAAGGTATTCATAACTATTCCAAAGGCTACGATGCTGAAAATTTGATAGAATGTATTGTTTGTCTGGACAAGTCTGCTGGCCAAGTTTCGACTGGATCGAACGACGGGAAGTTGCCAAAACATTGATGCAAACAACCAACCATCCAGACAAGCAGACAAGCATAGAACCAGACAGACAGCGCAAGTTAATATGAAGGGAGTAAAAAACAATATATTTTTGAACACTAACTAACACTCAACATTTTATTGCACTCGATCTTCCTCGCATACATATTATCCGTAATCTTTATTTTAAACGAACATGTCTGTCCGTAGATTTAGAGTAGGTCAAGGTCGCTAAACTCTGACAAAATATTTGCGGAACAAATGATCTCAACTTCCGCCTCCAACCAATTTTGTATATAAAATATAAAAATATATGCACCACTTGGCACCACTGATATCTATAAGGTCATTAAGTAATGATCAAAGTGAATAGATTTTCAATACAAAAGCCCCCCATTGATTTTTATTTCAAAAAAACCAATGCAAAATTTAGAGAGTAAGCGATAATAGGTACTAGGTGTATCTATATTCTACATCCTAAATCCACGTGGATATTATTCCGGTGCTAAAATAAGCTAAAAGGGTAATATATTGTAATATATTGTCAAAATACCTCAAGTTGCTGAGTTGACAACTACGGACTCAGAATGCGATTGACAAAGTCTTAAGTTGTCGTTATTTGCTGTCTGTCTATCGTAAACGTCTCACCGCCCCCCCCCCCCTCTCTCTATTTCCTCTCTCTCTCTTTCTATTTTCTCTCTTTTCTCTCTCTCTCTTTCCCTGTCTCTTAAATTTCGTCTCAATTACTACCAGAAGCACAAGATGGCGGCAGTAAAACGACAGTCAGTATTTGGGCCTGTCTGCCAGGCTGTCAAAGAGAATTAACTCTGAGAATTGGACTCTTTAACAAGTTGTTGAAACACGGTTCACTCCCCCTTCTCCCCCCCCCCCCCCGAATCACCAAAACTTGACTTGTGCTCAAGGCTGTAGCTATCAAGGGCACGTAACCCCCGTTTACTTGGTTCAACTTACACTCTCTCCATCATTTCTCTCCCGTTGGAATCCGTGTAGAAAGTATCGGAGTTGGCAATACTGCTGGTGAAAACTGATATGACTTCTTTCCCTTGGTGGTCACTGTCAATACAAGGAAACATCCATTAGAGAATCAGAACGAGAGAGAGAGAAAGTGAACCAAAGAGAGAGAGCGAGAGAGAAAGAGATGGAAAGAGAACTGAGAGGAGAGAGAGAGAGAGACAAAGAGAGAGAGATAGAGCGGGAGAGAAATAGAGAGCATCATAAAAAAATCACCATTAGTAAGAAGAGAATACGATAAACATTAAAAACAAAAAAGACAACAAAGGCGATAAAAGACAAATATATATTTTTAGAATATTGATATTGTTAATAAGCAATAATAAATGCTCGAACAATTTTTTATATGAAGTAGGGCAGAGGAAGGATGGTACTTTACTTGTCATCAATTGGTCCAACTGTCCACTGAAACTCAACATGTTTAGCTCCCTTGTACAGTCTGATGACCTGAGACACCCACGGGGAGAATGTCTGGTGAACTTCTTGCACCAACGGGCCCTTTTTGGTTCAAAGATAATGAATCCGATGGGTGAAAATTAAACCTAAAGTATAAAGGTGATAGATCTAGTAGCTATACAGTCAGACCACATTGATTCATAGGGCCTGTAAAGCAAAGGTGGCCACGGACTACTAGGGGATTGTGTGGCCAGCGAAATGCCCAGCCTACTTTACTTTGTCTCAATTTAAAATGTCAGGTACCCATCAGACCTGGGTAGACTCATGGGCAACCTCCAGACCCGGGAACAGCAAATCCTAGCCTTCGTCAGGATTCGAACCCCCAGGACCTTAGGTACGCCAGCCGAACGCGCTGCCCACCATGTCACCTAAAGGGCACACAAAAAAAGTACATAGGTCTTACTTAGAATTACTGACATAATTGACAAGACTTAACGATTATGCACGCATGAAAGGTCGACGAGAAAAACATTTCCGGCCCCATTCGTTCATTTGCTTCAAAACATGTATGTGTGCTATAGTACTGATTGTATGAAAAGTTGTAGAGATTAAATTATTTTTCATTTCCAAAAGATGTAGTCAAAAGAAATCGATGGATTGTGAATGTCGGATTTGAAGAATCACCTATTTATAATCCCAAACTAATTTAATTGCTTGATGCAAAAGAATTTTCGTTTTTTTTTATATGTATCTATGCATTTTGTTTTCTAATAACCAAGGACGCAACACTTGACAAATTTATTTTATAAACAAATCTAAATTTAACCTAACGCGACTAGCACTTTGAGTATTAATTATCGTCTACTCACTTTTGATGTTAAAACGAATTCCTCATAATTAATCTTGAACATCTTGTACATTAGTGTCTAAATCACAAACTGACGCATAATGTTTTTTGTTACTCACATAATAGCTATTTAACTCTTGCTAAGATGCATACTAGCTAAATTACCCGGCGTTGCCCGGTGTAACTGTTAAGCATAAATGAAAGAAACAAATTTCACATCCTTTTTATTTGAAATATATATAGATAACATATAAATGTTGTCATTCTTTTTTTAAAGAAAATTTTCAAAAGTTATCAGCGAGAAAGTGAGGTCACCCGTGTGTCAGTCGGGGACAATAACCACTTCTGCTAGGGAGGATATTATTATGTAGGAAGCGAAATGGCAGTAGTAAAATATAAAACAATAAATACTCCCTTGTTAAAATTAACCAATTGGGATAGGACTTTACACACACTGTCAACCTTATCTCTTTCTATTTCTCTCTCTCTCTATGTATATATATATATATATATATATATATATATATGTACAAGATAGGTATAAGATGGTATTTCACTCCCACAATTATATATAATGGTATTCTCACTCCGACAATGATTCATAAAAATATTTTACACAAATAGACCAGGATTTGATCTGGAATTTAAATTGCAAGCGTACGTGATAGATTCAAAAACATGGATTTGAGATTTAAAATGTCGAGTCACCGAATTCTAAAACCACTGTCTGTAAATTAATATTTACACCAAACATTTTTACCATGACAAGTCTGACCATGACCTTTTGCTCGCCAGCGACTCTGAAGGCTTCCGGTTGCTTGGGGATGAAGAGGTAGGCCCCTGAGTATCTGGGGACATCCTGTTTAGCCTCGTAGTAGTTGAAGTCCTGGGAGACGGACTCGCTCACGGAGCTGTCTTTGTTGGTGATGGACACAAGCAGACCGCTGTCAGTGTCAAATTTGACAGACAAGTGCTGTGGAAACAATAATAATAATAATAATATTTGTATAGCGCTGCCAACAAACATAATGTAAGCTCAGAGCGCATTGGACATACAACTAAGAACACGGATATTACTCTAGGCTAGGAGTCAAAGCTAATTGATGATTCAAAATAGACAAATCAAATAAATGTAGCATTAACTGACCCAACATATAAGTAAGACAGTAGGGGTCTAAAGCATGTTAAATGTTATTTAAGGTAAATATTGAAAAAATGAGTTTTTAAGTTCTTTTTGATAGTAACAATAGAGCTTGTTCGCCTGAGTTGAATGGGAAGTAGATTCCACACTTTCGGACCGGAAATTCATCACAATTCACCACATACGGTTTCCGGAGGGGAAAAGGCGGCGCTGGAAGGGGGGTAGGTCTGGCTATACAACCTCATCCCGCCCCATCCCTCTCTTACATTTAGGGCGCCCCATAAAACTAAATCTTACCCGATTAACGAATCAGAAATAAATTTCGTCTGCACTACATCCCGTTGTGTTGGACGCGGGGAAAATTCCGAAACGAATGATTCTGGCTCTAGGGATTCGTTGAAAGGACAAAAACTAATGGAACTCAGAGTCGATTCCATACTGTCGCGTAAGAATTTTAAAAATAATACAAAGGTGGTAAACGAAGATAATGAAAGAATTATTTCAGATCGCCAGAAAATCTCGCGATGTTAGTGTAAGCGATGTTATGGGTGCTCTTGAGGCCTCGGAATTATGGCGGCGAAACGACGTGAATTACTCGGCACACCTTTTTATATCTGCGGCGCGTTAAATGCAGTATCATACTTCCATAGGCATAGAAACAAATGCATACACGTACTCAGGGCGAGAGGCAGAGAGTGAGGCAGTGAGTGAGGCAGGGAGAGAGGCAAGGAGAGAGGCAAGGAGAGGCAAGGATGACTATCGAGAGAGTGAAAGAGAAAATAAATATTATGCTAATAAAATAGGAACATAAAATTAAGAACATGAGGGGAGAGCGAGAGAGAAAGAGAGAGAGAGTGTGAGTGTGTGTGTAAGAGAGATATATAGAGATTTAGAGAGGTAGGAGATAGACAGAAATAGAGATAGATAAAAGCCTGGATATAGAATGAATGAGTTAGACAATAATATGCCCAATTTAAACTAGCGAACCGTCATAAATGAAGAAATTATATGTCAAATATTAAAACTGCAACAATAAAAAAATATACAATGAAAAAGTCCATAAACTAACACTAAAATATACTAAAAGGAGTCTGTGATATTTAAATTGAGTCCATAAACTAACATTGAAATAAACTAAAAGGAGTCTGTGATATTTAAATTGAGTCCATAAACTAACATTGAAATAAACTAAAAGGAGTCTGTGATATTTAAATTGAGTCCATAAACTAACACTAAAATATACTAAAAGGAGTCTGTGATATTTAAATTGAGTCCATAAACTAACATTGAAATAAACTAAAAGGAGTCTGTGATATTTAAATTGAGTCCATAAGCTAACATTGAAATAAACTAAAAGGAGTCTGTGATATTTAAATTGAGTCCATAAACTAACACTAAAATATACTAAAAGGAGTCTGTGATATTTAAATTGAGTCCATAAACTAACATTGAAATAAACTAAAAGGAGTCTGTGATATTTAAATTGAGTCCATAAACTAACACTAAAATATACTAAAAGGAGTCTGTGATATTTAAATTGAGTCCATAAACTAACATTGAAATAAACTAAAAGGAGTCTGTGATATTTAAATTGAGTCCATAAGCTAACATTGAAATAAACTAAAAGGAGTCTGTGATATTTAAATTGAGTCCATAAACTAACACTAAAATATACTAAAAGGAGTCTGTGATATTTAAATTGAGTCCATAAACTAACATTGAAATAAACTAAAAGGAGTCTGTGATATTTAAATTGAGTCCATAAGCTAACATTGAAATAAACTAAAAGGAGTCTGTGATATTTAAATTGAGTCCATAAACTAACATTGAAATAAACTAAAAGGAGTCTGTGATATTTAAATTGAGTCCATAAACTAACATTGAAATAAACTAAAAGGAGTCTGTGATATTTAAATTGAGTCCATAAACTAACATTGAAATAAACTAAAAGGAGTCTGTGATATTTAAATTGAGTCCATAAACTAACATTGAAATAAACTAAAAGGAGTCTGTGATATTTAAATTGAAGTACCAACGTATTAACCAACGAAAAATCAAAACTGATGATATTTGATAAGACCAAACGAAAACAAAATAGAAGAACGAATATAAAACTTTTTCTACGACCTTTATTCTGGAGATGGAATTTCACTTTCAGACATTAGAATTAGACAACATTTAATGAACGGAATAGCGGTTAGTATCATTACTGAGTGTTTCTAGATTTTATAATGGCTTTGTTTGTTTGAACTAAAATTATTTATGTTCTTATTGACAATGTCGTTAACATTTTTGTGGTTGTTGTTTTTCTTCGTTTTTTTCCAATTATAGATGGAGCGTCTGTAATGTATAAGATTAGATAAGTTAAAGAAAACCTTGTTGCCATAATTTGTTTTCAATATAATGTTTCTAGTAGCAAATTGTAGACAAATGTCGCGGTGTTATTTGGTTTTAGTTGACATTTAAAATGCTATCATGTTCAAAAATGTACTGTCGGGAGTTAGTCTATTTGATACTTTACATTATATTCACATTTGTCTTTAACGACCTGACGAGTGAAATTTAACACTAAAACCATTGCCATTAAAACCCACGTACAAAGAAACATAGGCAAATAATAACATTATGTATGCTGTTTTTAATAGGGCTCTGGTCTTAGAAAGGTATGAATAATTGTATTTTTTTTAGACCCCTACTGTTTTACTTGTATTCTATGTCAGTTACTGCTACATTTATTTGCTTTGTCCTTAATTTGTAAATTTGTAAATTATCAATTATCTTTATATTTTTTAGCCTAGAGAATTTTATATTATATCCGTGTTACTAGTTTATTGCTTAATGTTACATGCGCTTTAGAAAAAGAATTAGTATTTATTATAATTATTATACCATATAAAACGACGAAATGTTATTCTAAAAAATATATCGACTTTGTTTCGTTAATTTTGCTTTCAAGCTCTAAAACTTTATATTTTTAAACTTCGAATAAAAACAAAAGTCCTTTGCCTGTAATATACCATTATGTAATCACGGTAGCATAGCTGCAGCGCGTTCCACTGGCAATCCGAAGGACCTGGGCTCGAATTCTGGTAAAAAATCCTAGGCTCCACACTAGTCCCCGAGTCTACCCTGCTCTGATGGGTACCTGACATTAGTTGAGGTGAAATAAAGGTGGCTGGGCATTGTGCTGGCCACACATCCCCTAGTATGCCGTGGCCACAGAAACTGGTGTACGCCAGCCTTATGATCAGTTTGGTCCGAAGGGTACTTTACTTTTAATCAAGACTGGGCAGTAATTGACGGTAATTTATAATTTATTGCTTCTCTGTTCTGTTATTCTTTATAGTGTACTATGCATAATCGCCATATTATATGTTGTGCTATATTAATCTTACTGTACTGGCTCATTGTGCCCTGTGATGGTTTGTTGGTTTAGCGTTTAGAGTAGGCTACTTTAGAGCATGGGTCGGCAACCTTTTGCTAACAGTGTGCCAGACCAGGGTTGCTAAATCACTCAGCGTGCCAACAGCTTAAAAGTTAACCTGCTCTATTATACTTTTTAAAATTATTTTTATAGGACAATTAATTTAACTCCGTAGCAAGGCCAAGTCCATAAAGCAAAAGAGATTATTTATGGAGAAAATACTTAAAGAGCCTTATATTTATTACAAATTAACGTGTTTGTGATTATCATCCTTTTTATTTGCATTTTTTAAATCAAATACAATATTTTATTACTAAACTTTGATATCTATGGTAACTATTGTCTTCACTCTTAGCATTATCCTTTAATTTGTTAGTGAAGATGGGGATCTAACACTTGCAAATGTTAATTATATTTTGATCTCAGTTTAACTGAGAAGTCTTATAATTAATGTGTTGTACTGTTATCATTTCACATGCATTAAGCACTTACGTTAAGTGGAATAGATACGTTGTAATCATACAAACTGCGTAGTTAATGTTATGTTTAAAAATCTATTTATAAATTCTTTAGTCATATATTTATATAATTTTTAAATACTTTTTACAGTTTGATCAAGTTATAAATTGTAAACAATTTCTTGTTTTATACAAGAAAAAAAAACTTATTAGAAATAATATTAGCTCAAACAAAACGGGTTACTTATCTCCCTTTAATTAAAAACTTGTCCACATTTGATTCGATAGTGATGCCAAACAAGTTTGTAAGATTACAAATATTACTGAATCATTATTTTTTCTTTATATAAATACAAAAGTATGGTATTCATTATAAGATTTAATTATTCGAGGATTGTAAATAAACATTTCCTGCATTAATTGTTTGTACATTTTCCCCGCAAATGGGCATATTTGGATGCCGATTTCTTAAATTTTAAAAAAATTCAACTTACTGCATTTTAAAATTGCCAATATCCATCCACTTTAAAAAAATCTACATCTAAGATAGTTGTAATAATATCAAACCAGTTAGGCTTGATGTGGTAGGAAAAAATGAGTCCATCAATTTGAAAATCTTGCCTTTGATTGGAAACACCCGCTTCCAGTACTTCGAAGTACCTCTGAAAATGCCCAACCATCTATCTTAAAATATATGCTTTATTATAGGGACGTACATATAGTTAAATTTTTGAATTTAATTTCACAGCAAGATATGTCGCACCAATGACCACTCCACTGGCACTCCAGTGTTCCTTGTAAATGCAAGGTCAATTCACTTTAACATGCCGCTACGTCGTTCAGAAACATCGACTTCAACAGTCAGTTTTTCTCATTCATAACCGGAAAATGTTTTTGTTTTTTTTATCAATAGAAAACACCTAATGGAAGTCTCTCGCGTGTCATTGAAAATCGCTCTGCGTGCCAAGTTTGGCACTTGTTCCTTAGGTTGCCGACCCCTTCTTTAGAGTATCCAATTCACATCACATCTCCAAGCTCCAGTTCCAAGCTCCAGCTCCACATCTAAGCTCCAGCTCGACATCTAAGCTCCACATTTCCAAGCTATAGCTCCTAATATAAAGCTCTATTATATCCACATCTTCAAGCTATGTATCCAAGCTCTAGCTCCTAATAACAAGCTCTATATCCGCATCTCCAAGCTCTATATCCACATATCCAAGCTCTATATCCACACCTCCAAGCTCTAGCTCCTAATACCAAGCCTCTATATACGCATCTCCAATCTCTAAATCCACATCTCCAAGCTCTAGCTCCTAATACCAAGCTCTATATCCACAGTAAGCTCCATCTTTGTTCTCCTCTTCACACCTCCTTAATTATACAATCTTCATTCATAGGTCACAGCCATTTAAATAGACCTGTAAATACACTCTCGCCACCCCCCGCAATCCTTTTGAATGTCAGTATCACCTTGAACTGGCCTACGGCCATCATCTAATAACTTATCTGTCCATCTCGGGGGTCTTTGACTCTGGACTCTCCAGGAGGGTCATTTCACACCCACTGTCATTTCGTCCGGGCGAGCCAGGAGCCCAGACAGCGGACAGGTGTATTGTCTGTGGCCGTGCCGCCCTGAAGTCAAGATAATGAAGAATGCATCAACACCCCCCAGGGATACCTGTCTGTTTCATCACAGCGAGGTGACCGCTGGGCGTCGAACAAGGTAAAAAGCAAAGAGGTTTTTTTTTCCTTTCTCAACCGGGACATCTGCGGGACATGCGGTGCGAACCTTTAATTTACTGTCGGGCCGGCCAAGTACTTTACCAAGTACGGTACGGTTCACTAGGTAGACCGCCGCTTTTTGATTGGTCTGTGTGTCCGGAACAAACATCCTTCAGCCCCAATTCTAGTCAACCTAATACTACCCCTTCCCTCCTCAAACAATTCCATAACAAAATAAAAACTGAAGAGACAAACTATCAGATGAATAAGAAAATATTAAGCCTATTTATTTCATATTAACATTTTAATACGAAATACGTAGTTTTCTGTTCTTCGGTCCGCCTGTCTATTTGTCTGTCTGTCTAGTCGTCTGTCTGTCTATTCGTCTGTATGTTTATTCGTCTGTCTGACAATTCGTCTGTCTGTCTATTCGTCTGTCTGTCTATCCATATATGTCTTTTCGCCAGCCTGCCTATTCCTCCTGTCCATTTGACTAATGTCTGTCTATCTGTCTTTCTGCTTTTTTTTTCACCTCTCTATCTCTTCCTCTGTCCGTCAGTCTATCCATCTATCCATCTGTGTTTTCCTCCGTCTGTTTTTTTTGTCTGTCTGTTAGTCTCTCTTCTATCCCGTCTTCCGTCCGTCCGCCTCCTCTGTCCATCTTACTGTGTGTCAATTTGTAATGTTTTGAAAATAACAACTAGAAAACAACAATTTAAACTGTTAAAATGTTTAGTACCAAACGCCCTTAGTGAATGCTTCACAATATACGCCTAGTTACTAGGCAAGACCGAATGATCCATAGATCAATTTATTATTTGATCTGACGGTAATAGTTTACTTTGATTTTACTTTTTAGAAATCATTCAGCGGTCACCAGTTTCTGTCGCCACGGCATGCAAGGGGATTGTGTGGCCAGTACATTGCCAAGTTGCCTTTTCCTTACTCCAACTTAAGTCTGGTACCCATCAGAGCTGGGTAGACTCTGGGACAACTTCCTCCAGACCCGGGAGCAGGGCCGGCTCATCCATATAGGCGAACTAGGCGGCTGCCTAGGGCGCAAAATTTTTGAAGGCGCAAAATTGAGGATTTTTGTTTATTTGGGGATTTGAAAATATAAACTATATTTAAAGTTAGTGCTTCTGCGTGCTTCTAGCATAGGAAGATAAACTACTAGGTAATGAAAGGCGAAGAGTATTTTATTTAAGTTGTCTTAGAAAATAGGAAACTATGCCCTAACATTACTTAGTTTGGCAACCTCGCTGTGCGTAGCATAGTGCAAAAAGGCGTACCCTCACTTCCCCCAGCCACACCCTGGATGCGATGCGGCGGCGGAATATCATAGTGAAGTGACGTGACCGTGACCTTCAAGTCAGTTCGTGAATCGTAAGTCTTGAGAAGGCTGAAATGTTTGCATTGGCAGTGCAGTTGTTGTTTTTGAGCATTCTCCGACTGTTAATTACAAAAACGAGTACATGAAAACCTCTAAGTGGCACAAGATGGTCCAGTCGAATGGATACACTAACACCTCTGCAGTACTAGTTATCTCATGTTTGTGATGCTTTGGAAGAGATTTCTGAAGACACTAATTGGATCTAGTGGCAATATTGCAAAGGTAGAAGCACTTGGGTTACTTAAAAATATCTCAGACTTCAAGTTTATTGTTGCAATTGTCACATAGCACAACATTTGATTTCAAGTAAACAAAACTAGTAGGATACTGCAAGAAAAGAAATTGATTCTCCAGAGAGCAGATAGTCACCTGAATGGTTTCAGCTAGAAGTGATTTAGAATTCAATGGAGTTCTGGTTGATGCTGATGAAGTAGCATAAGAAGCTGCATAGTAAAGAGCCTGTATTTGAGAAAGAAAAGGTCCGAATTTAAAAAAAGAAGAACATGGTTGATTACGAATCAACAGCTGAATCTGTAAATATTGCAGGTAACTCCTCAGAAAGTTTCAAGATCCATGTTTATGTTGCTGCTTTTGACACAGATGCTTATGCGGTAAAAAAAAGATTTACCAGTTAAATAAGGTATCTGGTGTCTTTGGATTTGTGTACAACATTCCTGACCTTAATAACAAGACTACATCAGAGGTTAAATCGATGTACAAAAACTTGGAAAAAGCATTAACAATTGAAAAGATGAAGGTTTGAATGAATCTGACATTGCTGCTGTACGACAGTGTTCTGAACTAAGAGCAAATTCTCATCATCTCCATGACTCAGTATCACACTGAAGAAGTCTTAGACAACATTTACCAACAGAATCTTGAAAATGGATTTCCTAACATTTGCCAATTTCCGTAGCTAGTAAAGAACGAAGTTTTTCAAAACTTAAGCTAATTAAAACCTATCTGCGTAGTACAATGTACAAAGAGACTTGCTTTCTATTGAAATTAAGATAGCAAGACAGTTAGAATCAAAAGCCCTTATACAAGGATTTGCTAAGCAGAAAGCAAGAAAAGTACCAAAAAAGTACCATTAGGGTTTTAGTCTTTGGGAGTATACATTATAACTACTGGTAATCAGTTTTTAAAAGTGACTTTTGGACCGTAGTTATGAAAACAATAATCCAATATCAAGCAATATCAAGTAGTCTTTGTGAATTTTTAAAGTGTTATTAAAACAGAAAAAATATCTATAATCTAACTGTGAGTTTCGGTTTATTATTAAGAAAACATTATATAATGCAGGTATAAAACCTATAAACCCATATATCTAATGTAAAACTGTGTGTTATGTAGGTTTTCTAATAATAATTCAGATTTATCATTAGTGGATGAAAGGGCAGTACTTCACACGCGTGGCTGGCTGTCCACCGTAATCGTTTACAATGGTCTTGGTGCAGACCTGCGATCGGGCGTCGAGCATTAAGTTATGTACTTAGCACTAGCCCGTTATGTCTTCACTAGCCGACTACAAGGTGGTTAAATGTAACCCATAACCTTGTTTATAAAAAAAAAATTCTTATTTCTACTAGTGGGTCAAATATAGTATATTTTTCGTCTATAATATATTCTTAAAATGTTTGATAGTCGATAAAATTACAACAAAAATAATGATAGTAAAAGAGAGAGAGAAAGGGAAAAAAGACCGTTCTAGATTTAGCATTTTGTCAATATATAAATAATATTAAGACTGTTCATAGAGTGAAAATATTGACAATTATTATTTGAGTTTATTTTCAAAATAATCTTTAACAAAAGAAATTAGCCTTTAAAAAAAAGTTAACCCGCCAAAAAAGAAGTATCGTGACATAAAGGCCCGTGTATCACGCGCAGTTAATCTGTATTTAGCTGCAAACGTTCTGCAATTTCTGCAAACAATGGCTCACCTGTCGTACCAGTGATGGATCTCTATTGCCCTGTCTGGATAACACATTGAACGCTTTTTATTTCATTAATTGTATGTGTATATAGTTCAAATAAAAAATCAATAATAAAAAAATAAAAAAAAAGAATAAATTCAATAAAAATAGGGTTGAAATGGGAGTGAGGAAAACCAATGATGGGCTTAGGGCATAGGTGTCCCCGTAGGCCCGTTGATGCCATGAGGTATTTTCCTCCCCCTATCCCATTATTGTTACTATTTGTAACATAATCTATGTAATTTTTCTATTTATTTAATGGTATAGTGAAAATGTGTCTTTATCTGTTGGGGGGGGGGGGGGGGAAGGGGGCGGGCTGTTGTTTGTGACGCCACAGTTTTTTTTAGTTGCTGTCTGGTCAGATGAAGGGGCGGGACTTCACATTGAAGTTCACGCGTGGCTGCCCAGACCAGCGATCGGACGGCCAGTATTACATAATCCACTTATCCGTTATGTCTTTACTAGTGCCATCCCTGCTTCGTGTTTTAACTGTATTCGGCTACAATGTAACTCATACACCTTGTTTTATTATAAAAAAAACACAATACTTCTTATATCTACTAGTGGGTCGAATTGACACATATAGCTTTTAATTGCATTGGTCAATGATTTTTTAGAAATAGCTTTTAAAATTAATTTGATAATGATGGTGGTAAGAATAAAAATACTCTATTTATAACTAAGTTCCCAAAAATGCAAAAATATGAATACGTTTTAAAATTTTAATAACCAAAACATTAAGAACAATAAAGTATTTATAATTGAGCACTGGATATGTATAAGACTGTCACGACGTGGCAATTGAGAGGGGGGTAATAATGGCTGGTTGTCTTAGAGATATGAGGTGCCGATGCTGTAGTTGACCTGGAATATTTATTTGTTCTCTACTGGCTCGCTTAGATGTTATTAAACACACACAACAGACAGTTCTAAGTTAGGCAAGCAAGTCTCTGGTTACGTTTCAGGTGTTTATTTATGATTCAAATTCAATATCCAATGATGAGATACACATACTAACATGCAGGGGAGATACAATGCTTGAGATATATGCACAGGAACGTCTAACACTCAATATACTGTGTTGTTGCGGAATCCAAATTTAGGCTACGTAACTATAATGAGGAAATTACGATTACTGGCTAAGTATCTGCAAGTCCAAGTAACAATTCGGGGGCTAGACCAAAACGATGTATCTAGCTCGGGAGCTGGGAGAGATCTGCTTTAGTTTAGTTGGGCGGGCTTTTCCGTGGACACTAGTCACCTGACCCAAGGTTAATTTGGTTGGCTTACATTTAATTACATCCTATTCTCATTGGCTAGATTGAATATACATTTGCATAAGAAAAGCTTATTGGAGCCAAAAATGGATTGGGGGTCGGGGTTGCGAGGGCGGAAAGGGGGGGGGGGAGAGAGGTCTAGATGAAAGACAATTTATACAGACGTCATGCTGAGTGGGGGAATTTATCTCCCTTTGGTAGAATTTTAAGTAGTTAACTCAAGTGGCTGGGGGGGGGGGGGTTTCGGACGAGAATTAGTATATGTGTGCGAACTGGGTTCTTTGGTCAGTGTTCAGGGAACGACCGTCTCAAAGCAATTGCATAACGTGCCGCTAAGCTGAGGGGATATAAAAGGGGATGGGGGTGGCGGGGACGCGAAGAGGAGGGGGCGAGTGAGGGATCGAATAATGACTCGCTCACATGCGTTAAATAGCACAAGATATAAATACATTAAGACATGATATGAATACATTAATATAGCATAGGATAAAATATATACATTCTAACTAACACATTCGTACCCATTCAACCAAGATGTAGTACCAAGTTGAATCGTATTAGTCAGTAGACTCTGAATTTGGGCGTAGTACGAGAGTATAGTGAAGGGTAGAGAAACAGGTGAGAAAGAGTGATGGAAAGATGTAATTGCGTAAGGGAGGGAGAAGATAGTGACGTCAGACTAACCTTCTCTCTATTCTAGCTAAACTTAAGCTAATCTAAGGTTCTAGTTATACACTGCTATCTATCTAAGTGCTAATAGTCACTATTAAATCCAGAATTGTGACATCCCTCCGGGCCAATTTGGGAATCTACTCGGAGAGAAGATTTCTACCTAAGTTACTGTCTCTGGGACATGGGAAAAGGGGAGTAACTACACACTCATTAACAGTGTGCGCGCGTGGGGCCGTATTACTGAGTATGCTGGGCCACGAAGTGTGTAGGGGCACTAGTTAGTGTCCGCTATGCCGCGTGTGTCGAAAGGGGTTTTGGCCTAGGCACTGTTGCAATGTCTCGAAAGCATCAGTAGCGAGTTTGTCCCAAGATAATGGGAACGATGTGGGTGCGTTTAGCAATCTAAATAACGGACGGGTAATTTTACGGAAGTTTGGTATAAGGGTATTCTGATAGTTGCTAAATTCGCCCAGTGTTTGCCTTAGTTCGAGCCTCGTCGTGGGCAGCCTTGCATGACGGAGCTTATCTTTAATGGACATGGGGTGGGGGAGAGGTGTCTGGTTGGGGGTGGGGCGGGGCGATCCGTAGGTTGCGGGTGTAGGCAGGCAATGCGTTTGTTTACCTACAATCGGTCTTCCGAGTAGGATGTCTACTTGTAGGCCTTCTATTACGGCGGCCTCAATGGGGCCTGTAAAAAGTGCTGAGCTGAGGTTTACGAGTGCGGTCGGTAGCTGCTGAATAGGAGAGTTATGAGATGAACCTTGGAGTCGCACATAGCGTCCTGTGTAGTCGCGGGGGTCGATTTTTGATTGCGTCACTAGGGCCTCAAAGCTAAGACCGGAATCATACGTACAAGAGGCGAGTCGGCCGTTGATTCTGACTATCTCGTCGACGTAGCTACGGGGGAATTGGTTATGTTTGTCTGCCGAGGAAATAGAGAACACGTGGTGGACTCGATCGTAGTCACTGCTTGAGTACTGGTCACGCCCCTGATCGGCGGGTTCCTGTTCGGGAGCTAAGTGAGGGGTGGGTCTGGCGTGGCGGTGATCCCTACGTCGGGAATCTTGGAGGGGCGGAGGGGGTCTGGATTGGGATTGACCCGGTCGAGATGACGGGAAGCTGGTTTGACTGATTAGTGGGGGAGGGTTGGTGCGGTGGTTGTCCCAGTTATTCCAGGGTGACTGTGGGT
This sequence comes from Anisus vortex, assembly GCA_949126835.1. Classification (NCBI taxonomy): domain Eukaryota; kingdom Metazoa; phylum Mollusca; class Gastropoda; family Planorbidae; genus Anisus; species Anisus vortex. Next base: position 9,275,444 of record OX421494.1, on the reverse strand, counting down.
GTCCCGGGCGGAAGAGAGGACCCGGTGGCCTTGTCGACCTACCGTTTTCTCGTCGGGGAGCAGGGGGTGGTTTAAATTTTTCCCGGGGGTGGGATGACTCTACTAGGTTGGACTGCAGAAACCTATCTGCGCCCTGCAGGGAGGGGTTTAAACCGGTGATTCCTTGTTGAATAAGGAAGGCCCTTAGCTTAGGTGTCATCTGTGACTCTATTTGCTCAGTCATTACGAGGGTGACCATACCGTTGAATGACTGTTCAATATTGCCTAACTCAACCCACTTGAGTAGGTAAGATTGTATTCGCTCCGCGAATTGTGTATAGTTTTCCCCCGGTCGTAGCGTGGACGACCGAAACTTCTTCTGGTAGTGGGATGAGTGTAACTGGTGGCGATTTAGCAGCGCGTTTTTCAGTGCCACGCACGACTCCCTGTCTTCTGGGGCCAGTTTACAATAGGCGTCATAATCCTCTCCCCTTAGAGTGGAGACGAGGATCCTACAATGTAATTCTGGGGGGACCTCATTTAACTCCATACAGTCGCTAAACCGTCGGAGGTAAATGTCGAACTGTTCCAGTCGGGGGTCGTGAACTTCAGTCCATAGAGAAGCATGTCGGGGGAGGGGATGGTTGCTGGGGGTGGCTGAGCTAAATGATGAGGGGGAGTTTGGGTTGTCGCTGTTGTCCGGGGGCCTAGTGCTTGCGGCTAATTCAGCTAGTCTGAATTCATGTGTCATGCGTGCCTCCTCATCTAGCCTATTTTCTTCTCTAACCCTCTCTTCCCTAGCTAACTGTTCTGCTCTAAGCCTATCTTCTCTTTCTAATTGCTTTGCTCTCTCCTTTCTAGCTACCTGTTCTGCTCTCTCCTCTCTAGCTACCTGTTCTGCTCTCTCTGTCTTGGCCTCATGGGCCGCTACCTGCTCTACTACGTATTTAGTGATGTCTGAGTCAATGTAGCCTATAGCTATAGCCTCTTCTCTCAACTGCTTACGCAATAGTACACCTTCCGCCATAGTAACAGAGTGAGGCGAGATTAAGATACTAGAGGCGGACAGAGATATAGCGAGATAGGAAAGGAAATTATAGGAGGGGTGTTGGGGTTCAGAGTTTAGCTAACGTAATACAACTCAAAATGGTACTCACCAGACAGCAATTCCAGAATTTTACACACATACACTAACACACGTATATCCAATCATAAAGTTATCGTTTATATGGCGCTCGGCGCTGTTGGTGCAGATCTTCGGGCTGGTTAGGAATTCTCTTTCCCCGTGCCGGGACTGGATTAGCGTTTAATGTTAGTGTCTATTTTCCCGGGTTTGGATACCGGGAACTACGGCGGGTTCCTACGGGGAGGTTGACAGGGCAGTTGTCGGGTTCTCGGCGGTCTCTAGTTGTCGGGCAGGCTGATGCGGCGGCGGTGGGTCTCTCTGCTGACGTCTCGGGTGCCGGTATGTTGATGCGGGGCCAGAGGGTGGCGATCTGGCGGTTGGGGCGGCAAATCTGGCGTAATGGGGTGGCAAATTTGGTTGCTGGTGTGTCTGGGGTGACGTAGGCTGGCGTAGTGTGGCGAGCCTGGCTTAATGGGGTGAGTTGGCTGGGGTGGCGTAGATTGCTCGGAGTGGCGAATCTGGGGTGGCTTAGGTTGGCGTATCTGGGGTGCGTAGGCTGGGGTGACGTAGGCGTAGGCTGGGGTGGCGTAAGCGTAGGCTGGGGTGACGTAGGCGTAGGCTGGGGTGGCGTAAGCGTAGGCTGGGGTGTCGTAGGCGTAGGCTGGGGTGGCGTAAGCGTAGGCTGGGGTGTCGTAGGCGTAGGCTGGGGTGGCGTAAGCGTAGGCTGGGGTGGCGTAGGCTGCGTAAAGTGGCGAACCTGGTTTGATGGGTTGATGGGTCTGGTTGCTGGCGTTGGGATGACGGGTCTGGTTGCTGGCTTAGAGTCTTTGTGTTGTAGATAGATGAGCCCCCATCCAGGGTCGGTTTCAGAATCGGCGTAGTCCTCGGGTTGTTGCTGTTGACAGTGCGCTGAACGGCTTGAAGTTCAGATAATCCCGGATACGAGGTCCCACTTTGTCACGACGTGGCAATTGAGAGGGGGGTAATAATGGCTGGTTGTCTTAGAGATATGAGGTGCCGATGCTGTAGTTGACCTGGAATATTTATTTGTTCTCTACTGGCTCGCTTAGATGTTATTAAACACACACAACAGACAGTTCTAAGTTAGGCAAGCAAGTCTCTGGTTACGTTTCAGGTGTTTATTTATGATTCAAATTCAATATCCAATGATGAGATACACATACTAACATGCAGGGGAGATACAATGCTTGAGATATATGCACAGGAACGTCTAACACTCAATATACTGTGTTGTTGCGGAATCCAAATTTAGGCTACGTAACTATAATGAGGAAATTACGATTACTGGCTAAGTATCTGCAAGTCCAAGTAACAATTCGGGGGCTAGACCAAAACGATGTATCTAGCTCGGGAGCTGGGAGAGATCTGCTTTAGTTTAGTTTGGCGGGCTTTTCCGTGGACACTAGTCACCTGACCCAAGGTTAATTTGGTTGGCTTACATTTAATTACATCCTATTCTCATTGGCTAGATTGAATATACATTTGCATAAGAAAAGCTTATTGGAGCCAAAAATGGATTGGGGGTCGGGGTTGCGAGGGCGGAAAGGGGGGGGGGAGAGGTCTAGATGAAAGACAATTTATACAGACGTCATGCTGAGTGGGGGAATTTATCTCCCTTTGGTAGAATTTTAAGTAGTTAACTCAAGTGGCTGGGGGGGGGGGGGGGTTTCGGACGAGAATTAGTATATGTGTGCGAACTGGGTTCTTTGGTCAGCGTTCAGGGAACGACCGTCTCAAAGCAATTGCATAACGTGCCGCTAAGCTGAGGGGATATAAAAGGGGATGGGGGTGGCGGGGACGCGAAGAGGAGGGGGCGAGTGAGGGATCGAATAATGACTCGCTCACATGCGTTAAATAGCACAAGATATAAATACATTAAGACATGATATGAATACATTAATATAGCATAGGATAAAATATATACATTCTAACTAACACATTCGTACCCATTCAACCAAGATGTAGTACCAAGTTGAATCGTATTAGTCAGTAGACTCTGAATTTGGGCGTAGTACGAGAGTATAGTGAAGGGTAGAGAAACAGGTGAGAAAGAGTGATGGAAAGATGTAATTGCCAAAGGGAGGGAGAAGATAGTGACGTCAGACTAACCTTCTCTCTATTCTAGCTAAACTTAAGCTAATCTAAGGTTCTAGTTATACACTGCTATCTATCTAAGTGCTAATAGTCACTATTAAATCCAGAATTGTGACAAAGACTATGGTACTGATATGTTTTCTTTTTTTTTTTGAACCACCGTACGCAAATAGGGCACTTGGTCAGGGCCGGATTTACCTATAAGCTAGACAAGCTATAGCTTAGGGCCCCCACTGATTTGGGGGCCCCCCAAAAAAATTGTCTGAGTGAGCAATTATCATAATATACTTAAATATTCTGCAGCATTATTTGTCCCAAATGCCGCACGTCCGGAACATCCCATACTCTTCACCCAATTGTTTTCAAAAAGATTTAAAATAAGATAAAATTTTGTAGTTTTAAAAATAATGTGTTTTAGATTTTTTTCTATTTAACGTTTGTTTTCGATAGTGGATACCGATATATCTATTATCGATAGCACTTGACATCTTTAAGTTTCTACCAGTGGCGTATTTAGGTATGTTCCACATGTTCCATTGGGGCCCCCACACATCACAAAAAGAACTTTTTTAGTAACATCCCCATTCTTTCGTTGAAAATTGAATATATAATCATTTATTCCCTTACAATTTTAAGCGCTCCAGTCCAACAAAGGCCCCCACAATCCTGGTTTCTACTATTTAGCTTGTTTAACCTGAATGGCCCCCTTTATAAAAAGAAGAACAAAGATGTTAAGGCCTACAAAACTAAAAAAATACTTTTAAATGCTGACATTGACCTAAATAATTGACTATGTTTCGTTTTAAGCCTATGACTTTGATTAATTAAAAAAGCAGCATTTTTCGTAAATATTTACTTTTTCATTGCCAAAATGACAACGATTATAATTGGTATTGATTTCTTCATAGTATTTTCGCGAATACAACTGAATTAACGGTGTGACTGTATATTCGATTACATTAAGGCAAAATCACATTTAACGGCTTAAGTATAAAAATGATTTAAGAACTACAGGGTACTTCAGTCTCTCTGTAGATTCCACTCCAGACCGGCCCCATATTGATCAGCCCACTGTTATTCAAATTATTGTGAGGTATGTTTCACCAGATGATGGGGTCCCTATTGAACGTTTTCTAGCTTTCCCTGAGATAGGTTGCCACACAGGGGAAAGTATGTCTAAGATGGTGCACAACTACCTTACAAGTGAATGCAAAAAATATTTTAGTAAGTGTCGAGGCCAGTCATATGATAATGATGCCAATATGTCTGTCAAATACAAGGGAATGCAAGAAATAATATTGAAGATTAACAAGTATGCTATGTATATTCAATGTTTTGGTCAATCCCTGAATCTTGTTGGTAGAACAGCAATAAACTTTTGGGGAATTTTTCAAGAAATATATTTATTTTTTCATCATCTACACATAGATGGGCAGTACTGTTGTCATTCTTCAAAGATGATTCAAAATTTCCAAAGTCTTTGTCAAAGACTAGATGGGAAGCACATTCAATGGCCACAATTGCAATAAGCTTACTTGATAGTTATGATGAAATAATTGCTGCATTACAGAGAAAGGCGAAACAAGAAATCAAGCCATAAACATTTTGAATAAAATGGAGGAGTTTGAATGTATGGTAATGTTATATTTGTGGAGTTACTTGCTGGATGAATTTCACAAGACTATTCAATCAGTGCAAGACCCCCAAATTAGTCTAGAAATATGTAGGAAATTATACGCTTCACTTGCGGATTTTGTTAAAGGTTCCAGGGATATGTTTGCTCATTTTGAAAAGAAAAGCAAAGGAAAAATTGTCTGATGTTGATTACAAGAAAAGCAGATATAGAAGAAGGCGTATCAACGATGATGAAGAGGATGCTTTAGAGAACCTTGAGCCAAGAGACAAGTTCAGAATCAAAATATTTATACCAGTGATGGATGCATTAGAGCAGGGGTCGGGAACCTTTTTTCTGAGAGAGCCATGTACACCATATATTATGAAAAGTAATTCTGTAAGAGCCATACATTAACATTAAAACTAAAAATTCCAGTAAATGTGTGCATTTTGTGTGATTTTAACACTAAAAGTACAATAATTATGTCTCTGAATTCTTCTGATGCTGAGCTGCAGTATACTTTAACTCATTTGTAGAATGAAATATTGATACAAAAAACTATGTAGATCACAAAGTCTATAAAAAAACATTTTTTAAATACTCGAACATTTGTTCGCGAGCCAGATGCAGCCATCAAAAGAGCCACATATGGCTCGCGAGCCATGGGTTCCCGACCCCTGCATTAGAGTCAAGTCGGGCACAGAGGGCCTCAGTATACAATGATGCTGCGAAAAATGTTTCATTCTTAAACAAATTAGAAGCTACAGAAGAAGAGATTCGTGAAGGAATTAGTGCTTTATGCCAAACATACCCTGAAGATGTGGAAATGAATCTTGTTGGAGAAGTCAAGAATTTTCATCAATATGTTAGACATAGTCAAGCCTATGGTTCAGGGTAATATTTATTGATCGTGTCCAATCAGCATTCCCTAATGTAGAAGCGAATTTAAGTGTTTCTTAGTATGATGGTTGCAAATGGCTCTGGAGAAAGATCTTGTTCTCACTTGAAGAGGATAAAAAAATGAATTTAGAACAACAATGACTCAAGATAAATTATGTTCCCTCAGTCTCATGTGCATAGAAAGTGACAAACTACGCAGTTTATCATTTGATGATGTCATCAGTGACTTTGCTCTGGCAAAAGCAAGAAAGAAAATATTTTAGATAATAAGTCTTTGTAAATTATTCCTTTTAAAAATTTTTTTTTTTTTTTTTACCAGAGTTTGCATTTTAAGTTTGTTATGAATGAATAAAAATGTAAAAAAAATGTATTATTTCACTAACTATAGACAATACTTCTTAATTGTATTTCATTTTAACCCTCTATGTATCCGAAAATCATATTTTGCACTAACATATAATTCTGGACTTATAAAGGGCCCCATATCTCAAATAGCTTAGGGCCCCATCAAGTCTAAATCCGGCCCTGCACTTGGTTCAAGTAGTAGATGTTTTCTTGTCTAACTTCACCGAGCGTACCAATGAAGAATCTCTATTGCCCTGCTCATGGATAGTATGCAAGACTTTTACTGAGCAAAAAATCGGGATAACACACTGAACGCTTTTTTTTTGTTTAACTAATGTTGTATGTATACATAGATTTCTAGTTAAAAACAAAACAAAAAAAACTCAATAAAAAGAAATAAATATTAAGGTTAAATTCATTATAAATAACGATGAAATGGGAGTGAGGAAAACCAAGGGTGGGCGTAGGGCATAGGTGTCCCGGTAGGCCTGTTGATGCCATGAGGGATTTTCCTTCCCTCTATACCGATTTTTTACTATTGGCAACATAATCTATATTATTTTCCGATTTATGTTAATGGTATAGTGAAAAAGTGTGTTTATCTGTCACTATGATTAACTGTCCGTATGTTTAAGTGTCGTGTGATTAAGTGTCCGTATGTTTATCTGTCGTGGGATTAAGTGTCCGTATGTTTAAATGTCGTGTGATTAAATGTCCGTATGTTTATCTGTCGTGTGGTTAAGTGTCTATGTTTAAGTGTCGCATGTTTATCTGTCGCATGTTTAAATGTCGGGTAACCGTTTAAAGCAAGCAAAAAGGGCAAACAAAAGAGCGTGATATGAGATTGGTGTACTAAAACATTTTGTCTACTAGACATGAGAATATCTTTGTGGTATTTACCATGGAGATAAATTGCCTTCACTGATATAGCTAGTTATCAACTATATATCGAATGCTAGGATAAACTTTCGTAATATCACAATATTCTGGAAAAAAAAAGGTTTTCTCTCTGAAAGTGTAAAAAAATATATATATAAATACTGGGAAATAACTTAAGAATCCTGCAAGAGTTGTTGGACCATGTAATCCTGCAAGAGTTGTTGGACCATGTAATCCTGCAAGAGTTGTTGGACCATGTAATCCTGCAAGAGTTGTTGGACCATGTAATCCTGCAAGAGTTGTTGGACCATGTAATGGTATGTGCTAGTAATTAGCAGGATATTAATTAATGATTAGAATTAGCCCTTTTAATAATTTTTACGTCTTCAGATACAATGGCCCCATTTTAGTGTGCGCCGTGAGTATCGGTCATGCGTATACGATATCGTGGCTGGATTATCTCTCCTCTGTGTAATATCTTCGGGCTATTGGTGAGTTAGACCGATACAATAAGCGCATATTGTATTTTAGATACCGGTAGTTTAGCTATATGATTTGGTATATAGTTTAGTATAATAGTTGAATACAAGCTCTCTGGGGAGATTCTAAAGTAATTGCCAGATTCTATTAATTCCAGAACCGAGCGAACCAGAAGATGGATGAACAAGGACATAAGAAACAAAATGAACCAGCCACCCGTCCAGCTGACCAATAAATTATAGATTATTGCATAAAGCTGGTGTCCGTTGTATAGTCATTTAGTATTCAATTTTCCTGGACGTTTTTTTTTTGTTATAATTTTTTTCTTGCAGACAGTATTGGAACAGGAGAATGTTCGGCACAAAAGGGCAAGTAGAGTCTGGATTATCAAAGAAAAGAAAGACTGTAATACAGGATGTGGAAAGAGAGAGATAGAGAGAAGGGGAGAGAGAGAGTGAAAGAAAGAGAGAGAGAGAGAGAGAGAGAGAGGGGGAGGGAGGGAGGGAGAGAGACATTAATAAATAGACAGAAATGGTCAGAGAGCGCGTGTGAGAACAAAAAAAGTAATATACAATTCAGACCAAATTAATCAATAGGCCCAATGAAACAGTGTTCACAAGTTTCTGTGGCCACGGCATACTAGGTGATTGTGTGCATTCTCATTGGCTGTCTATCAGCACCAGTCTGTCCATTCACTAATGAAACCTTTTTTTTTTCATGCATGCACTCCTTTGTCTCCGGCAAAGGGGATCTGCACAACTGCGTAACGGTCTATCTCCCTGACTATCATATAGCTTAGTACTTACCTCGTTTTCAATCACAAAAATTTTCTGATTTTCTATTGTCTTCTGATACTGGGCAATTGCTGCATCTCCTGAAAAAAAAAGTTATTTCATACGTTTTTACGTCTTTAAATAACTTTCAAAAAATCATTATGATCAAAGGGTATGAAGTTGAAAGAGAATTGTCCTACTTTGCTTATAGTAAATTTCCCGTCGGACGAAATTGAAGCAGCGTTCGTTAGTTTTTGAAGAAACGGCATACAAGAGATGTGTGGCCAGCACCATGCATTTACTTTACCCCAACTAATGTCAGGTACCCATCAGAGCTGGGTAGACTCAGGGACACCCTCGAGTCCCGGGGAAAAAAAAACAGGACCTTCGGTACGCGAGCCGAAAGCGCTGCCACTCGACCACCGTGTCCCTACTCTGCTTGTATCGAGGAATACAGCCATAGTCAAATATCAGTAATGTAAACAAACAGAACCAACCTGCGTTGAGTTGTACAGAAAATGTGCTGACGGACATTGGTGGTAGTGTTGTCAACATAACGAGCTCGACATCCGCTGTGGACGACCTCTCTGGAATTCTCTTGATGTGTTCGTGGATGGGAACTATCTGCAAAGATACAGAGACGCAGATACTGAAACTGTATAGATTACATAAGCCTCAGATCTATATAATATCTATCTATCCATTAACCTACCTATATAATAATATCTTAAATAATATCTTAAACGTACCGAAGATTCTTCTACCATTATCCGTGGTATGAGTCGAGACTTGCATTTTGATTTTAAAGGATGTTAAGTGTTTATATATTATACATATTAGCTGTTTGGACAAATGAACGGTGTTTTACACAGCACATTATCTTTAGTCAGTATATAAATATTCATACAATCAATTAGGCCCCCCCAAATTCATGAATTTATGGAATTCTAGAATAGAACAACAAAAACAACTAACTTTACTTCAGGAGTCTAGGAGCCTTTAGCGAAAACATATATATATATATATATATATATATATATAAACATATTAACAAACTCACGGTAATTATGTATATTGATTGATGATTAATATGAACGGAGGTATTTCGAATGACTAAATTTGCAACGTCGAAAACGGAAGAAGTAACTTCAGTTGTAAGACTTGAACCCTTTTTTTTTGTATTTGGCTCTTTGCTGCATTTCTGTTTGGGGCGATTTTCGCCTTGACATTTCATTTCTCTCTCTCTAATCTCGAAATATTTTTTTTTAATTATAATTAATAGTAAGACTAGTTTGCGGGAATTAATCTAAAGTATGCTTTTGTGATTAAAAAAGCGTTGAATTTATTTTTTATCTTGCATTGGGTGATAGTTTAAAATATGTTTTTGCTAATTGCGAATGCTTGGAAAGTTCCCAAGAGCTTTGATTCACGTTTATCATTTTGCCAGAGAATTTCGATGTATGAAGTTTTGGGGAATAGAGAAATATATTGCAAATAGCTGACTCTTTCTCGTGTAGTAGGCCTACGTGTGATTCCATTATTTAAATTTATCTTTCTAATTTTTATATTTGTCTGTCTATCTCTGTGTATATTATGTGTCTGAATGTCTCTTTTCGATTATCTTTTTCTATGTATTTTACAGTCTAAATATATATCAATAAATTTATCTATCAATTTATCTTACTATGTACATATCTATCTTTCATTCTATCTTTCTATTTGCCTTTTGTTTGTCTATGTTTTATCTTTCTATTCATTTAACAGACAATCTGTCTCTCTGACTATCGACATGTCTGTCTAGCTATCTGCATGTATTTGTGAAGCCGTCAGTGCATCGGTCTATCTACCACCTATCTGTCAGTCTGTATATTATTATCTTGTTAATTTGATTTTCTTCTAATCGTTCTGACAAAAATGAAAATTCTTTAACCAAACCAAAACAATACCAACATGATTAAAAAAACAACAACGGTGTCTCAACGTAAGATCAAGAAAAAGTTATGACGTAGAATCCAAATCGTCGGACAGGTCAGCTGTATTACCTGATAAGGGACTTCTTGCCCAGTGCAGTCTCGCACTGTCAGCTGTTTGTACTTTACCGGAAACCGGACATCCACATTGAGCGTCCATGACAACGTGTTATATACAGTCAGCAAAAACTGAAATACAAAAAGATATAAAAAGTTAAAAACATAAAATGTTAGGAAATAGAGTGAAATTATGATGTTGTTTTAATATAGCGTTAAAGTTAAATCTGTATGTGTGCATGACATACAAAGTCCTCCAAAAGACAAGATGGCTTTGAACTTGTTTGGGGAGCGTTCTGTTGAGCCCACAGCTGGGCCGCTACAGAATATAATTTAAACCACACCAGCTAAACATTGGGACAAAACAAAGCGACGACGACAACAACACAACAGCCTCAACACAACAGCCTCAACACAACAGCCTCAACACAACAGCCACAACACAAAGGAACAACAACACAACAGCCTCAACACAAAGGAACAACAACACAACAGCCTCAACACAAAGGAACAACAACACAACAGCCTCAACACAAAAGAACAACAACACAACAGCCTCAACACAAAGGAACAACAACACAACAGCCACAACACAAAAGAACAACAACACAACAGCCTCAACACAAAAGAACAACAGCACAACAGCCTCAACACAAAAGAACAACAACACAACAGCCTCAACACAAAAGAACAACAACATCCATTTGCTAAGCGCCTGCTAAACGCTAAACAAGTTGGAGGAACGAGATATTATGATATTTTTTATACTTTTAAAATGCTAACAAAAATGATGCTTACCTGATTGCTCCCCTCGGTGACGGGACAGGAACTTATGTTCAAGTCCGGACAGAACTGAGGTGTGACAAGGGGCGTGTCGGAATCGGAAATTTCCCACAACTTTCTGTACGCTTGCGCCATTACAGACTGAAAACGAGATTAGTGTAAAACAAAAGTTAAATATAACTCATATAAAAAACGATACACGGCTCATTAAAACCTATATTTAACTATTTTGATTGACAAGTCTTAACGATTATACATGCATGTTGAACCTAAAAGGTCGATACACTTCAACACTTCCGGTCCTAATCGTTATTTTTACTAACAAAACATGCCTATGTTCTGCGTTCCTGGTTGTTCTGCGAGTAAGAATAGATGTAGTTGATACAATCATTTCCAAAGGATGTTGCCGAAAGAAAACTATGGATTTTAAAGGTAAGAAGTGAAGAATCAATTATTTTAACCGTCTAAATTTCACGAATAGTACATTTTGTGTAAGCATACTGGCGGGCTACAAAAATCCACCTTGTGGGCCGCATGCGGCCCGCGGGCCGCGTGTTTGAGACCCCGTCTCTATGGCCTCACTATGCTTCTGTTATTAAGTGTCACTGATAGTATTAGACTTCTTTTACGACTGCTTGACGTTTGATGCTATGTAGACGGTGTAAGGAACGGTCTATAATAATACAAGTCCACCCATTAGTTCAAATAACGCCGTGCAAGTTGTAATAATAAGTTTGGGCAAACGAATTAGGAGCACTCACAGAACTTTGTTATCTGGACAGTTTATCATTAAGAGTTTTCTCTACCCTTCTAGGTCAACTATTACTTAGGTCACACTACTGTTCATAGAAGAAAATTCCCGTCAATTAAGCAAACTACTTTTTGTTATCGATAAACACTTATCATAATGTAAGGATAAGAATAATAAAACAGTTGGGTCAGGGAACAATGGTCAAAGGGAAATAACCCATGTAATTCAATTGAATATTAATATGCAAGAGTTAAAAGTAAAAGGGAAATTTCAAACTTTGTTGTTGTATGCATAAATGTCAATCATGATTTCTACGACGCAATTAGTTCTGTGGAAATTGCGTTGTTAGCTTTAAATCTTAAGATTCACGAGAAAAATGAGTAAAAAAAGAGAGAATAGTCATGTGACGAGAGATGATTATATTTTAGTTAACTTGAGAAGCTTGAGCTGAAAAGATGTGTATGAAAAATATAATGGAGTGATTGAATATCGGACTCAGAGGAAGATGCATTCTATAAATTGGAACTAAGTTTAAATTCATGTTCATGTGATGGATATATATATATATATATAAATAAATATTGTGCTGCAAATCAAGTGTTATTTAATCCATCATAAACTGTTATCTGTCCTGTGAAATTTACGACAGATCGAAGAAACTAGAAGTAATACTCATAATGGACATATTGAACTATAAAATACTATAAGTAATGAAGCAACGTTTAATGGGCAAAATAATAATCCATTAACAGTTATGTAATTAACTCATTAGTATCTAACGTATACCGAGTTCGAGTACCAGGTTTTGTTAATTGTGTTAAAATGTATTCAATTCACTCAATCACACCTTATTTGTCATGTATTTCATAACAAGCTTGCCTGGGTTATTTTCTAAGTAATTAGCTCATTTATCGTAATTTGTAATCATTTCTATTAAAATATAAAATACATTTGCTAGCTTTTAACATAATCAACCTAATGATTTGACTATAACAAGCTTTCGGTAATTTAAGACAATTATACTCAAATTATTCAATTACCAAGCTTTGATGACATTATAAGAATGCAATCATCTATATATATAAAATAAGTATCACATACAATCTGCATTGAAAACGGAATGATACTTTATACATCTCAATTAAAGACGAGACTCATGATTGTCTATAATAGAAACACATCAGGTCTCTTAAAGTTTTTATAGAGCCACTCATGTTTAGTCTAGACATGATTACGTAAGTTTTGGCCATCTAAACCAACACAAAATCGATTCAACAGGTGATTCTAAATAAAGCTAATGCAGACCGATTTTGAAATCTACTATAAAACAACAATAAATAATCTTACCAGACAATTGTAATGAAAGAAAATAACTTCAGCAGTAGCCTATTATATACTGCCTGGGTCACTCCGACCCACATCGCACACGCTGGACCACTTTATCATTAAAGTCTTAGTTTTCAGCGCAATAATAATTATCAGCGTAATCCTGCATACTGGTAATTTCTTTTTGAGAGGGCTAATTATTTGAAAGTGTATTTTAGCATCAAAATGCGAACTCTTACCTGGCATGCTTGTGTAGCGTTGCTAAGCAACAAGCTGTAATCTTTCAGCACGTGTTTCTTATGAGTGCCACTGTTTGGATATTGTGAAGAAGAGAAAAAAAAAACAGTTTTTGAGGGTGGATGTTTACATTAGATCTAGTCTAGTTCACAGATAGAAACTGTTGTATTTAATATAAAAACAACAACATCAGCAATTAAACACACACAAACAACAACCAAACAAAAAACGAAAAGCGTTTTATAAAATGATAAAATTGTTCAAATTGATTTACATAAAATGAGTAGAATCAATGGTTTTTTTTATATTTTAGCTACGGTAAAGTAAAAGGGGGATGAATAGGCATTGTGTTGGCCACACTATATTATATTAATCTTAGCATTACGTGGCAACGGAATACTTGTGAACTCTGACTCACTGACACTATAGATCAAATTGGAGGGATACTTTAAACAAAATATTATATCCACCTTAACACTTGCCCCCCAGAATCAACCACGCTCTAGTAAATCACTCCCATTCCCCCCCCCCCTCCTGTTCCAATGAAACGCGAGTCACACCGCTTACACATAAACGCCTACTATATAGACAAGGGATCGGCAACTTAAGTCACGCGTGCCAAACTTGGAACGCAAAGCGATAAACAATAGCACGCGAGAGACCTCCAAGAGTGTTTTTTTTTTTAATTTCCAATTGATTTTCCGGTTCAAAATCAGGAAAACTGACTGTTATAAAGGCGGTGTTTCTGAATGACATAGCGACACATTTCAGTGAGTGAGTTAGATCACTGAAATGGATTTCCTCACACCTTGAGGGAAATCAATTTTAAAACCTTTAACTATTATGTACTTCCCTAATAAGGAATATACTAAGAATTATAGTTGGGCTTTTCAGTATATAGTTTGAAGCACTCAAAGCGGTGTTTTCTAAACAAAGACAAGACTTTCAAATTCATGGAATAATTTTTTTCATACCTCATCAAGCCTAACTTGCTTGATCTTACTACAACCGTCTTAGATGTAGACGTATTTTAAGTAGAAGGATACTGAAGATTTTTAACGCTACCAGTTGAATTTTAAACATCCAAAAACAATGGGCATTGAAATGTGCCAATTTGCGAGAAAATCTGGAAAGAAGATGCTTAGGAAAGTCATCTGCTATTCTCAACTACCATTCATTCATTTGCCCTACTTTCAGCTTTTGGTTCAACTTACACGTGTGAACAGTAAAGTACTTATTGCACATGACTGATGTCAGTTACACTTTATTAATTAGAAATGACTAAATATGTATCTGCCATTATAAATTAATGAAGAGCATTTAAGACAAGGCGCTCATTAATTCATACAGATTAATTACATTTAAAATAGTTTTATGCTATTTCTATAATTTATCATAAATTATATAAGTTATTCCAAAACAAAGTTTATTTGTATTAATTTAATAAATATTATGAGACTTTTGATAGCATTATATTATGCAGTTGTTTTAATTATTAGGCTAATGTTAAAAAATATACTCCTTAAAGTTAAATAGACAAACAATTAATGCATGACATTTTTATTTACAACTGTTTAACGTAAAGTAATTAATTGTATCTTTCTAATTAAATCTTGTAATGAATGCCATAATGGTAGGATTATATAAATTAATAGGGGCACGGTAGCCGAGCGGAAGCGCGTTCGACTGGTAAGGTCCCGGGTTCGAATCTTGGTGCAGGCTAGGATTTTTTCCCGGACTGGAGGGTGCCCCTGAGTCTACCCAGCTCTGATCGGTACCTGACTTTAGTTGACCTAAAGGCGGCTGTGCATAGTGCTGGCCACACAATCACCTAGTATGCCGTGGCCACAGAAACTGGTGAACGCTGCTTCATCGGACCTATGGATCAGTTCGATCCGACGGGTACTTTACTTTTTACTTATATAAATTAATATTAATTAGTCAGTAATAGTCAGTAATAGTTGTTATATTACAAAAGTTTTGGCATCACTATTGAATTAAATTTAGAACTGTATTTTAATTAAAGGGAAATAATTATCCGTTTTTTTTTTTTGCACTAATATTTCTAATATTATGTTTCTAATTTTTCTTTTATAAAAGACTAAAGGGCTTACAATTTATAACTTTATAATGACCAAACTATAAAAAGTATTTAAAAATTATATTAAACATTATGTTACTAAAGAATTATATGGGTATTTCTTAAACATTACATTATCTACCCCAGTTTGTATGATTACTACGTAACACTTCCGCTCCAACATATTTATTCAAACATGTATCTTAGGATTTAACAAAAATAATAACATCTCAGTTATAACTGAGAGCGAAATATAATCAATGAAATCAATGCAAGAAATTACTAGATCCTCATCTTAACAGGCAATTTACAAAATAATTACCATAAATGTGAAAGTTTAGTAATAAAATACCAGATTTTTTTCCATACCTCTCCCCTCCACAAGATGTGCCGTTGCTTTTACAATGCTCTATCACTCAAACAGTTTGGGCATTTAAAATACGATGTGTTTCAATTGCACAGATAAACACACACACACGCAAACAGCAACATATAAATTAACCCGGTGAACAACTTATCATTCGCCAACCAGATGAAATCATAGAATATACATAGGTTATGACCTAGACTCGAACCCCCGGAGTGGTGGGGTATTGTGACGGTTATTTTGTAAATGTTATATTACAACTCTCAGGGAGATCACATTATATACTAATAATCAATAAACAAACTGCCGGCTTGTAGTAAAATGAGAACTCAATATTTAATCCAATTTATGTACAAGATGAATTCAAATATACAACAGTTCCTATAGCCTAGTCCAACACGTCCTGCCGCTACCAAACCCTAAGGTCGTCTCCCGTTACATGCCAAATCTGCGCTACGTTCAATCTAACTCCTACGTCATTGTTTCTATCGTAAAACGTCACTCGTTTATTCCATACATTAACACCGGGTTAGAGATTATACAAATTATGTCCTACTAAAACAACTATATATATTTTAAATCCTCACAGGTATCAAGAACGCGTTCTACCACTCGACCTATCTTATATAGCTTATGTCTCTTAATTATGAAGAAAAAAAATATTATTAAACAAACCGGTCGAACCTTTTCGGTTCTTATGTCCAGGTCGAGCGATGTACAAGGGTGAATCAAGGGTGGGGGGGGGGGGTACACCAAGATCCTGTCCAAGACTAGCCAGTCCACGGCATGCTGATAGGGCTTGCCGCGTAACAAAGGCAGTGCCCTCACATAGGAGAGGGCAGAGGGGGACATATGCCCGGGGGCGGCACTTCCAGAGGGGCGGCAAATGTAGTCTAAATAGAGCAAATAGAGCACTAAACAAGCAGTTACAGTATGCAAGGGGACGGCGCTGAAACTTTTGCCCTGAGGCGCTACACAAGCTTGTAAAGGCTCTGAACAAAGGGTACGATCTCCGTTTCTCCCCACCTGCAGATTTCCCCCGGATCATTAACATGATCGTTCGTTAGTATTCCTGTACTGTCGCCCGGTAGCACAAATTCCATACTAGTAGTCCTGGACTTCCAGAAACCGGGCTTGGCGAGACGGACTGTTGCGCGCATTGCTTCCTCCCCATCGAGTCTTGATGCTATTCGTCAGCGCAATGGAATCTCGGACGCGTAACTGGGCTTGTCCCCCAAGCATTAGCCCACAAGTGCACTCTTAATGGAAGCGTATCGGTGGTTTACACACTATACTAGATTTGAGCTCCACAAAGTTCAAGATTTCAAAAATATCATCACAGGATAAATATAGAACAGAATGCTCAATCGCATTTTTTTCTGTTTCCGGAAGTAATATCGACGCCATACTGTTTAGATTCAGTGGGCCTGGTTACACTATATATTAAACATAAATTGTATGCTTATTTGCAATGTCTTTTTCATCAAATCTACAAGTTGGAACTCCCAAAGCTAATGTTTTAGTCAAAAGGTACAAATGCTGTTGTGTAATAAACTGCAACAATGATGCGAAAACGATTGTTTATCGTACAAATAAGCATGTCAAACTACATGGATTTCCTGACCCCCTAAAGGATAAACAACGGTAAGTTGTACCCTCATATTAATTAATATTAGTAGTCTTGCGTTAAACCTAAGGTTGTTAATACTAGACATCAGTAATAAATAAGCCTTTCTCATTTTACTATTGTAGCGTCTCTAGTGATTGCTGCCTTGAGTCACAAGAAAATGGCGGAAGCCGAGCTTCACTTTTAGTGACGGCGCATATAGGAATTGCGCCTTCTGTTCTATATCTATTCTGTGAATATCATAATCACTCACGTGATACCATCGTGATGTTGCATCACTCCCATGGCATCTCCTTCAAGAAGAAAAACATTCATACAATTTAAGGTAAAGGCTTGATAAATAATCATAAAAGAAGTTTTGCAAATCAATAGGTAATTACATTTTGTTAATGCATTAGTTCGTTTCGGAAGCATTGTGTCACCTTCAATGTAAAGTTGAAGTTTAAAAGCTTGGTATCGCCTTTGATATATCGGTTGTGTCAGAAAGCTTGGCATCGCTTTCGATATATCGTTTAATCTCAAAAAGCTTAGTATGGCCTTCAATATATCGATTTCTTTTTTTTTTAATCGTGATACCGTCACCACTGTATAGTTTTGTATGACTTGTGTGATGGAGCAATTATTATAATTTTTCCCATACGTGACTGACATTACTAAGTGTTCAATTTCAGCTATATTTATCAACTTATGTATCTTTATAACATTTATATCCTCCCCCACCCATCACTGGCCCCCTTCATCCCCACCCAATTAATAAATCAATGTTTTTGAAAAATCAGAGTCTTAACAAATATACCAAAATACAGGTATTTATAATACGTTTTTCCGGTATTTTTTCACACCTTATTTGTCATGTATTTCATAACAAGCTTGTCTGGGTTATTTTCTAATTAATTAGCTCATTTATCCTAATTTGTAATCATTTCTATTAAAATATAAAATACATTTGCTAGCTTTTAACATAATCAACCTAATGATTTGACTATAACAAGCTTTCGGTCATTTAAGACAATTATACTCAAATTATTAAATTACCAAGCTTTCATGACATTATAAGAATGCAATCATCTATATATATAAAATAAGTATCACATACAATCTGCATTGAAAACGGAATGATACTTTATACATCTCAATTAAACACGAGACTCATGATTGTCTATAATAGAAACACATCAGGTCTCTTAAAGTTTTTATAGAGCCACTCATGTTTAGTCTAGACATGATTACGTAAGTTTTGGCCATCTAAACCAACACAAAATCGATTCAACAGGTGATTCTAAATAAAGCTAATGCAGACCGATATTGAAATCTACTATAAAACAACAATAAATAATCTTACCAGACAATTGTAATGAAAGAAAATAACTTCAGCAGTAGCCTATTATATACTGCCTGGGTCACTCCGATCCACATCGCACACGCTGGACCACTTTATCATTAAAGTCTTAGTTTTCAGCGCAATAATAATTATCAGCGTAATCCTGCATACTGGTAATTTCTTTTTGAGAGGGCTAATTATTTGAAAGTGTATTTTAGCATCAAAATGCGAACTCTTACCTGGCATGCTTGTGTAGCGTTGCTAAGCAACAAGCTGTAATCTTTCAGCACGTGTTTCTTATGAGTGCCACTGTTTGGATATTGTGAAGAAGAGAAAAAAAAAACAGTTTTTGAGGGTGGATGTTTACATTAGATCTAGTCTAGTTCACAGATAGAAACTGTTGTATTTAATATAAAAACAACAACATCAGCAATTAAACACACACAAACAACAACCAAACAAAAAACGAAAAGCGTTTTATAAAATGATAAAATTGTTCAAATTGATTTACATAAAATGAGTAGAATCAATGTTTTTTTTTATATTTTAGCTACGGTAAAGTAAAAGGGGGATGAATAGGCATTGTGTTGGCCACACTATATTATATTAATCTTAGCATTACGTGGCAACGGAATACTTGTGAACTCTGACTCACTGACACTATAGATCAAATTGGAGGGATACTTTAAACAAAATATTATATCCACCTTAACACTTGCCCCCCAGAATCAACCACGCTCTAGTAAATCACTCCCATTCCCCCCCCCCCCTCCTGTTCCAATGAAACGCGAGTCACACCGCTTACACATAAACGCCTACTATATAGACAAGGGATCGGCAACTTAAGTCACGCGTGCCAAACTTGGAACGCAAAGCGATAAACAATAGCACGCGAGAGACCTCCAAGAGTGTTTTTTTTTTAAATTTCCAATTGATTTTCCGGTTCAAAATCAGGAAAACTGACTGTTATAAAGCCGATGTTTCTGAATGACATAGCGACACATTTCAGTGAGTGAGTTAGATCACTGAAATGGATTTCCTCACACCTTGAGGGAAATCAATTTTAAAACCTTTAACTATTATGTACTTCCCTAATAAGGAATATACTAAGAATTATAGTTGGGCTTTTCAGTATATAGTTTGAAGCACTCAAAGCGGTGTTTTCTAAACAAAGACAAGACTTTCAAATTCATGGAATAATTTTTTTCATACCTCATCAAGCCTAACTTGCTTGATCTTACTACAACCGTCTTAGATGTAGACGTATTTTAAGTAGAGGGATACTGAAGATTTTTAACGCTACCAGTTGAATTTTAAACATCCAAAAACAATGGGCATTGAAATGTGCCAATTTGCGAGAAAATCTGGAAAGAAGATGCTTAGGAAAGTCATCTGCTATTCTCAACTACCATTCATTCATTTGCCCTACTTTCAGCTTTTGGTTCAACTTACACGTGTGAACAGTAAAGTACTTATTGCACATGACTGATGTCAGTTACACTTTATTAATTAGAAATGACTAAATATGTATCTGCCATTATAAATTAATGAAGAGCATTTAAGACAAGGCGCTCATTAATTCATACAGATTAATTACATTTAAAATAGTTTTATGCTATTTCTATAATTTATCATAAATTATATAAGTTATTCCAAAACAAAGTTTATTTGTATTAATTTAATAAATATTATGAGACTTTTGATAGCATTATATTATGCAGTTGTTTTAATTATTAGGCTAATGTTAAAAAATATACTCCTTAAAGTTAAATAGACAAACAATTAATGCATGACATTTTTATTTACAACTGTTTAACGTAAAGTAATTAATTGTATCTTTCTAATTAAATCTTGTAATGAATGCCATAATGGTAGGATTATATAAATTAATAGGGGCACGGTAGCCGAGCGGAAGCGCGTTCGACTGGTAAGGTCCCGGGTTCGAATCTTGGTGCAGGCTAGGATTTTTTCCCGGACTGGAGGGTGCCCCTGAGTCTACCCAGCTCTGATCGGTACCTGACTTTAGTTGACCTAAAGGCGGCTGTGCATAGTGCTGGCCACACAATCACCTAGTATGCCGTGGCCACAGAAACTGGTGAACGCTGCTTCATCGGACCTATGGATCAGTTCGATCCGACGGGTACTTTACTTTTTACTTATATAAATTAATATTAATTAGTCAGTAATAGTCAGTAATAGTTGTTATATTACAAAACTTTTGGCATCACTATTGAATTAAATTTAGAACTGTATTTTAATTAAAGGGAAATAATTATCCGTTTTTTTTTTGCACTAATATTTCTAATATTATGTTTCTAATTTTTCTTTTATAAAAGACTAAAGGGCTTACAATTTATAACTTTATAATGACCAAACTATAAAAAGTATTTAAAAATTATATTAAACATTATGTTACTAAAGAATTATATGCGTATTTCTTAAACATTACATTATCTACACAGTTTGTATGATTACTACGTAACACTTCGGCTCCAACATATTTATTCAAACATGTATCTTAGGATTTAACAAAAATAATAACATCTCAGTTATAACTGAGAGCGAAATATAATCAATGAAATCAATGCAAGAAATTACTAGATCCTCATCTTAACAGGCAATTTACAAAATAATTACCATAAATGTGAAAGTTTAGTAATAAAATACCAGATTTTTTTCCATACCTCTCCCCTCCACAAGATGTGCCGTTGCTTTTACAATGCTCTATCACTCAAACAGTTTGGGCATTTAAAATACGATGTGTTTCAATTGCACAGATAAACACACACACACGCAAACAGCAACATATAAATTAACCCGGTGAACAACTTATCATTCGCCAACCAGATGAAATCATAGAATATACATAGGTTATGACCTAGACTCGAACCCCCGGAGTGGTGGGGTATTGTGACGGTTATTTTGTAAATGTTATATTACAACTCTCAGGGAGATCACATTATATACTAATAATCAATAAACAAACTGCCGGCTTGTAGTAAAATGAGAACTCAATATTTAATCCAATTTATGTACAAGATGAATTCAAATATACAACAGTTCCTATAGCCTAGTTCAACACGTCCTGCCGCTACCAAATCCTAAGGTCGTCTCCCGTTACATGCCAAATCTGCGCTACGTTCAATCTAACTCCTACGTCATTGTTTCTATCGTAAAACGTCACTCGTTTATTCCATACATTAACACCGGGTTAGAGATTATACAAATTATGTCCTACTAAAACAACTATATATATTTTAAATCCTCACAGGTATCAAGAACGCGTTCTACCACTCGACCTATCTTATATAGCTTATGTCTCTTAATTATGAAGAAAAAAATATTATTAAACAAACCGGTCGAACCTTTTCGGTTCTTATGTCGAGGTCGAGACGATGTACAAGGGTGAATCAAGGGGGGGGGGGTACACCAAGATCCTGTCCAAGACTAGCCAGTCCACGGCATGCTGATAGGGCTTGCCGCGTAACAAAGGCAGTGACCTCACATAGGGGCGGCAAATGTAGTCTAAATATAGCAAATAGAGCACTAAACAAGCAGTTACAGTATGCAAGGGGACGGCGCTGAAACTTCTGCCCTGAGGCGCTACATAAGCTTGTAAAGGCTCTGGAAAAAGGGTACGATCTCCGTTTCTCCCCACCTGCAGATTTTTCCCGGATCATTAACATGATGGTTCGTTAGTATTCCTGTACTGTCGCCCGGTAGCACAAATTCCATACTAGTAGTCCTGGACTTCCAGAAACCGGGCTTGGCGAGACGGACTGTTGCGCACATTGCTTCCTCCCCACCGAGTCTTGATGCTAATCGTCAGTGCAATGGAATCTCGGACGCGTAACTGGGCTTGTCCCCCAAGCATTAGCCCACAAGTGCACTCTTAATGGAAGCGTATCGGTGGTTTACACACTATACTAGATTTGAGCTCCACAAAGTTCAAGACTTCAAAAATATCATCACAGGATAAATATAGAACAGAATGCTCAATCGCATTTTTTTCTGTTTCCGGAAGTAATATCGACGCCATACTGTTTAGACTCAGTGGACCTGGTTACACTATATATTTATGCTTATTTACAATGTCTTTTTCATCAAATCTACAAGTTGGAACTCCCAAAGCTAATGTTTTAGTCAAAAGGTACAAATGCTGTTGTGTAATAAACTGCAACAATGATGCGAAAACGATTGTTTATCGTACAAATAAGCATGTCAAACTACATGGATTTCCTGACCCCCTAAAGGATAAACAACGGTAAGTTGTAGCCTCATATTAATTAATATTAGTAGTCTTGCGTTAAACCTAAGGTTGTTAATACTAGATATCAGTAATAAATAAGCCTTTCTCATTTTACTATTGTAGCGTCTCTAGTGATTGCTGCCTTGAGTCACAAGAAAATGGCGGAAGCCGAGCTTCACTTTTAGTGACGGCGCATATAGGAATTGCGCCTTCTGTTCTATATCTATTCTGTGAATATCATAATCACTCACGTGATACCATCGTGATGTTGCATCACTCCCATGGCATCTCCTTCAAGAAGAAAAACATTCATACAATTTAAGGTAAAGGCTTGATAAATAATCATAAAAGAAGTTTTGCAAATCAATAGGTAATTACATTTTGTTAATGCATTAGTTCGTTTCGGAAGCATTGTGTCACCTTCAATGTAAAGTTGAAGTTTAAAAGCTTGGTATCGCCTTTGATATATCGGTTGTGTCAGAAAGCTTGGCATCGCTTTCGATATATCGTTTAATCTCAAAAAGCTTAGTATGGCCTTCAATATATCGATTTCTTTTTTTTTTAATCGTGATACCGTCACCACTGTATAGTTTTGTATGACTTGTGTGATGGAGCAATTATTATAATTTTTCCCATACGTGACTGACATTACTAAGTGTTCAATTTCAGCTATATTTATCAACTTATGTATCTTTATAACATTTATATCCTCCCCCACCCATCACTGGCCCCCTTCATCCCCACCCAATTAATAAATCAATGTTTTTGAAAAATCAGAGTCTTAACAAATATACCAAAATACAGGTATTTATAATACGTTTTTCCGGTATTTTTTTTTTTGCGACGCAACATAGTGATTCACTTGCACGCCACATGTTGCATGCGTTCTGGTGGAAGCTGATGTCTGTCATACGGTATAGTATAAACCCTTTACTGTGGCATGTAGATTATTTTTTAGAAATAAGAAAAAATAAATGAGTAAAATCTAGTTCGTAAGGTGTTTAAAAATGTAACACTCTATTGACTTACTGAGTACGTTTACACGAGGGAACGAATCTTCCAGTTCTGTGAATATCGACAGTTGTTTACAGCTCTGTAGAAAGAAAGTAACAGACGTGATAACCTCTTGTATTTATAACATGAAATTTTGAATAAATTCCAAATGACACATTTATTCACATTAATACACATTACATACAATAATGTTTAGGCTTTCTTTTATTGGGGTGAGGGGGGCGTCTTTGGGATGGTGGTGGGGGGCTGCAATTTGGATTAATCGAGCTTTGCCCATTAAAAAAAATAATTTTAAAACTTCATGGCATATTTAATACATGACATAAAAACTGTTATACGAAGCTGCTATATACATGCGATAATACAATCTAATGATTGGCATGACACACTCGTGAGTCTAGCACAGTTATTGTGATTATTCGATCATTTAATTAAAAAAACCATGTCTGTGTGTTACGTTACTGGTTGTACCAAACGATGTAAGAGATTAACCCTTACAGTCCCGGGCGCGTATATAGCGGAACTGAAGGCAGCATAGATAGAAGTAGGTCGGTACGGGAAGGGTTAAATGTTATTTCATTTCCTAAAGATGTTGTAAAAGAAAACGATGGACTGTAAAAGTCAGAAGTGAAATTTTACCTTTTTATATATCAGACTTATTGCTTAATGCAAAAGAATTTTCCTTATTTGTTTTTATGAATCTACGAATTGTGTTCTTTAATAACAAAGAAACGCAACTCTTGACTAATTTATTTTTAAACAAAAGCTAAATTTAACCTAACGCGACTAACACTTGAGTATTAATTATCGCCTACTCACTTTTGATGTTAAAAACGGATTCCTCAAAACTAATCTTATATCCTTTGTATATTTCTAAAAGACTAGAACTGGCCGTCGACGTCAATTGTCAAACACCAGCAAAAGCACGCTTTATTTGTTTACTAATTAAAAAATAGAACCGGAAGTTAAAGATCTCTTCAATTTGAAAAGGTCACGCCTCATTAAGACTTGTGAATATGACGTAAAGAAAAGATAAAGATAAATCTTCGCATCAAACCCAGTAACGTGAAACTAATACCACTGTAATGGTCTGTGAATGGATAAATTAACTATGAGCGTTATTTGCATTCATAGAGAACAGTTGGTAAAAGCCAATGATGTAGAGGCCGAGCGAAAGCAAATTTTTGGTTTCGGCCGAAAACGAAACCAGACCGAAAGTAATAAATTGACTTTTGGCAGAAACCGAAGCAGAAACGTAAGTTTAACTGCACCTTCGGCCGACAACGAAATATAAACCGAAATTGCCAAACAGAAGACTGCACAGTAATCCCACACTTCAATTTTTCGACTTTCTTTTGGGTGATTAAATAATCCGTTTATTATTAACTAGTACCTTTCTACTTTTATTCACACATATTATTCACATATATTAATTCGCAAAAGTTTAACTAAATGAAATAATAAATAAGCAGAGTAATAGATGCAGTACCAGCGTTGCAGTATGAATTTCTGAAAGTTAAAATAGATATTCGGTTGCTGACCGATAATCAATCTCGGCCGAAACCGAAAGCGAACCGAAATCTAACTTTTAGGCTTCGACCGAAACCGAAACTACGCTGAAAGAGGCCATTTGCCTACTATCGGTGCCGAAACCGATATTTCGGTCGGACTCTACAATAATGTTTGGTTATTAGGTCTTGCTTTTTTTTAAGTTAGATAATGTTAAGAGGAAATAATTATAATTGACCCAACATCATTGCAGTGAAATAGAAATGTGACAATTCAAAATGTTCAACATTTCAAGCATACAAACGAGAAATTTAGTTTTATTCAACGCAGGTGGAAATGAACGACAAACAAAAATTGACAACCTGTAAAATAAACGAGATGAGATTTAAAAATTATATTAAGTCAGACTCTGGCTGCCCTCGGGTCAAATCCGGCCCAGTAGGTCAAAGCAATCAAGTCATTTTTTCTTTCCTGGCCATTTTATCTGAAAAACAACTAACTAAACCGTTAACAATAAGCTCTCAATTTTCCATCGTTAGAGCTATTTCTAAATTCTAAATTTGTTTAGAAAGGAACTTTTACAGTTTTATCAAATTTAGCAAAACTGTAACGAAGCACGAAGAAAGTTTGATATTAACAAGAGCCACTTAATGTTGAAACAACTTGACCCACTTTATCATTTGTCTCTCTTTTAATGGCAGAAAATAAAAGAACAATTTTGTTGAGTCGATAATGAACAAAGTCAATGTTTATCTAAGACTAGCATCAGCCATCACTTCATGTATGTGCGTGTGTGTATGTTTGTGTGTGTGTGTGTGTGTGTGTGTTTGTGTGTGTAAATGGTTGTGTGTGTGTGTTTGGAAACAAAACATTGCATTGTGGGGGAAAAGCACGTGACCTTTGGTAAATGGTCGAAGAGAAGAAAGCTATCATAGAAATCTAAACCATATAAACGTTTTCTAAACTTTAAGTTTATAAAATAGCTTGAGGCTTTGTAAACCCGGTAAGCAGGGGGAAGGGGGACGTTATCCTTTAAAGGGTTTATTGCGTGGTGCAGTGATTCCCTAATGTATGTTCCATAGAACGCTAGAAACCTTCAGTGCGAAATGTTAAAGGCCAACTGAAGAGGTTTTATTCGATTTTGGTATTAAAATGTATACAATTAATTATTGAAATTTTGAGATTACAAAACAAAAAGGTTTCGTATGTAACAAATAATTAATTTAAACCAGACAGAAGTATCAAGATTTGCAATAGCAAGATTAAGCAATTCACTTATTTCACTGTACACCGTTTCACTATATGGATGTTTAAGTACTTTACTTTTACTAATTTCACTGTACACAGTTTCACTATATGGATGTTTAAGTACTTTACTTTCACTTATTTCACTGTACACAGTTTCACTATATGGATGTTTAAGTACATTACTTTCACTTATTTCACTGTACACAGTTTCACTATATGGATGTTTAAAGTACTTTACTTTGACTTATTTCACTGTACACAGTTTCACTATATGGATGTTTAAGTACTTTACTTTTACTAATTTCACTGTACACAGTTTCACTATATGGATGTATAAGTACTTTACTTTCACTTATTTCACTGTACACAGTTTCACTATATGGATGTTTAAGTACTTTACTTTGACTTATTTCACTGTACACAGTTTCACTATATGGATGTTTAAGTACTTTACTTTTACTAATTTCACTGTACACAGTTTCACTATATGGATGTTTAAGTACTTTACTTTGACTTATTTCACTGTACACAGTTTCACTATATGGATGTTTAAGTACTTTACTTTTACTAATTTCACTGTACACAGTTTCACTATATGGATGTTTAAGTACTTTACTTTTACTAATTTCACTGTACACAGTTTCACTATATGGATGTTTAAGTACTTTACTTTCACTTATTTCACTGTACACAGTTTCACTATATGGATGTTTAAGTACTTTACTTTCACTTATTTCACTGTACACAGTTTCACTATATGGATGTTTAAAGTACTTTACTTTGACTTATTTCACTGTACACAGTTTCACTATATGGATGTTTAAGTACTTTACTTTCACTTATTTCACTGTACACAGTTTCACTATATGGATGTTTAAGTACTTTACTATCACTTATTTCACTGTACACAGTTTCACTATATGGATGTTTAAGTACTTTACTTTTACTTATTTCACTGTACACAGTTTCACTATATGGATGTTTAAGTACTTTACTTTGACTTATTTCACTGTACACAGTTTCACTATATGGATGTTTAAGTACTTTACTTTTACTAATTTCACTGTACACAGTTTCACTATATGGATGTTTAAGTACTTTACTTTCACTTATTTCACTGTACACAGTTTCACTATATGAATGTTTAAGTACTTTACTTTTACTTATTTTACTGTACACAGTTTCACTACATGGATGTTTAAAGCGGCACAGTGGTCGAACTGCTGCGCGTTTGGCTGGCGGACTCAAGGTCCTGGGTTCGAATCCTGGTGAAGGCTAGTATTTGTTCCAATATCTGGAGGGTGTCCATGAATCTACCCAGCTCTGATGGGTACCTGACTTTGGTTGGGGTAAAGTAAAGGCGACTGGGCATGGTACTGGCCACACAATCACCTAGTATTCCGTGGCCTCGGAAACTGGTAAACGTTGCATCACCATCACTTCTATCAGTTTGGTCCGAAGGGTACTTATTTACTTACATAAGCATTCATCATTTATTAATTTTTACATCTTATTAATTAATTATAATTTTATATATATATATATATATAATGAAATAATTAGATACACTAAGCGGCCTACCTGTAAAATTTGACCAGCCAGCTTGACGAACCTTTTGAATCCGCCCCTGGTGGTGTAGTACCCGGTCCAAAAGGCCGGGTAGGGCACAGAGTATGGGAGGAAATCGTCTTTCTTGACTTCCAGGGTTAGCTTATCTTTGTTGACGTAGTAGGTATAACAGGAAGGGGTGGAGTACACAAAATTGAATTCAAAACCTTTACCACTCTGTGGAACAAAACATAGAAAATATAGATTGTTTCGTAAACTCAGGATGACAGGTACATTTTGGTTTTGTCAACCTGTTCAAATTAGCTTTAGTTTTTATAGGCAAAAAGTATACGGCATATGTAAAAAAAATAATGTTGATATAACAGAATATTGTATATGATAAATTGTATCTAAAAAAATAATTAAATATTTGATAGTAAAAAATGATTGATTTTTGACTCAGAAAAACAGATGCATGTTTTTAAACAACATCAAACGGCTACGCTAAAAAATAAAAAAAAAGAAGATAAACAGTATATTGTATAAATGTTGTATAAATGTTGATAAAACGGTATTTTGTGTAAAGTTATATCAAAGACATTAATAATAATGGCTATTTATATACTGCATCTATCCATGCTATTTTAGCATGCTCAGTGCGCGCTAGAAGATTATTACGCCCTCTAGTACCAAAACTCCTGCATTGCGGCAGGGATCGGGCGGTGTCAGGGATAGCGTCCGCGACGAGTCAGTTGGTTTATAGTAAACTAACCGCAGGACCGGCCGGCTCTATTTTTAAAGCTTATACGCTCTTTTTCAGTGCGCAACTAATAACGCTGTCTTAAATGACTTCTACGCTCTTACACGTTTGCCTAAATGTTTTGGCTGTATACAACTTTCGATTTTAATTTCAATTTTTCATTGAGAAAATCATATCGATTAAATAAAACGGAAATGCACAGTACAAAAGGGAATCGGGAATTCCGAAAAACGTCATTCGAGTCATCCAATAGCAGAAATATTGAAGCAAGCGGTCCATCTTATTACAGTCCTTGGTTAAATAGCGATGAACGTGAGATTAACAGGATATTTCTTAACAGCGTAATAGAAATGGCTCTGTTTGATTATTGGTTGTTGATATACATTGCATTGTGTTTAAGATAATTATTTTCCATCAAGAACTGTTATAAAGATGTAATAGAAATTGATACGTTTGGTTGTAGATTTATAGTAAGCCTATATTGTATAGTGTATAGAATAGCTAGTGTCTAACGAGCCATTACTACATATAATATGATAACCTTTAAATTAACCTTCTCAAAATTTGAACAAAGGATTCCTTGTTGGCTCCAATTAACTCTACTAACTTATCTCTTGTTGCTTTTTTTAGGAATGTGTTATTTTAATTTCCTTGCACCAACGACAATGCAGAATCAGAGAAATCTCAGAACAATGTATCTGTGCGATTCCAGAGTCTGGACAATGTTAACGAGAACCCGATACGGTATCGTACTTCTGTGTTACAGTACAGGCGGCTCCCTTTCTGTATTCTGTGCAGAAGATTGTTGCGTCCTAAACGTATCCACCGTTTGGAAGACTGCCTTTGCATTATTATGATTATATCTGGTGTCGCCCCCTCTCCCTCGCCCCTTCTCTCTCATCTCTTATTTTATTCGGAGAGAACGACCAGAGTTAAATGAATAGATTGTTATAAGGATAAACTGTGGGTAAAACGAAATTGTCCATAGTTTTAGTTAGAATATTTTTAGATGTTTTATAATTCAAATATGTCATGATTAAACAAAAACAACTTTATTTTTATCAATGTCTAGTTCACAAAAGTATCGTATGTTTATGTTTGGTGAATGTTCAGGTTTTTGTTTACGATACAAAGTAGGTAGCCACAAAATATGTAGCCCAAATATGTACATTTTCTGTAACCATTAAACAATGTAATAAAATTGTCTCTCACCAGTCTCTTCGTTTGGTAGTAATTATAATTCACAGTGTAAGTGTTGTAGCTACTTACTTTCAGTCCAATTTATTTATATATTTAACAACACATTTATCGCAGCACAAATAACTTTTAATTCACATTATAAAATCCTATTATAGCGAAATACATTAGTTCCAGGTTTACGAAAAACATCTTCATAACGTCCAAACGTTCTAGCACTCTAAGTCCATTTTATATCCAGGTACGCTTCTTTCGATCCATATGTCTTTCTCTGACCAGAGCTTAGCAGTTAACTAAAAAATACACTCTTCCCTTGTCTTATGACCAGCTTCGCAACTCTCGTGATTCTAACTGTCTAAAGCTAACAACGCAATAGAATTTAATTGCGCATGATTGTATCCAGGATTGAACTAGACTAAACATTTCCCTTCAATTACAATTCATTTCTAGATAACTCTTGTATCTTAATATTCAATTGAATTACATGGGTTATTTTTCTTAGACCCTCATACTATATATTTATGTTAGTCTATAACACTACTTCACTGAAAGAAGAAAACATACTCACTACTTCATTGAAAGAAGAAAACATACTCACTACTTCATTGAAAGAAGAAAACATACTCACTTCTTCATTGAAAGAAGAAAACATACTCACTTCTTCATTGAAAGAAGAAAACATACTCACTTCTTCATTGAAAGAAGAAAACATACTCACTACTTCATTGAAAGAAGAAAACATACTCACTTCTTCATTGAAAGAAGAAAACATACTCACTACTTCATTGAAAGAAGAAAACATACTCACTTCTTCATTGAAAGAAGAAAACATACTCACTACTTCATTGAAAGAAGAAAACATACTCACTTCTTCATTGAAAGAAGAAAACATACTCACTTCTTCATTGAAAGAAGAAAACATACTCACTTCTTCATTGAAAGAAGAAAACATACTCACTTCTTCATTGAAAGAAGAAAACATACTCACTACTTCATTGAAAGAAGAAAACATACTCACTACTTCATTGAAAGAAGAAAACATACTCACTTCTTCATTGAAAGAAGAAAACATACTCACTACTTCATTGAAAGAAGAAAACATACTCACTTCTTCATTGAAAGAAGAAAACATACTCACTTCTTCATTGAAAGAAGAAAACATACTCACTTCTTCATTGAAAGAAGAAAACATACTCACTACTTCATTGAAAGAAGAAAACATACTCACTTCTTCATTGAAAGAAGAAAACATACTCACTACTTCATTGAAAGAAGAAAACATACTCACTTCTTCATTGAAAGAAGAAAACATACTCACTACTTCATTGAAAGAAGAAAGTATACTCACTACTTCATTGAAAGAAGAAAGTATACTCACTACTTCATTGAAAGAAGAAAACATACTCACTACTTCATTGAAAGAAGAAAACATACTCACTACTTCATTGAAAGAAGAAAGTATACTCATTGCTTCATTGAAAGAATAAAGTATACTCACTACTTCATTGAAAGAATAAAGTATACTCACTACTTCATTGAAAGAATAAAGTATACTCACTACTTCATTGAAAGAATAAAGTATACTCACTACTTCATTGAAAGAAGAAAGTATACTCACTACTTCATTGAAAGGAGAAAGTATACTCAATACTTCATTGAAAGAATAAAGTATACTCACTACTTCATTGAAAAAAGAAAACATACTCAATACTTCATTGAAAGAATAAAGTATACTCACAACTTCATTGAAAGAATAAAGTATACTCACTACTTCATTGAAAGAATAAAGTATACTCACTACTTCATTGAAAGAATAAAGTATACTCACTACTTCATTGAAAGGAGAAAGTATTCTCTACTTCATTGAAAGGAGAAAGTATACTCAATACTTCATTGAAAGGAGAAAGTATACTCAATACTTCATTGAAAGGAGAAAGTATACTCAATACTTCATTGAAAGGAGAAAGTATACTCAATACTTCATTGAAAGGAGAAAGTATACTCAATACTTCATTGAAAGGAGAAAGTATACTCAATACTTCATTGAAAGGAGAAAGTATACTCAATACTTCATTGAAAGGAGAAAGTATACTCAATACTTCATTGAAAGGAGAAAGTATACTCAATACTTCATTGAAAGAAGAAAGTATACTCAATACTTCATTGAAAGGAGAAAGTATACTTAATACTTCATTGAAAGGAGAAAGTATACTCAATACTTCATTGAAAGGAGAAAGTATACTCAATACTTAATTGAAAGGAGAAAGTATACTCAATACTTCATTGAAAGGAGAAAGTATACTCAATACTTCATTGAAAGGAGAAAGTATACTCAATACTTCATTGAAAGAAGAAAGTATACTCAATACTTCATTGAAAGGAGAAAGTATACTCAATACTTCATTGAAAGGAGAAAGTATACTCAATACTTCATTGAAAGAAGAAAGTATACTCAATACTTCATTGAAAGGAGATAGTATACTCAATACTTCATTGAAAGGAGAAAGTATACTCACTACTTCATTGAAAGGAGAAAGTATACTTAATACTTCATTGATAGGAGAAAGTATACTCAATACTTCATTGAAAGAAGAAAGTATACTCACTACTTCATTGAAAGAAGAAAACATACTCACTATTTCATTGAAAGAAGAAAGTATACTCACTGTTACGAGTAGTTTATTTCCATAATTAGATTGGTTCTGTTATTATTAACTAAAGTTAAAATGAAATAATCTTAAACCCGAAATGTTTCCGTGTTAGGAATAAAACATGTATATGTCTAGACACTACGTCATAGCAATAAAATACGTCATATGCACGAGGGTTGAATACTGTTAGTTTAGTTCTAGTTTGGGCGCTAATGTGAGAGGACTGTTTTGACCACTTTCTTAAAGATAGGATTACGGCTTAGTTCGTTATAGAAGAATCTCAACTGATTAAGTTTCATTATATAATACTGGTACATGTATTCTGTGGTATTGTTATATTTTATCATCTCAACTTGTTGGAATAAAATTGTGTTCAATTTCAAACAGGATTGTGGATTTCCTATATATTAAGGTACAGTTTATCTAAATCATTTCATACACAAAAGATTCATAGCAAACGAGTAAAATAAACATCAAATCTAATTGAATAACATCAATACAAGTTCTTATACAACCTTGTGAGATCCAAGATGGATATGAATCAAAAGAATATATATATATATATATAATAATACATTACTAAAAATATCATCTAACGTCAGTAGCTGATTTCGCACGTGACAAAAGATTGGGGGCTGAAGTCCTGGATCTAAAGTTTGTATGTATAAGAAATTGAGAATATACAACTGTTTTAGTGAAAACGATTTACAACAAATATTTATTCAAATTCTGTCTACGTGGGAGGCACTGTCTGTGTTCGGACATACTGTTTTCAGCTTTGTACACAATCATCTTTAAAATTTATCTTGTACAAATATTAAGTGGTGTAAAAATATTTCAAATGACTTTATAAAAGGTAAAGTTGAAATTTTTTATCTTCTATTTACGTCATTAATATAAAACATGGCGGAAGCTAATCTTACGTTGGAGCAATTGAATATTTTTGCTATCACGTCAGAACAGTTAACTAGCATGTCACTAACCCAGTTAAAAGAGATGGCAAACTCTCTGGGAATAGACATTACTGAAGTTACACCAGTTAGGAGTAAATTGATTCAAGATATTAAGGACTGTTTGAAAAGACATGGTAGAATGCTTGAAGAAAATACTATGAATAATGAAGAATCAGTGGTTCTCAATGTATCAGAAACCCTGAAAACAGACATAAATAACCATGATTTTAAAATGAATGGAAATGAACTAAGTGCAGAAATGAAATTCCAGTTAGAAATGAAGAAGTTAGAAATTCAAGTACAATTGAAAGAGAAAGAATTGGAAAAAGAAAGAATCGCTAGTAATGAAAGGATTGAATTGGCAAAGTCTCGTTCGTCAACTCACACGATTCAGGAAACAAATAATGTGGAACTATATAAGTTTAAAAAGCATGTCCCAAGCATGGAGAACATGGAGATTGATGAGTTCTTTATGGTCTTCGAAAGAAACTCGATCGATTATAAATTTCCTGAAGATAAGAAAGCAGTACTTTTACGTTCAGCTCTAACAAAAGGCAAGGCTCTAGATGCTGTATTGAATTTGACTCCAGAGGAATGTAATGATTATGAACTAATAAAGAGCAGAGTACTATTGAGTTATGTTCTAACTCCAGAAAAGTATCGAAAGTTATATCGTGAGTACAAGAAGAAACCAGAAGTTTCACATGTTGACTTCCTGAGATTAGAGAAAAAGTATTTTGATCGATGGTTACGTTCTAAGAATGTGAATAAAGATTATGAGAAACTATATAATCTCATACTGATGGAGGATTTTACTGAGAAAATTCGCACTGATATAAAAGTTCATTTGGCTGATCGTGGTATTGAAATAGCAGAACAAGCAGCAGTTAAAGCCGAAGAATTATTCACCCGCATAGCCATTATTTTCAAAATGACAGAACAAGTTTGAGGACTCAAAACAGTAATACAGAGAGGACGTTAAGATCGACAGAGGATAAAAGTAAACAAAAAGCCGATAAACAAGAGAATTCAAGTTTTGTACAAAAGAGAATTACCTGTACATTCTGTAAGAAAGATGGACATATAAAAGAGAATTGTTGGAGTCTACATAAAGAGAAAAGACCCATTAAAAACAAGAACAACGTGGTTTTATCACACATCGCCGTACAAACTGAAACTCACATAAATAAAACTGCCCACAAAAGAATTAAAGCTGAAAGAAAGACATCTGATGTTAGTCATGAAGAGATGGCGAAACACGCATGTCCAAGTTGCTCAAAGTCGGAAAAAGTCTTTGAAATGAAGACCGAGGCTATTGAACATTCTAGTTTCAACTCCAAAGGGAGTGTGACAGATGAACAATCAGTAAATAAAACGTTTACTTATGGAGGCAGTAGTGTAGCAAGAAACTCAGTAGGCAGAGAACTACCCGAGTGCATGCTATCGGATGTTAGCGAGGGCTATGTGTCACCTATAGATAATCAAGCTAGAGAACGGAAGATTAAAATTCTACGTGACTCCGGTGCTGATATATCTCTACTGTTGAAGAATACTGTACCAACGTCGAAATTGACTCATACAGGCCAGTATGCCTTAATCAGTACTATGGCTGGAACACTTACGGCACCGTTACATCGTATACAGTTGAAGTGTAATTACTTCACTGGATCTGTTATTGTTGGGATAGTGAAGAAATTTCCCTACAGAGGCATTTCAATACTTTTAGGAAGTGACATTGCCAAGAATCAGGTACATCCTGTACTTAAAGAAACCAAAGACTCTGTTCAGTGTAGGAATACTGAAAATTCAGTATGTGTTATCACCAGAGCTATGGAGAAACAGCAGATGACTAATGAATCGACAAAGAAACCAGAACCAACACCAGAGATTGACTTACAAACAACCTTCATCGCGGAAGTTCTAGGTGGTCACTCAAGTCATACTGATCAAAATAATTTGTCGCCTAGACAACTACTCATTCTTGCTCAAGGCAAAGATCCAGAGATTGGGAAGCTAAAAGAGGAAGCAAAGAATGAAGGAGAGTTAGAAACAATGGCCACAGGTTATTACCTGAGGGACGAGTTGTTGATGAGGAAATGGAGAGGGAAAGAAAACGACGATGAAACATGCAGCGAAGTACATCAAATCGTGGTACCCAATGTATACCGCAAGGACATACTACATATGGCCCATGATTCACCGTATGCTGGTCACCTAGGGATACAGAAAACCTTCGACAGGATTCTTCCATATTTCTTCTGGCCTGGCCTGCGTCGTGACGTCACATCGTTTTGCAGATCATGTCATGTCTGCCAGATGGTCGGCAAGCCGAATCAGACCATTCCGGTAGCTCCTCTACGACCCATACCAGCATTCTCAGAACCCTTCAGTCACATCATTATAGACTGCGTCGGTCCGTTGCCTAAAACTAAGGCTGGCCACCAGTATCTGTTCACTATAATGTGTTCGGCAACGAGATTTCCAGAGGCTATTCCTCTACGTAGCATCAATGCCGACAAAATCTCTGATGCACTTACCGGATTCTTCACCCGATATGGTCTTCCGAAAACCGTGCAGTCAGATCAAGGTTCAAATTTCACATCGAAGTTATTTCGCCAAGTCTTAGAACGGCTGGGTATTCTTCATGCAGTATCGAGTGCATATCATCCACAGAGTCAAGGCGCACTGGAACGATACCACCAAACATTGAAAAACATGCTCCGTACTTTCTGTTTCGAGCATAACGACGACTGGGATCGTGGTATTCCCTTCGCACTCTTCGCAACCAGAGAGGCTGTACAAGAATCTCTTGGTTTCAGCCCCTTTGAACTGGTATTCGGACACACAGTTCGTGGACCACTAAAGCTGTTACAAGAGACATGGTTGTCATCCACTGAAGACACTGGTCTACTGACATACGTGGAAAATTTTAAAAATAGACTCTATAATGCATTAAAAGTTGTCAGATCTAATCTTTTGCAGGCACAAGACAAGATGAAGGTCTATTATGACGTCAACGCAAGAACTCGTATCTTCCAACCTGGTGATAAAGTTCTCATGCTGACGCCACTGTCTGGTCAACCCCTGAGTGCCAAGTTTACAGGACCCTATGAGGTTATGGCTAAGCTTAGTGAGGTTAACTATCTTGTAAAGACCCCTGATAGACGGAAATCGCAACGAGTGTGCCATATCAATATGTTGAAACCATACATTACCAGAGAAGAACAAAAAGTTGTTGCCTCGGTAAACACTGTTATTAAAGTCGGGAATAATTCACCCGAAATTGAGCGTGAAGTGGCAGAAAGCAAACTGCAAAATACAAAGGCTCTGAAAAACCTAAATGAAAAATTGGCACATTTACCTGATTGCGAACAATCCGCTATCAAAGGTCTAATTAATGAAAATATCCATTTATTTGGAGATGTACCTAGTAGAACTAGTGTAGTAAAGCATGATGTTATTCTAAATGAAAATACTAAAGCTATTAAACAACATCCATACAGGTCAAATCCTATCCAGTTAGAATGCATCCGTAAAGAGGTTCGCTACATGCTTGACAATGACATTATTACACCTAGTAGTAGTGACTGGTCTTCCCCTTGCGTATTGGTACCTAAAGCCGATGGATCCATGAGGTTTTGTGTGGACTACCGTAAGGTAAACAAAGTGACAAAAACTGATTCCTATCCAATACCAAGAATCGACGATCTAATAGATCAAGTGAGTAATGCTAAGTTTGTGACGAAAATTAACCTATTGACGGCGTATTTTCAGATTCCCCTGACGGAGAGGGCTCAAGAGATATCATCGTTTGTAACCCCTGACGGACTGTACAAATTTAAGGTCATGCCCTTTGGTATGGTTAATGCACCCTCTACTTTTCAACGGTTAATAAATACCATTACTCAGGACATTCCTAAATGTCATGCATACCTCGATGATATTGTTGTCTTTAGTGACGATTTTAAATCTCATTTAGATCAACTACATTTGTTATTTACGAAATTGACTCATGCTAATCTCACCATTAACTTGACTAAGAGTCAGTTCTGCCATGCAACCATCGAGTATCTAGGTCACATAGTGGGAAATGGTTTGGTAAAACCATTAAATGCAAAGGTTAAGGCTATTCGTGAGTTCCCTGTTCCTGAAACCTGTAAACAACTCCGTAGTTTTCTCGGGATGGCGGGGTACTACCGTCGGTTCTGTCAAAATTTCTCAACCATTGCATGTCCATTAACAAATCTATTAAAGAAGAATTGCACTTTCAAATGGTCTAATGAATGCCACCAGGCCTTTGATAAATTAAAAGATGTTCTTTCTTAGGCACCTGTATTAGTAACACCCAATTACAGTAAACCCTTTAAAATTACCGTTGACGCGTGTGATACAGGGATGGGAGCGGTCATTTCTCAAAAGGGTGATGATTCATTGGAACACCCGATTAGTTTTTACTCTCAAAAATTTGATAAGCATCAAAGAAACTATAGTGTGATAGAAAAGGAACTTTTAGGATTAATCCTGGCATTGAAACATTTTGATTTTTATATCAATGGTTCTCCATATCCAATTGATATTTTAACTGATCATAACCCTTTAGTTTTCCTTTCCAGGGTTAAACAGAACCAAAGAATTATTCACTGGAGCTTATTTCTCCAAGCATATAATTTAAATGTGGTATATTTACCAGGTAAACAAAATGTGGTCGCTGACACGTTGTCGCGCATGTAACTGGTAAACCAGAAGATAAAGTCAGTTTCTCATGAAATGTTTTTCTTTTATGTCATTCATTGTATTGATTAACATTTATATTATTGTAAATATGATAATAAATAAACTATGTTTTGAAATATTACAATATGAAACATTACAGAACAAAACTTCAAATTCTACTAGAAACAATCATACGTTGTAAGGTAAAAGGTAACTATTGCATACATCAATTGCACACACACCGGTATTTAACTTGAATACATCCACACTTGTGTTTGTTCAATTGATTATTGATGTGTTTTGCAAATTGTTTGTTTCTATGTCGTCATGTTATAATTTGGCTGTCTTATTTTATGCTATGTAAAAGCTAAATCAGCTGAGATTATCACATTTTTAAATATTCTTGATGTCATAATTTAGACATCATAATAATGTAATAACTGAAAATCATTAGTTAATGATACGGTGATCGGTTATAAATAAATTAAACTTTCTAAAGAATTATCTATCAATTATTAATCGGTTCCACTTATTTGGGTGATTCATATCAATTCTTTGGGAATTGGTTATTGGTGGTAATAGTTTTATGGTCAACGTTGTACACACAATAATCATAATTGTAAATATTAATTGATAAATAAATGTTTAATTAATAATCATTGATAGAATAATGTGATAAGGGATTCCATAATAGCGACTTTGTTATTAAGGGAATATGTAATATATGGTTCATTTTAATCTTTAAAAGATTGTCCAATAGTCAATTAAATCTTACGAATAGTTTGCGAATTCGGTTCATTTTATGGGTACTCTACAAAGAATTCCATACTTAACGCTGTCTGTAATTCCTTTGTGTCTTAAGGGGGGGCGAGTGTTACGAGTAGTTTATTTCCATAATTAGATTGGTTCTGTTATTATTAACTAAAGTTAAAATGAAATAATCTTAAACCCGAAATGTTTCCGTGTTAGGAATAAAACATGTATATGTCTAGACACTACGTCATAGCAATAAAATACGTCATATGCACGAGGGTTGAATACCGTTAGTTTAGTTCTAGTTTGGGCGCTAATGTGTGAGGACTGTTTTGACCACTTTCTTAAAGATAGGATTACGGCTTAGTTCGTTATAGAAGAATCTCAACTGATTAAGTTTCATTATATAATACTGGTACATGTATTCTGTGTTACTGTTATATTTATCATCTCAACTTGTTGGAATAAAATTGTGTTCAATTTCAAACAGGATTGTGGATTTCCTATATATTAAGGTACAGTTTATCTAAATCATTTCATACACAAAAGATTCATAGCAAACGAGTAAAATAAACATCAAATCTAATTGAATAACATCAATACAAGTTCTTATACAACCTTGTGAGATTCAAGATGGATATGAATCAAAAGAATATATATATATATATAATAATACATTACTAAAAATATCATCTAACGTCAGTAGCTGATTTCGCACGTGACATCACTACTTCATTGAAAGGAGAAAGTATACTCAATACTTCATTGAAAGAAGAAAACATACTCACTATTTCATTGGCCTTCTTGATCAATGGATCCAGGTGACGAAACCATGTCTCAGCATTCTTGTAGGCAAAATCTGATCCCATAGGGACCAGGATATGTTTGCCTTTATAGCTGTGCGCCTGTGTGTAGCAGATAATGAGATATAGAAGTGCATAATGAATCAATAGAGGAGATATAAACTGGAGGGGGAGGTGGGAGTGGATCGGTTGACGGGGATGGATGGAGGTGCATGCAATATCTGACGGTGAGACCGGGGGAGTTGAAAGGGGGAGGGGGGAAAGTGGGGCGCCTATGTTTTGATATTATCATTCATTTGGGAAATTAATGTTTGCAAGTGTGATATGATTTTTTTTTTTTAATAATTGTTTCGTTTCGTTAGATTTTAGGTTTTCTGGGATGCAAACGTTCTTTGCAAACAATGGTTAAGCCTAAGTTTAGATAATATTTAGTTGTGAAAAGCGAAAGAAATTAACTGTTGGCAATTATTTAGTTTTGAAAGTCGAAACACACTGGGTATTTATAAGTCTAGTATTATGTTACAAATTTATTGGATTTATTACATAATATATACATGGCACATTCATTAGATTCCTATGAATATTATGTTACATGTAATTTGACTGATAAATATATAAATAGTAATAATAATAAAAATTCTAGTTATATAACGCTGCCTACAAACACAATGTAATCTTTTAGCGCATTTAGCATTGAGCAATTAACAACCAAGAAGACGGATATATTTCTTTATGTTAAAAATGTATATAGCTATTTAATAATTGTCAACGTTTAATACATAGTCTAAGAGAAATAGCTTACGTAACAATCAAATCACCATTAAAATACGGTCCAATTAGTTCCCTTCATTACATTTTTAGAAATATCTAAGAGTACACTTCACGATCATGAGAAAGTCGTGAAATATGTAATTTGGCAAACCAAAGGGAGGTAAAGTCATGTGATAGAGAGACCAAGGATAGCCAGTCACGGCCACACTGTTTATTGGGACTGGAAGTGAGAAGGGGTAAGGGTTACACAGTAAATTAATATAAAAGTGCATTTCAGAATTTAATTTAGGGCCTACTATCTTCAATCTATGATTTGTTTACAAATTACAAATTACATCTTTATATAGATCTTTTTATAACAAAGTTTTCGAATGCGCTATACATTTACCATCTGTTATTAAAATAAATCGAAAAAGTGTGTTTATAGAACGTTTAGTGAAATCTTCTTTTTTTTTGTGTGGGGAAACGCGTGACACACGTAAATAAAATATCAACGTTAATTATCAATATTGACAAAAGAAAACCGTATTGAACGAAGGCGTATCGACTGCCCCTCGTTGGGGGCTTGTGGGGTGGGAATAGAGCAAACAATAAGCGATCAAATTAGTAAAAAAATAGTATCAATAAAAAAAAAGTAAAGTAAACCTATCGGGCCAAATGGATCACGGTAGACTAAGGGATTGTGTGGCTTTGCACCCAACTAATGTCAGGTCCCACTGCAAGAGAGCTGGGTAGACACACTCAAAACCTAGGGCCATCTGTACGCCAGTCGAAGGCGCTGCCGCTAATCCACTGTGTGCCCAGTGCCCAGGTCAAGTTCTATAACTCTACAGCGCCGGAAATAACCAAAAAAAGCAATACGACAGGCAGGGGCACCATGGCCGGGGGGCAGCTCGTTCGACTGACGAGCCGAAAGTTCTGGGTTCGAATCCTGGTAAAGGCTAGGATCCGTTTCCCGAGACTGGAGGGTGTCCCTCCTGAGTCTACCCCAGCTCTGATGGATACCTGGAACTAGTTGGGATAAAGGTGGCTGGGCAATGTGCTGGCAACAGATCCCCTTGTACGCCGGGGCCACAGGAACTGGTGAACGCTGCCCCACCGGCCTCATGGATCGATTTGGTCCGAAGGGTACTTCACTACATACGACTGGCAGGCCCCTAGAAGTGAAAATATGAATACACTCACTTCACTAACACGCACTATTTCATTATACTAAGGAGTTTTTCTTTAATATAGCGAGCTCTATGTTCTGTTTCTAGGACAATGCTCCTCTTACCCACTAACCTGTATGTTATAATGGAGCTGAAAGAAAATGAGTATCAAAGACTGGATACAAGATTTAAAAATCTCACCCTTTGCTTGATGATCTCAATGAAACGGATAGCATCCAGCTCAGAAACCTGTTGACAAAAAATATATAGTTACATAGTTAGTCACTCATACAGTTTTAATATAGTTGCATAGTTAGTCAGTGATACGGTTTTAATATAGTTACATAGTCAGTGAGACAGTTTTAATATAGTTGCATAGTTAGTCAGTGATACAGTTTCAATATAGTTACATAGTTAGTCAGTGATACAGTTTTAATATAGTTACATTGTTAGTCAGTGATACAGTTTTAATATAGTTACATAGTTAGTCCGTGATACAGTTTTAATATAGTTACATAGTTAGTCAGTGATACAGTTTTAATATAGTTGCATAGTTAGTCAGTGATACAGTTGTAATATAGTTACATAGTTAGTCAGTGATACATTTTTAATATAGTTACATAGTTAGTCAGTGATACGGTTTTAATCTGGTGTTGGAATAATTCTAAAACTAGGA
The DNA here is from genome assembly GCA_949126835.1 of Anisus vortex. Taxonomy (NCBI): domain Eukaryota; kingdom Metazoa; phylum Mollusca; class Gastropoda; family Planorbidae; genus Anisus; species Anisus vortex. Next base: position 9,232,717 of record OX421494.1, on the reverse strand, counting down.
GCTAATGTCGTAGGTTAAACCTGTGACGTAAATAGAGAGAATGTCACATGGGGTGCCTTGGACGTTGGTAAAGTAGAATTCAAAGATGTTAAGACATCTCTCTCTCTCTCTCCCTCTCTCTCTCTCTCTCTCTCTTTCTCTTTCTCTCTCTCTCTCTCTCTATCTCTCTCTCTCTCTGTCTCTCTCTGTCTCTCTCTCTCTCTCTCACTCTCTCTCTCTCTCTCTCTCTCACTCTCTCTCGCTAGAACATTTCCCAGCCGTCTTTAATTTAATTCTATACACAGACACATCCAGATACATTATCGAAATATAAAGTACTTCTTTTAATCACGATACACCTCAAATATCTGTTATGGCTGTCAAGCAGATGGTGTTGTATCATCTTTTTATTTGTTCTTATTTATTTACAAGATTGTTTTCAACGTATGTGAATTTTAAATATATATGTATATATATATATATATATAAAATGTGAACACGTGACTTCAACAGCAATGTTATTTTGTACACTTTCGTTATTGTTGTAACTACACTTATTGAATATGTGCAACATATTGAACACAATAACATAAGAACAACATAATAATGATCAATAGGAATAGGTGAACATGAGGTTGATTGGGGGGGGGGGAATGTTGCTTTAACATTTGCCATTTTTCTTGCACCCTCTGCGAGCCAATGTTGATTACATTAAACGCGTTCCAGCTGTTGCCGATACTCCGATTGGAGAAAGTGTTTTTTCGATTTGTTAACAGTGTTTATAACATTGGGGCTGTACTATTGACACATGTGTGTAGAACATGTACCTGTTGTGACGCCTGAAAGTCGCTGTCCAGCACAAACCCAGAAGGTGAGTAGTAACCATCATAGGTGACTTGTGTGAATAGCGTTGATCGGTTCTCTATTAGATATAAAATTATAGACATAACGGATAAACGATAGCCGATGAACGATACATTGTTCTTTCATTCAAATAAATAAAAGACACATGAATTGTTGAGTCATTAAAATAGTACAGGTAACATAAAGTGTAAATCAACTCAATAAGTCAGTGAGATGTATAGGTAAACAGTAAGCTAATTCTATTGATTATCCAGGGGAACGAATAAATCAACCATGAGATTAAGTAATATACGATTAAAACATGACGTCATTACTTTGTAATGCAAATATGCATTCTATGTCTTTTCCCAACTGACTTTGTACGCTACTAGTAAAACTAATAAACTAAAACCTAAAGCAGGACACGTTCAGTTTCTAGCTCCGAGTTTTGTTATAATAGAGTTGCAGTGAGAAAGATTTGGTTGGAGGTTGTCAAAAAGTCATAATGTGTTAGGGCAAATTCCATAAGGCATGTACTTACTTAAGTTGTTAGGACTTGGGTGCCAAATAAATTCAACAGGGCATGCACCTCCTTAAGTTTTTAGGGCTTGTATGCTAAATAAATTTCACAGTGCATGTACCTCCTTAAGTTGGTAGGGCTTGTGTGCCAAATAAATTTCATAGGGCATGTAACTACTTAAGTTGGTAGGGCTTGTGTGCCAAATAAATTTCATAGGGCATGTAACTACTTAAGTTGGTAGGGCTTGTGTGCCAAATTAATTTCATAGGGCATGTAACTACTTAAGTTGGTAGGGCTTGTGTGCCAAATTAATTTCATAGGGCATGTAACTACTTAAGTTGTAAGGGCTTGTGTGCCAAATAAATTCCAAGTTCTTGGTTTTCTTTCTGTCTGCCAAATCCTCGAAATCGATGCGACCGACAAACAATGAATCATAACCCATCTGAAATATAGAATTCTTTGGATGAAACATAGATGAACTATACAAAACATCCAATGAAACACAGATGAAATATGCATAGTGAAATACATCGGAAAAGCAGACAACATTCAATGAACTTATTAGAAATATCCACAATTTATGATAAAACCCGTTTGCAATATAGCCTACAAAGTAAATATCAAAAACATTTATAATAAGATCAGCATAATGTCAAATGGATTTGGAATACTGACATAATATATGAAAGCCATTTGAAATGAAGGCCGAATACAACTTAATATAAACTCATTTGGAAACCCATCTGACATTTTAGACAACCTGATTACAATAAATCACATTTCAAATTTCAACAACATACAACGAACCCCATTTAAATTATAAACTATATAAGACCATTGGGAATAAACAACATTACATGAAAACTATTGGAAATGTGTATGGCATGCATTGAAACCCACCTGAAATCAAAAGCATACAAAACTATCTATCACTCTACATACCTACCTACATATCTATCTATCTATCTATCTATCTATCTATCTATCTGACTCTCTGCTGTAATGCAGCCAAATTGGACTGGGTTAAACTTATTGAAAAACTTCAAAGAAAGAAATGTAGCTATGCTTCCTTGGTGTTGACATTTACAACACAGGAAGAGAAATCCTAGCACTACCAACATAAATATTTCATTAAAGAAACATTGTTTTTGTGTTCAAATATTAACAACTTCTTGCATAGATCAATACTTCTGACTGCAGCCATATTTTTTGTCTTTGCCCACTGCAATATTGTGTTCAATGAATTCCACACGACCCTCGAGGACCATACACAGACAGTACTTGACATGAATGACAAACAAGTGAGACTTTAATGCATAGGAAACCGCCACATGCCTGGGAAAACTTTTCATATTGAGACATATGTTTTCTATTTAAATTCTATTGTTTGAAGTCAAAAAGCAAAGATAGACCGAACGGATGATGAGACAGATAGACAGAAAGGACACATTGAGACAGAGTGGAGGAGGGAAGATGGACTGACACAGACAGAGAGAAAGTAATCAATAAAGATTTACAGATAGAAAGAAGTGTAAAGGGAATGGATATATAATTTTTTTTTAAAAAGGTCAGACTGACTGCAATCACGTGACAAAAAGCACTTGATTTGTGTGTTTACTTTGTGTAATGGTGTACAAGTAACAATGGCCGCTGTATTAATAAAGTTTCATATAGGCTCGAGCTTTTTTTAAATGACGTGTTGTGTTTTAAGTCTTATCAAGATTTAAGCTGTATTATGTATGTTAAATAAAATAGGCTATTTTATTATTATCATAGACATAGATCATAGACGACGTGAGCCTATTAGTGACATGACTAGATAGCATATTCACCAACAATATCACTTGGCATCGTAGCAGCCCTACTTAGACATTAGCCTAGCCTACGAAACATTAAAAGTGTAGGCCTATAAAGTGAAATTGAAAGTGTAAATAGGTCTAGCCGGCGCTAGCCTAATCACATTAATCAATTAATCTACAGTACTACTATTTACTTCCTTTTTTTTTAGTAGGATAGCCAATATTCATATGTGAATTTGGCATGATAAGAAACTTCACCATGTGCCATATTTGTTCCTCAGTTTACAAAATGACGTCACTAAAAAACTTAAGCTCCGCCCATAGCGAACGCTCTATAGACCAATTGCCTATGAACTAAATCCAATCACCTATAACAATTGTTTTAGAGAAATTGCCCAAAGCTCCGATTTTGGGCCCTTTTTCTATTCTAAATCTCAGAAGGAAACATTTTAATGCTAGAGGCTTCCCATGTGATCTCGTGTTCAGTTTCATATTCCTCCGCCGTTAGACCCCAGGGTGTACTCTTGGTCTCTTTTGTCTTTTCAACAGACAATTTTGCAACATGCAAGAGATGCTCACACAATATCATATCAGTTGGCTTCTATCAAGAGCACAAAATACAACATCAAAAACAAAATGGCGACTTAATCTGTCTTGAACGGAGTACATATCCGTCCTTCTGCTCATATATTTATTTATTTAGTAAACTTTTTGCTATATATTCTGATGGGGCAAAAAGAATTACCGCAGAATCGTTATTACTGAACTCAGGGTAATTTCGACACTCGGGAATGGTCTCGACTAGACATACCGGTAATCGAAAGACAATCAAAAGGGTGGAGGGGGGCTCATTTTTATTTACCTGGGCAAAGATGGAGGCGTGCTCCCTGGAATGTCCAAACTGGTCTACGTGCCAGGCTGTCCTAGACTGGGCACAAGGTCCGAAGGTGTCCGCGATGAAATCGAAGCCCAGGGTGTGTTGATCGATGATGTCATTGTAGAAGGTGACTCCGGCATCGCTCATCACCCAACCGCCTCCAACCAACTCTAAACGTCCTGGAAATGAAGGAAGAATATCTATCTATTTATATACCTATCTATCTATCTATTACCATCGCTATGTATGTATTCACTTATATGTCTACATATGGATATATTGTATCATTATTTTATCAATCTATCTATTCTTCCTATTGAATTTTCTATCTATTTATATATCGCACTCTCTGTCTATCTATTGTTCTATCAATCTAAGAGTGTATCGGTCTCTTTCTGTTTACCCATCTATCAAATCAATTAGATCTTTCTACCTACCTACCTACCTACCTACCTACCTACATATCTAACTACTTACTTACCTACCTGCCTACCTATTTATCCATATATATATCTATTTACCTATCTACATACCTACCTCTATATCTAGCTTCATCACTAACTACACAATTAACTATATATCTATGTAAACTAACTATCTATCTATCTGTTTGTCTACCTATTTATCTACCTATGTACCTACCTATCTATATATCTCTATTCCTGCCTACCTTCGTATCTACCTACGTATCTACCTACTTACCTATCAACCTACCTCGCTCTCGCTCTCGCGCTCTCTCTCTATCTCTCTCTCTCTCTATCTATCTATCTATCTATCATTCCACACCTGTATCGTAATATTTATTCCTCTATAGATCCGTAGACTAACGCCTACCAGTACTTACTTTCTTGAATGAGTTTACGAGTCAGCTCTATAGATCCGTAGACTAACGCATACCAGTACTTACTTTCTTGAATGAGTTTACGAATCAGGTCTCGCTCAGTCCCGTTGACTTCATTCCAGTAACGCGAGAAATACTTCATCTCGATGAATACGAATCTCCTGTCCGGGTTCTTCTCAAGCTCTCGAATGGTGGATTCCAGCGTACACCGAACACAGCCCAACTGAAGCCTACCGACATTCATTGGAACTAAAAGATCACATGAAAGTAAAGCATGAGTTTTAGTTGATTTTTCTATCCCATAAATTTTTACATTATTAAGATTCAAGTATCATTTTATCTTATCTTATATTATATTACATTATTTTAATTCAAGTACCATTTTTTCTTTCTATACAGAAAAGTTTTGCATCCTACTCTTATGAGTCGCTTGAGTCTAGTCTTGTATTTTGATTAGAGTTTTAAATTATGTCAACTTTTTTTTTCAGATTTTTTCCGGCAACCCATTCTATGCCAGGATGCTACTTGAGAAGACTTATATTCATTTGTTATTGCATAAGGGAAACGAAAAGTGATTTTATCCTTCTGTTTCTCTGAGCATGTTAATAGATTGTTTTTGTGTTGTATTTCTTAATTATAATATAATGCATTTACTCTTTGCCCTTCTGTACTCTAGAGAGTTCTCCAAGAAGGAGCTTTTTTTAATGCCAGTCAGAACAACGTGCGTAAGCATTTTGAATGGGTGCAGCGTAGTGAACTATATTATGGGAATCACACTGGAAGTCGACTGTCTAACGCAAATTAAGATAGATGCGCTTTTTCAGAAGCACATTGAAGCACTCAATGCGGAGTTTTCTAAACAAAGGCAAAACTTTCATATTCATGGACGTTTTTCCATACCATCTTACCTAATAAGAACTACTTAGATCTGGATCATTTTATATTTATATTTTAAACATCCGAAAAATGGGCATCGAAATGTTACGATTTGCGTGAAAATCTGAAAGAAAGCTGCTTGGGAGAGTCATCTGTTGTCAACTGCAATGCATTCGCTTTACTTTTAGCTTTTGGTTTAATTTACACTAGGCCAACTTAATATATTTTAAGCTGTTTTAAGCATACCAAGAGGTCTTTTTCAATTGACCATATAGAAATGACTAAATATATACCTGACATTGAGCAATTAGCGAAGTGCATTCAAGTACAATTTTATGCGCTAATTAATTGATACTGCTAATTACATTTAAAAGAGTTTTTATGCTCATCTCTCTTAATTAAGCATAAATTTAATTAATTGTAAAAGACATTTTTTAATTTTTATTATTGATATAAATATAATAGGCTTTTATACTAGCATTATAATATTATGTAATTGTTTACATTATTAATGTTTAAAAACATAAACTCCTTAAATCGACAGAAAATGTTTATGTACAACTAAAATTAATTTTATACATCTAATTTCACATTGAAAAAGGTCATGATGCTGGATTTGTAAAAAGAAAAATAATATATAAATAACACTAGTTATATTCAAAAATTTACTCGTTTAGCATCACTTTTGGAGAATTTAATTAAAGGGAGACAATTAGCCAGTTTTCTTTGCGTTAATATTTTTAATATGTTTATTTTTTGTGTATCCTTTTTAAAAAATGGCTAACAATTTATAACCTTCAAATGATAAAACTATACAATATTAAAAGACAGTTGAAATTTATATAAATATTATATTTACATTTTTAAACATTACAATAACTACTCAGTTTGTATGATGGCTACATATTAATTACACTTAACTATAATTACAGCTGCTCTTTGTCTCATTCGCAATAAGAAATAATATATTATCGGAAATCTCAGTTAGGCTGAGATCAAAGAAATAAATACACCCGGTGCCCGGTACATTATTATAACTATTACTAAAATCATATCTTGTCAACGAAATTTAAAAGTTGTTACATTAACCAATAATGTGTAAGTTGAGTAATGAAATTGTGTATAAGCTATGAATGGATTTTATAAAAGATGATAATATCAAACAGGTTAATTTGTTATAAATAAAAAAAGCGTTAATGATTTTCTCTATAACGCTCATCTTTGTTTGGTCTCGGTCTTGCTACGAAACTAAATAAATTGTCTTATAAAAATAAATATTGTTGAGCAGTTTCACTTTCACGCTGTTGGCACGCAGAATGGTTTAGAAATCATTGTTTGGCACACTATTGTCAAAATGTTGCCGACCCCTGCTCTAGTGTTTCTAGGTTTAGTGATGTAAATAATGGTGTTACTCTTGTCATTTGTGAATATTCGCAAGTAATGAATCTTGCAGCTCTTTTCGGAATTAGTTCTAGTTTTTTTTCATCTATGTTTTCTTTAGTTGATGGGTGCCATACAGATGATGCATATCCCAGTGTAGGTCTAATGTGAGATAGCATTCTAACTTTGTGTTGTAATTACATTTGTAAAACTTCATTTTTATGAAGCCTGATGTTTTGTTTAATTATTTTTTTATTGCTACATCATTTTGTTTCAAACATAATATACATTTTATAGCTGTACAACTTTCTATTGTAGAAATAATTGATTTACGTTTATAGACTTTTTAGGGAAACAATGAAACTCTTTGGATCAATAATTAACAACTTGTTCTCTATGTCCATACTTTTTCCTTTTCCGGTGTTCAGCTTGAAACCATTCTTGTTCAAAAGAAAAAGCTTCACAGCCTGGGGCCAACTAATTATAAATTAATCTCAGAATGTTCTTGGGTTAATGTGTCCAATATAGTTGTGCAATATACTTTATTGTAAAGAAAGGAACGAAACCTTTGAATTTGGCTACTCCTTTTATGTGTTGTAACAGGCTATGAACATTTGAAAGAATATGTGGTGAAATGGAGATGCTGTGAATAAGTCAATTTGGTTACTTTTGCCTTTTGTCTATCCACTGTATAAGCTACCGTATATACTCGCGTATAGGTCGCACTTTTTTTTACAGAAAATTTCGACAAAAAGTAGGGGTGCTACTTATATACCCGACACTGTTTTTGAAAAGTTCGAAAAACATTACTACTCTGTCATAAAGTTTTCTACATAACCCCTATAGTTGATTGGAGTTATGTAGAATTATTAGGATATGCCTTTATTTGATTATGTTTGCCTTATGCACGATTAAAACAATTTTTTAAGGAAAGTTTCCAAATTAGGGTGAATATTTAGTAACTTTTATGTTTAAAAGGTATGCATTTTGAGGCAGTATAACCCGGGCAGTCGGGGTGCGACTTATGCGCGGGTCAACGTATAAAAAGGAAATAAATCTTTAATTAGGGGTGCGACTTATACACCGGTTCGACTTATACGCGAGTATATACGGTATATAATGAACACCAAACTAAATGAAGACAGATACTCTTGGTCAGTTTCAAATTCTTCTGGTCTTAGACCCTCAGGATTTGTATAAGAGAAGCATTTTTTTTTTGTGTCTTTTCAACAGAAAAAAAAAATTCAACAGGCATGATAGTTGCTTGCTGAGATATATCCTTTCAATTGCTTTCTACCGAGAGCACAATAGCAGAACAACAACATCATAATGGCGACTTCATTTGTCTTAAATGGAGTAAATATCCGTCAGCTTGTTTACATTTTTTTCTTTATCCAAGACACTTTTAAGCTTTACCAACAGGTCAAGCCAATTGACTTACTATACCAATTTTTTTTCACCTGGAAATCGACAAAGTGAAAATATGTATCTTGTATATTTGGACTAGGCTATATATTTATTTTACATTCACACCTTAAGATGGCCAGATGGGTGTGTGCACTCATATGAGCAGACGTTACGGGGGATTAGACTCACATAGTTTGACAATTAAAAAAATACTTACCTGCTCCAGTATAATACTGATCAACTGTCTTCAACCATCCAACATCTATATGACTATGTGGCACTATGTGAACATTGAGTAAACCTTCTTTCACCTGGGGGCAAGTCTGGAGGTTTTAAAATAAAAAAAACAAAAAACTTAGGATCAACCAAGGCTTGGAATTCTATTATAATAGCGGCAGCGCGTTCGACTGGCGATCATAAGGTCCTGTGTTCGAATCCTGGTGGAGGCTAGGATTTTTTCCCAGGACTTGAGGGTGTCCTAAATTCCATATAAGCGAGTTATAATAATAAGCCACCTATAATTAGAACAAACCAACACAGGTAAGGTTATAGTAAATCTAATATTTTAATAAATCACGTCAAAGTCACGTGAAAGCCTTTAGATAATAGTTTCTGAACCCAATCCATTCTTTTGATAGATTCATCAGTTGGACTTTCAACACATATTGCTTCAACAATGAAAGTTCTTGGCTTACCTTGAACGAGCATGTCCCGTCAGCAGAATCAGGGGACTGGACGTACCTCGGCAGAGTGATCATGGTGATGGTTCTCCTAGGCCGCTTCGCTAAATAGTAGTAGACCAGCACCTGAACGAGAACCAGGGGGATCACCCACTGAGCCACACGCCTCAATGACAACCTCATGGCACTGTGGAAAGACGGAGTGAATTGGAATTAATGCTAACTTCTTTAACATTAAATACTATTGAGTGTAAGTCTAGTTGTTCACATAGAATGTAGACTGTTTAAGCTGTCGTTAAATATGAGGGATTATATGCCGACAGCTTAAATATATATATTTTTACAAGTGGCTAACAAAACTTAATTTACAAACAAAACACACTGACGTACATCACGCTTGTACACGCATTGAATACATAATAATATCACATACAAATGACACATACTTTGCACAAACACACCCAACGCATACATTGCACACACAAATAAATACATATATTGCATACATACACATACACACACACATATAAACATACATACATTATATACATACATACACACACACATACATACATGCATTACATACATACATACATACATACATACATACATACATGCATTACATACATACATACACACATACATACATGCATTACATACATACATACATACATACATACATACATACATACATACATGCATTACATACATACATACACACATACATGCATTACATACATACATACATACATACATACATACATACATACATACATACATACATGCATTGCATACATACATACATACATACATACATACATACATTACATACATACATACATACATACATACATACATACATACATACATACATACATACATACATACATACATACATGCATTACATACATACATACATACATACATACATACATACATACATGCATTACATACATACATACATACATACATACATACATGCATTGCATACATACATACATACATACATACATACATACATACATACATACATACATACATACATACATACATACATACATACATACATACATACATACATACATACATACATACATACATACATACATACATACATACATACATACATACATACATACATACATACATACATACATACATACATACATACATACATACATACATACATACATACATGCATTACATGCATTACATACATACATACATACATACATACATACATACATACATACATACATACATACATACATACATACATACATACATACATACATACATACATACATACATACATACATACATACATACATACATACATACCAATACATACATACATACATACATACATACATACATACCAATACATACATACATACATACATACATACATACATACCAATACATACATACATACATACATACATACATACATACATGCATTACATACATACATACATACATACATACATACATACATACATACATACATACATGCATTGCATACATACATACATACATACATACATACATACATGCATTGCATACATACATACATACATACATACATACATACATACATGCATTGCATACATACATACACACATACATACATTATATACATACATACATACATACATACATACATGCATTGCATACATACATACACACATACATACATTATATACATACATAAACACAGACACACACATGCATACATACATTACATACATACATACTGTCATGTATATTGTTTTTCCAAGAATTGGAACACGCAATGTTTATTCCTCTCTCTCTCTCTTTTCTTACTACACACAATATTAGGACGTTTAGTAGGAAAACAAAAGGTTCTAGGTAATGTTGGGATTCTGTGTTGATCTCAAATTCTCAGTCTGGGAACGACTCATTATTTAATAGGGGAAGTTCCTATCGTTTTTGTTATGAGTTTTGTAATGATACCATGATTTTCACCCCTACTGGTAATGGGTCTATCCCTTGCACCACTCGGATAGTATTTAATGATTTGTTTTGTCTGAAAGACAGAGAGTTTCAAAATATGTTCCTTTGAGAACGTTTGTGTTTGCACTATTTTATTCTAACTGTACATAATAGATATATTGTATATATTGAACATACCACCTGAAATAAACTATCCACAACAGTTACACTGAAGCTTCCTTGTCAAGTTACTATTCAATTGTGTTGTATACATTACAATAAGATTTATCTACTACTCTAATGTACAAGAAAGGAAATGTTGGAATACAAATACTGAATTTGTGCCCAGGACTATAAGAAGAGTTCGTGTAATACTGAAACATAAATACTAATAATTAAAGTCTCCCCTGGGACTAACGAGAATTATCAGCAAGATCTACACAGCTCTGGCCACAAGGGGATTGTGGACGTAACAATACACACACACATACATACATGCATTGCATACACACACACACATACATACATACATTATATACATACATAAACACAGACACACACATGCATACATACATTACATGCATACATACACACACACATACATACATACAAACATTATATACATACATAAACACAGACACACACAAATGCATACATACATTACATACATAAATACACACACACATACATACATTACATACACACACACACATATACATACATACACACATCAGATATCACACATATACCATCACACACATATACATACATACACACATCAGATATCACACATATACCATCACACACACATTTTCTATCCGTCACGTTAAAAGCCCAGGACAAAATCATCTTTAACCGACCAAAAATCTAAAACCACAACCAATAAAATTATAAGATTAGGGCTTGAGGAATGCTAAACGCCCTCCCCTGGGGAAGTATTTTCTTTTTGGCGACCCCAGAAACAAAGGATAAGTTAAGATGATTATGTTATACTAAAAATAAATGCAGCCCATGAGTCTGCGAAAAAACAACCTTTGGTGACTAAATCATCTCCCCTACCAATCTATCGGCTCTAGAAACCGATAACATCCAGTCCTAAAAAAAAGGTAAGCTTAGTTGGCAGCACACTGATCATTCCTATAATGAGGTACTGATGAGATTGAAGTCCGCCAAAGAACTGGAATAAACTTCATTATCGAAGAAATCATGAAAAGAAGATGGAGATGGCTGGGTCACATCCTACGCATGGACAAAACGAGTCTCCCAAGCAGCGCATTGAAATGGACACCACCAGGAAAAAGACGAAGGGGAAGGCCAATGGGAACGTGGAGGAGGACAATGGACGAGGAAGCAAATGCCACCAACAAAACATGGCATGAAATCCGATGGCTCGCCCAGGATAGGGAGGCCTGGCGGAACTTTGTTGTTGCCTTATGCTCCACGGGGAGCGATAAAGACTAAGAGAGAGAGAGAGAGAGAGGTGAGATTAGAGTAGGGATTAGGGTTAAGACTTCAGAGAATTTATCACATATGGACACACAGTCACACCAACGGGCTACATCTCCAAATAATATTGTACACTATATTATTAACATGGAAAGTGGTTAACTACAAGACACATCGAAAGAGGATCAAGTAATTATAAGTAAATTAAAACATATTAGAAGTATTAGGGGGAACGTAGAACTATAAACATCCGGGTGTAGTACAATGTCGTAAATTCCTTCCCTCCCCTACCCGGCTGGGCGTTCTGCTGGCGTACCGAAGGTTCTGGGCTCGAATCCTGGTGAAGGCTAGGATGTGTTCCCGGGCCTTGAGGGTGTACCTGGGTCTACCCAGCTTCTGATGGGTACCTGCCACTAGTCGGGGTAAAGTAAAAGCGGCTGGGCATTGTGCTGGCCATGCATTCCTCTTAGTATGCCGTGGCCACAGAAACTGGTGAACGCTGCCTCACCGGCCCTATGGATCAATCAATTTGGTCCGACGGGTTACTTTACGTTTTTTTACTTTACTTAATACATGATGAAATATTGTCAGCAAAAAGGCATACATTAATTAGAATGCGATAGATATGATTTATTCAAAAGTTACACAGAATTCACATGACTCCCCCCCCCCCCCCATATTTCCCCGTCTGGCCACAGGTATCTCAACCTTGTTTTAATAACCGTTGACGGACTCAATAACTTTTCATAGCAGACGACACGTTATAAATGAATAAAAAAAATAAAAAAAAAAAAAAAAAAAAATCTACGAAAAGTTCCGGTAGGTCAGTCCGGGCCCAACTTTCGTTTGAAACACGAGCGACTGTGATTGGCTGTCGTGAAGCAGAGTCCGGATGTACCCGAGGCAAGACTGTTTCCCCGGATCAATGAAGCGATCTCAATAGCGGGGATTCATTTTAAATGAATCGGGACAGATTGTAGTTTTTTTTTGTGTTGCCTCCATCTTTATTTGATAAGACTCAAAATTCAAGACTAGACCGAAACCACGCATAAGCGTAGGTCGCAATAATTGTCTGTTTAGAGTATAAAGGGAGCGTTTGTGATATTTAAAAGATAAGTCGCTTTTCCCTAGCATTTAACATAAACATAAGATAATAATTGAAATATTAATTATATTTGTGTAGCGCTGCCAACTAATATAATGTAAGGTCTGAACGCACTCTATATTGAGCAAGAAACAAGCAAGAACACGGATATAATCTCTAGGTTAAAAAAATAAAAAGCTAATTAATAATTTAAAACTTTACATACTTATGACAAAGCATATCAATGTAGGATGACGATTTAAATTGAACAGAACCAATCTAGATAATAATTTGTTCTATTTATAGATTTTGGAATATCTATATAGAAGACCTCATGACTTGTTAGTTATTACCATAACCAGAGCAGTGTTTCTCAAATGCCGGGTCGAGACCGGTATACAGGGACACAAATAAAGAATACTGAATCGCAAAAAAAAAAGGGGAAAACTTTCACGTTTTGTATTCTTAGCCTAGGGGTTTTCTTCGTGTACTAAGTTGTATGTTCAATGCGCATTGAGCTTACATTATGTTTGTTGGCAGGGCTATACAAATATTATTATTATTATCATTATATATACAGTATATTTTGTCTCCAAATGGACAGTTTGTGATACTTGAGCCTAGTGTTAGCTTCAGCATTCCAATATAGAGGTCGGGAGTCTTGAAAAATGTGTACAAATGTATTATTTTGTTTCTTTTAAGCTACGGGTCGGCAACCTTATGATAATAGTGTTCCGAAATAGGATTTCTAATTCACCCAGCGTGCCAACAGTCTAAAAGCCAACCTGCGCCACCCAAAAATTTCTTGTAGAAGAGGCTTGAATTATTGCCCTTTTGTGGTTCTTTCTCATGCAATTAAAAATCAATCTGCATTCCAAGTGTTACGCACGTGCCGTATGTTTTCGACACCACGGTAAATGTATATAATTAAAGCAGGCCACAAAGAAGGCGTATACAGATAACCGGGGCACGACCTAATAAGAGTCCTCGGGAACCCTCGACAAAAGATTTAGTCCAGTTTCGCTTCCTATCAAGTATGGCTATTGCTGAGCATCACTTTAAAAAAAACAGTAAATTATGTCCTATGTATTTAAAATGTATTTTATTCGTGATACTAGTAATAACACCCGCGTTTCGCTCATGCCGGACTGCGACACAACTCGATACCGGCCATCGAAAGCTATTTTTACCGAGTCGTCAACAGAAAATCCAGGTCATAATAATCACGTGACGTACTCGCAATATAGCTATAACATTCGTTTTTTGCCCCCAAGGGGACATAATTGAGACAAATAAACAACATTAGGGTTACATTCCTCGGGTGTGGACGTCACAAAGATTGTGTAGCAGTTCATACCTTAAGGTGTTAGGACATATATCTGTATGAGGTTCAGTGGCGTAGCCAGGTTTTGACGCTAGGGGGAGCAAACTTTAGGAAAAAGGCCCCACTTTTAGAAATGTTTCCAGATTAATAGAATAACTAAGAATCCGTACGTATCTAGTGTTATGATAAAATCCTGTATCTCTGGATACATATACTGTATAATAGTGCAGTACTTTTTTTAACCATTCACGATTTTTACTAGCAGCTAGCCTATTAGTGATGGGAATTTCTGCAAAATTGATTGCATCTACTGCTCATTTTCGGGATGAACATCTAGTGTCGAAAAGTATTTATAGAACCAATGCGAATGCTTCTATAGGACTGCATTCTTCGTTTTAATTTTGAAATACGAGATAAATCGTCAATATAGACATTTCCAAAGAGATTTAAAAAAAAAAAGAGTTTCAACATTTTTATTTACTGTATCTATGTGTCAAATACAAAATATGATACGTTATAGGAACGCTTCATTCTTTTCTAATATTTTCCTCTCAACTATTAAAACACCACGCCTGATGGTTATAGCCTGAACAAACGGAATTTCTGTAAAACAAGTTATTTCTCTTCTTTTCTTCTTTATTTTAAATTCTGTGGGTATCTTTTTTTTTTTTTTTTTGCGAAGTTCATGTAACCATGATTTCAATCACGACACGTATACGGCCGAGATAGAGAAAGCCAGCGCGCTTTAAGTCACATTATTACTTTTCGGTGAGTACACCAGACTTGAACCCCACCTTTTTTTTTTTTGAGAATGTGAGCGAGCGTACTCTTTTGGGGCTCGGAGAACTAACTCTGCTGTGTCCACACACCACTGATACATCTCCGTAAAAGTTAGGCACAAACGGTTGGCCGTTCCTGTCCACTCTAAGTACCTGCTTATGACCTAGTATCCACTAGAAAAGAGGTCAGCAACCTAAGGCACGCGTGCCAAACTTGGCACACAGAGTGATTTTCAATGGTACGCTAGTGACCTCCAAGAGGTGTTTTATTATTGATGAAAACAAAAACAACTATATTTTTCAGTAATATTTATATTGAGTGAAATCAATTTCACAACATTTAACTATATGTACTTCCCTTTACAAAGGCATATAGATTGTTGGGCTTTTTCAGAAGCACATCGAAGCACTCAAAGCGGAGTTTCAAGACTTTCAAATTGATTTTTTCATACCTATTCAAGCACAACTGGCCTTATCTTACTACGACCTTCTTAGATGTAGATAATTATTTTTTTTTATTAATTATAGGGATGTTGGCGATTTGAAAACGTAGACAGTTGAATTTTAAACCTTTAATGAAACGGGCATCGAAATGTGCAAATTGTTTAAGAGATAAACTCCTCAAGGTTGAACGGACAAATAATGAATGCAGGAAATGTTTACTTACAACTATTTAACGTAAATTAATTTTATACCTCTAATAATTAGATCTTGTAATGAATACCACAGCGCTAGTTTATGTAAAGAAATAATAATTAGTCAGTAATATTTGTTATATTAAAAAACATTACTTGTTTGGCATCATCATTGAATCAAATTTAGAATTTTTTATTTTAATTAAAGGGAGATAATAAGCTACTTTTATTTCCGCTAATATTTGTAATATATAATTTTTTTTTTTTTTTTTTTTTTTAAAGACTAAGTATTCTACAAATTATAACTTATATTATATGACTAACATATTATATGCATATTTTCTGAACATAACATTAATTACCCAGTTTGTATTATTACATTGTATCAATTCCACTGTATGTCGTTCTAAGAAGGGTCATTAGGTAATAGGTTATAGAACATCTCAGTTAAACTGAGAACAAAATATTACAATCAATAGGCCTACTATCAGTTGATAAATATGTATCTTGACAAATAAAAATGATAACCTCTACAAAATAGTTGCCATAAATGTTGAAAGTTTGGTAGAATAATTTGGTATACACGCTAATAAAAATGATGATAGGCAATCACATACACATTCTTTTTTTTTTAATTATTAAATATAAAACGCTTTTTACGATTATCTCTATAGAGTTCCTTTGCTTTTGGCCCTTGTTTAGCTACGGATTTAAATTACCTACTTGTCTTATAAGAAAACTAGTATAAAAGAGCAGGTTGACTTTTAGTCTGTTGGCACGCTGAATGATTTAGAAATCCTAGCTTAGCACACCATTAGCAAAAGGTTGCCGACCCCTGCTAGAGCCTTCACTTCGTATCAAATTAAATTAAAATAACATTAACTAGATCTAACAAGGTTCATTTATCATATTGTAACAAACGAAATTGTTGAAATGCAATTTAAAAAAAAAAAATATTAGAAACAGTATGAATTGTGCTACATGGCTTGTAAAAAATATTACATTATTTTTTTCCCGAAAAGGTCCTTTTTTCGAAAATGGTCCTAGGAGGAGATGCCGCTCCCCCCTGGCTACGCTACTGATGAAGTTGTTTAAAGACATTTAGCTGTATGTGGTTGTATATAGACATATAGCTGTATGTTGTGGTAGATAGACATATAGCTGTATGTTGTGGTAGATAGACATATAGCTGTATGTTGTGGTAGATAGACATATAGCTTATGTGGTTGTATATAGACATTTAGCTGTATGTGGTTGTATATAGACATTTAGCTGTATGTGGTTGTATATAGACATATAGCTGTATGTGGTTGTATATAGACATATAGGTGTATGTTGTGGTAGATAGACATATAGATGTATGTAGTTGTATATAGACATATAGATGTATGTAGTTGTATATAGACATATAGCTGTATGTTGTGGTAGATAGACATATAGCTGTATGTTGTGGTAGATAGACATATAGCTGTATGTTGTGGTAGATAGACATATAGCTTATGTGGTTGTATATAGACATTTAGCTGTATGTGGTTGTATATAGACATTTAGCTGTATGTGGTTGTATATAGACATATAGCTGTATGTGGTTGTATATAGACATATAGGTGTATGTTGTGGTAGATAGACATATAGATGTATGTAGTTGTATATAGACATATAGATGTATGTAGTTGTATATAGACATATAGCTGTATGTTGTGGTAGATAGACATATAGCTGTATGTTGTGGTAGATAGACATATAGCTGTATGTTGTGGTAGATAGACATATAGCTTATGTGGTTGTATATAGACATTTAGCTGTATGTGGTTGTATATAGACATTTAGCTGTATGTGGTTGTATATAGACATATAGCTGTATGTGGTTGTATATAGACATATAGGTGTATGTTGTGGTAGATAGACATATAGATGTATGTAGTTGTATATAGACATATAGATGTATGTAGTTGTATATAGACATATAGATGTATGTAGTTGTATATAGACATATAGATGTATGTAGTTGTATATAGACATATAGATGTATGTAGTTGTATATAGACATATAGGTGTATGTAGTTGTATATAGACATATAGGTGTATGTAGTTGTATATAGACATATAGATGTATGTAGTTGTTTAGAGACATATAGGTGTATGTAGTTGTATATAGACATATAGATGTATGTAGTTGTATAGAGACATATAGATGTATGTAGTTGTATATAGACATATAGATGTATGTAGTTGTATAGAGACATATAGATGTATGTAGTTGTATATAGACATATAGGTGTATGTAGTTGTATATAGACATATAGGTGTATGTAGTTGTATATAGACATATAGGTGTATGTAGTTGTATATAGACATATAGGTGTATGTAGTTGTATAGAGACATATAGATGTATGTAGTTGTATAGAGACATATAGGTGTATGTAGTTGTAAAAACCATCTGACAGGTCGCGGGTTCTAGCCCGGCCACCGACGGATCCCTGTCGCCCTGCAGGAGTTTTGGGCCTGTAAACATATTTGCGCCTGCAGGCAGCAGTGTGTTTACAGAGCGCACTGAGCATGCTGAAATAGCATGGATAGAAGCGCTATATAAGTAACCAATTTAATTTAATTTAATATAGGTGTATGTAGTTGTATAGAGACATATAGATGTATGTAGTTGTATATAGACATATAGGTGTATGTAGTTGTATATAGACATATAGGTGTATGTAGTTGTATATAGACATATAGGTGTATGTAGTTGTATATAGACATATAGGTGTATGTAGTTGTATATAGACATATAGGTGTATGTAGTTGTATATAGACATATAGGTGTATGTAGTTGTATATAGACATATAGGTGTATGTAGTTGTATATAGACATATAGATGTATGTAGTTGTATATAGACATATAGGTGTATGTAGTTGTATATAGACATATAGGTGTATGTAGTTGTATATAGACATATAGGTGTATGTAGTTGTATATAGACATATAGGTGTATGTAGTTGTATAGAGACATATAGATGTACGACCTCAGATTTCTACAAATGGTGCGAAGAGAACTACCTGATATTGAACATCACAAAAACGAAAGAAATGATTGTAGACTTCCGGAAAGAAAAACGCAAGCTGACTGATTTGCACATAAACAACCAAATAATAGATCAAGTCTCGCAATATAAATATCTTGGCGTCACAATTACTGACAAACTGACTTGGTCTGACCACTGCCAAATCCTTTGTAAGAAAATGCACCAACGACTTTTCTGTCTTAATAAACTAAAAATATTTCACATAGAGAAAACCATTATGAATCTATTTTACTCGGCGACTGTTGGTAGCATCATAACCTTTGCAATCACCTGCTGGTATGGTAATACCACCACATTGAACAAACATCGGATAGACCGCCTAATAAACAAAGCCTCTCGTACTACACAGACAGAATTACCATCTCTTGCGGATATTTTCAGTTCAAGGTGCCTGTCTATGATTGATAAAATCCTCCAAGATCATGCACACCCGCTTCATGATAGCTACATAATATCTAGTCGAAGTGGTCGGCTTCTTTCTATAAGGGCAAGAACAGAGAGATTTAAGAACTCTTTTGTTCCACTGTCAGTAAGACTCTTTCAAAAGAATCACCTTTCAGCCAGGAAATACGATGGCTCAATAGCTGACTCCTAAATAATAGGCCTACTTTTTTTTTTTTTTTCCTTGTATGATAAATGGTATGATAGTGTGCGTGAATGTCTATTGTGTTTGAGTACAAATGGTTCTTTAATATTGTTTTAGGTATGCTGAAAAAACGGAATTTATGTAATCAAGTCAATTTTCCATTCATTTGGATCAATAAAGCAATCTTATCTTATCTTATCTTATGTAGTTGTATATAGACATATAGATGTATGTAGTTGTATAGAGACATATAGATGTATGTAGTTGTATAGAGACATATAGATGTATGTAGTATAGAGACATATAGATGTATGTAGTTGTATATAGACATATAGGTGTATGTAGTTGTATAGAGACATATAGGTGTATGTAGTTGTATATAGACATATAGATGTATGTAGTTGTATAGAGACATATAGATGTATGTAGTTGTATATAGACATATAGGTGTATGTAGTTGTATATAGACATATAGATGTATGTAGTTGTATAGAGACATATAGATGTATGTAGTTGTATATAGACATATAGATGTATGTAGTTGTATAGAGACATATAGATGTATGTAGTTGTATATAGACATATAGGTGTATGTAGTTGTATATAGACATATAGATGTATGTAGTTGTATATAGACATATAGGTGTATGTAGTTGTATAGAGACATATAGATGTATGTAGTTGTATAGAGACATATAGATGTATGTAGTTGTATATAGACATATAGATGTATGTAGTTGTATATAGACATATAGATGTATGTAGTTGTATATAGACATATAGATGTATGTAGTTGTATATAGACATATAGGTGTATGTAGTTGTATATAGACATATAGATGTATGTAGTTGTATATAGACATATAGGTGTATGTAGTTGTATATAGACATATAGATGTATGTAGTTGTATAGAGACATATAGATTTATGTAGTTGTATATAGACATATAGATGTATGTAGTTGTATATAGACATATAGATGTATGTAGTTGTATAGAGACATATAGATGTATGTAGTTGTATATAGACATATAGATGTATGTAGTTGTATATAGACATATAGATGTATGTAGTTGTATATAGACATATAGATGTATGTAGTTGTATATAGACATATAGGTGTATGTAGTTGTATATAGACATATAGATGTATGTAGTTGTATATAGACATATAGGTGTATGTAGTTGTATATAGACATATAGATGTATGTAGTTGTATAGAGACATATAGATGTATGTAGTTGTATATAGACATATAGATGTATGTAGTTGTATAGAGACATATAGGTGTATGTAGTTGTATATAGACATATAGGTGTATGTAGTTGTATAGAGACATATAGATGTATGTAGTTGTATATAGACATATAGGTGTATGTAGTTGTATATAGACATATAGGTGTATGTAGTTGTATATAGACATATAGATGTATGTAGTTGTATAGAGACATATAGATGTATGTAGTTGTATATAGACATATAGGTGTATGTAGTTGTATAGAGACATATAGATGTATGTAGTTGTATATAGACATATAGGTGTATGTAGTTGTATATAGACATATAGGTGTATGTAGTTGTATATAGACATATAGGTGTATGTAGTTGTATAGAGACATATAGGTGTATGTAGTTGTATATAGACATATAGGTGTATGTAGTTGTATATAGACATATAGGTGTATGTAGTTGTATATAGACATATAGGTGTATGTAGTTGTATATAGACATATAGGTGTATGTAGTTGTATAGAGACATATAGATGTATGTAGTTGTATATAGACATATAGGTGTATGTAGTTGTATATAGACATATAGGTGTATGTAGTTGTATATAGACATATAGATGTATGTAGTTGTATAGAGACATATAGATGTATGTAGTTGTATAGAGACATATAGATGTATGTAGTTGTATATAGACATATAGATGTATGTAGTTGTATATAGACATATAGATGTATGTAGTTGTATAGAGACATATAGATGTATGTAGTTGTATATAGACTTAGAGATGTATGTAGTTGTATATAGACATATAGATGTATGTAGTTGTATAGAGACATATAGATGTATGTAGTTGTATAGAGACATATAGGTGTATGTAGTTGTATAGAGACATATAGATGTATGTAGTTGTATATAGACATATAGATGTATGTAGTTGTATAGAGACATAGAGATGTATGTAGTTGTATATAGACATAGAGATGTATGTAGTTGTATAGAGACATATAGGTGTATGTAGTTGTATAGAGACATATAGATGTATGTAGTTGTATAGAGACATATAGGTGTATGTAGTTGTATAGAGACATATAGATGTATGTAGTTGTATAGAGACATATAGATGTATGTAGTTGTATAGAGACATATAGATGTATGTAGTTGTATATAGACATATAGGTGTATGTAGTTGTATATAGACATATAGATGTATGTAGTTGTATATAGACATATAGGTGTATGTAGTTGTATAGAGACATATAGATGTATGTAGTTGTATAGAGACATATAGATGTATGTAGTTGTATAGAGACATATAGGTGTATGTAGTTGTATATAGACATATAGATGTATGTAGTTGTATAGAGACATATAGATGTATGTAGTTGTATATAGACATATAGGTGTATGTAGTTGTATAGAGACATATAGATGTATGTAGTTGTATAGAGACATATAGGTGTATGTAGTTGTATAGAGACATATAGATGTATGTAGTTGTATAGAGACATATAGGTGTATGTAGTTGTATATAGACATATAGATGTATGTAGTTGTATAGAGACATATAGATGTATGTAGTTGTATAGAGACATATAGATGTATGTAGTTGTATATAGACATATAGATGTATGTAGTTGTATAGAGACATATAGGTGTATGTAGTTGTATATAGACATATAGGTGTATGTAGTTGTATAGAGACATATAGATGTATGTAGTTGTATAGAGACATATAGATGTATGTAGTTGTATAGAGACATATAGGTGTATGTAGTTGTATATAGACATATAGATGTATGTAGTTGTATAGAGACATATAGATGTATGTAGTTGTATAGAGACATATAGGTGTATGTAGTTGTATAGAGACATATAGGTGTATGTAGTTGTATAGAGACATATAGGTGTATGTAGTTGTATATAGACATATAGATGTATGTAGTTGTATATAGACATATAGATGTATGTAGTTGTATAGAGACATATAGATGTATGTAGTTGTATATAGTATATAGGTGTATGTAGTTGTATATAGTATATAGACATATAGGTGTATGTAGTTGTATATAGACATATAGGTGTATGTAGTTGTATATAGACATATAGATGTATGTAGTTGTATATAGACATATAGGTGTATGTAGTTGTATATAGACATATAAATGTATGTAGTTGTATATAGACATATAGGTGTATGTAGTTGTATATAGACATATAGATGTATGTAGTTGTATATAGTATATAGACATATAGGTGTATGTAGTTGTATATAGACATATAGGTGTATGTAGTTGTATATAGACATATAGATGTATGTAGTTGTATATAGACATATAGATGTATGTAGTTGTATATAGACATATAGGTGTATGTAGTTGTATAGAGACATATAGATGTATGTAGTTGTATATAGACATATAGGTGTATGTAGTTGTATAGAGACATATAGGTGTATGTAGTTGTATATAGACATATAGATGTATGTAGTTGTATATAGACATATAGATGTATGTAGTTGTATAGAGACATATAGGTGTATGTAGTTGTATATAGTATATAGACATATAGGTGTATGTAGTTGTATATAGACATATAGGTGTATGTAGTTGTATATAGACATATAGGTGTATGTAGTTGTATAGAGACATATAGATGTATGTAGTTGTATATAGTATATAGACATATAGGTGTATGTAGTTGTATAGAGACATATAGGTGTATGTAGTTGTATATAGACATATAGATGTATGTAGTTGTATATAGACATATAGATGTATGTAGTTGTATATAGACATATAGGTGTATGTAGTTGTATATAGACATATAGGTGTATGTAGTTGTATAGAGACATATAGATGTATGTAGTTGTATATAGACATATAGATGTATGTAGTTGTATATAGACATATAGATGTATGTAGTTGTATAGAGACATAAAGGTGTATGTAGTTGTATAGAGACATATAGCTGTATGTAGTTGTATATAGACATATAGATGTATGTAGTTGTATATAGACATATAGGTGTATGTAGTTGTATATAGACATATAGGTGTATGTAGTTGTATATAGACATATAGGTGTATGTAGTTGTATATAGACATATAGGTGTATGTAGTTGTATAGAGACATATAGCTGTATGTAGTTGTATATAGACATATAGATGTATGTAGTTGTATATAGACATATAGCTGTATGTAGTTGTATATAGACATATAGGTGTATGTAGTTGTATATAGACATATAGGTGTATGTAGTTGTATAGAGACATATAGATGTATGTAGTTGTATATAGACATATAGATGTATGTAGTTGTATATAGACATATAGATGTATGTAGTTGTATAGAGACATATAGGTGTATGTAGTTGTATAGAGACATATAGCTGTATGTAGTTGTATATAGACATATAGGTGTATGTAGTTGTATATAGACATATAGGTGTATGTAGTTGTATATAGACATATAGGTGTATGTAGTTGTATATAGACATAAATATGTATGTAGTTGTATATAGACATATAGATGTATGTAGTTGTATATAGACATATAGGTGTATGTAGTTGTATATAGACATATAGGTGTATGTAGTTGTATATAGACATATAGCTGTATGTAGTTGTATATAGACATATAGATGTATGTAGTTGTATATAGACATATAGATGTATGTAGTTGTATAGAGACATATAGATGTATGTAGTTGTATATAGACATATAGATGTATGTAGTTGTATAGAGACATATAGATGTATGTAGTTGTATAGAGACATATAGATGTATGTAGTTGTATAGACATATAGATGTATGTAGTTGTATATAGACATATAGATGTATGTAGTTGTATATAGACATATAGATGTATGTAGTTGTATAGAGACATATAGATGTATGTAGTTGTATAGAGACATATAGATGTATGTAGTTGTATAGAGACATATAGATGTATGTAGTTGTATATAGACATATAGATGTATGTAGTTGTATATAGACATATAGGTGTATGTAGTTGTATATAGACATATAGGTGTATGTAGTTGTATATAGACATATAGGTGTATGTAGTTGTATATAGACATATAGGTGTATGTAGTTGTATATAGACATATAGGTGTATGTAGTTGTATATAGACATATAGGTGTATGTAGTTGTATATAGACATATAGATGTATGTAGTTGTATATAGACATATAGATGTATGTAGTTGTATAGAGACATATAGATGTATGTAGTTGTATATAGACATATAGGTGTATGTAGTTGTATATAGACATATAGGTGTATGTAGTTGTATATAGACATATAGATGTATGTAGTTGTATATAGACATATAGGTGTATGTAGTTGTATATAGACATATAGATGTATGTAGTTGTATAGAGACATATAGATGTATGTAGTTGTATATAGACATATAGGTGTATGTAGTTGTATAGAGACATATAGATGTATGTAGTTGTATATAGACATATAGATGTATGTAGTTGTATATAGACATATAGGTGTATGTAGTTGTATATAGACATATAGATGTATGTAGTTGTATATAGACATATAGATGTATGTAGTTGTATATAGACATATAGATGTATGTAGTTGTATAGAGACATATAGCTGTATGTGGTTGTATAGACATATAGATGTATGTAGTTGTATATAGACATATAGATGTATGTAGTTGTATATAGACATATAGATGTATGTAGTTGTATATAGACATATAGGTGTATGTAGTTGTATATAGACTTATAGATGTATGTAGTTGTATATAGACATATAGATGTATGTAGTTGTATATAGACATATAGGTGTATGAAGTTGTATATAGACATATAGATGTATGTAGTTGTATAGAGACATATAGATGTATGTAGTTGTATATAGACATATAGATGTATGTAGTTGTATAGACATATAGATGTATGTAGTTGTATATAGACATATAGATGTATGTAGTTGTATATAGACATATAGGTGTATGTAGTTGTATATAGACATATAGATGTATGTAGTTGTATATAGACATATAGGTGTATGTAGTTGTATATAGACATATAGGTGTATGTAGTTGTATATAGACATATAGATGTATGTAGTTGTATAGACATATAGATGTATGTAGTTGTATAGACATATAGATGTATGTAGTTGTATATAGACATATAGATGTATGTAGTTGTATATAGACATATAGGTGTATGTAGTTGTATATAGACATATAGGTGTATGTAGTTGTATATAGACATATAGATGTATGTAGTTGTATAGAGACATATAGATGTATGTAGTTGTATATAGACATATAGGTGTATGTAGTTGTATATAGACATATAGATGTATGTAGTTGTATATAGACATATAGGTGTATGTAGTTGTATATAGACATATAGATGTATGTAGTTGTATATAGACATATAGATGTATGTAGTTGTATAGAGACATATAGGTGTATGTAGTTGTATATAGACATATAGGTGTATGTAGTTGTATATAGACATATAGGTGTATGTAGTTGTATAGAGACATATAGATGTATGTAGTTGTATAGAGACATATAGATGTATGTAGTTGTATAGAGACATATAGATGTATGTAGTTGTATATAGACATATAGATGTATGTAGTTGTATAGAGACATATAGATGTATGTAGTTGTATAGAGACATATAGATGTATGTAGTTGTATAGAGACATATAGATGTATGTAGTTGTATATAGACATATAGGTGTATGTAGTTGTATATAGACATATAGCTATATGTAGTTGTATAGAGACATATAGATGTATGTAGTTGTATAAAGACATATAGGTGTATGTAGTTGTATAGAGACATATAGATGTATGTAGTTGTATATAGACATATAGATGTATGTAGTTGTATATAGACATAGAGATGTATGTAGTTGTATATAGACATAGAGATGTATGTAGTTGTATAGAGACATATAGGTGTATGTAGTTGTATAGAGACATATAGATGTATGTAGTTGTATAGAGACATATAGGTGTATGTAGTTGTATAGAGACATATAGATGTATGTAGTTGTATAGAGACATATAGATGTATGTAGATGTATAGAGACATATAGATGTATGTAGTTGTATATAGACATATAGGTGTATGTAGTTGTATATAGACATATAGATGTATGTAGTTGTATAGAGACATATAGATGTATGTAGTTGTATAGAGACATATAGATGTATGTAGTTGTATAGAGACATATAGGTGTATGTAGTTGTATATAGACATATAGATGTATGTAGTTGTATAGAGACATATAGGTGTATGTAGTTGTATATAGACATATAGGTGTATGTAGTTGTATAGAGACATATAGGTGTATGTAGTTGTATATAGACATATAGGTGTATGTAGTTGTATAGAGACATATAGATGTATGTAGTTGTATAGAGACATATAGATGTATGTAGTTGTATAGAGACATATAGATGTATGTAGTTGTATAGAGACATATAGATGTATGTAGTTGTATATAGACATATAGATGTATGTAGTTGTATAGAGACATATAGATGTATGTAGTTGTATATAGACATATAGATGTATGTAGTTGTATATAGACATATAGATGTATGTAGTTGTATAGAGACATATAGCTGTATGTGGTTGTATAGACATATAGATGTATGTAGTTGTATATAGACATATAGATGTATGTAGTTGTATATAGACATATAGATGTATGTAGTTGTATATAGACATAAAGGTGTATGTAGTTGTATATAGAAATAAAGGTGTATGTAGTTGTATATAGACTTATAGATGTATGTAGTTGTATATAGACATATAGATGTATGTAGTTGTATATAGACATATAGGTGTATGTAGTTGTATATAGACATAGAGATGTATGTAGTTGTATAGAGACATATAGATGTATGTAGTTGTATATAGACATATAGATGTATGTAGTTGTATAGACATATAGATGTATGTAGTTGTATATAGACATATAGGTGTATGTAGTTGTATATAGACATATAGATGTATGTAGTTGTATATAGACATATAGATGTATGTAGTTGTATAGAGACATATAGATGTATGTAGTTGTATAGAGACATATAGATGTATGTAGTTGTATAGAGACATATAGGTGTATGTAGTTGTATAGAGACATATAGCTGTATGTAGTTGTATATAGACATATAGATGTATGTAGTTGTATATAGACATATAGATGTATGTAGTTGTATAGAGACATATAGATGTATGTAGTTGTATATAGTATATAGACATATAGGTGTATGTAGTTGTATATAGACATATAGGTGTATGTAGTTGTATATAGACATATAGATGTATGTAGTTGTATATAGACATATAGGTGTATGTAGTTGTATATAGACATATAGATGTATGTAGTTGTATATAGACATATAGGTGTATGTAGTTGTATATAGTATATAGACATATAGGTGTATGTAGTTGTGTATAGACATATAGGTGTATGTAGTTGTATATAGACATATAGATGTATGTAGTTGTATATAGACATATAGCTGTATGTAGTTGTATATAGACATATAGGTGTATGTAGTTGTATATAGACATATAGATGTATGTAGTTGTATATAGACATATAGGTGTATGTAGTTGTATATAGACATATAGGTGTATGTAGTTGTATAGAGACATATAGGTGTATGTAGTTGTATATAGACATATAGATGTATGTAGTTGTATATAGACATATAGATGTATGTAGTTGTATAGAGACATATAGATGTATGTAGTTGTATATAGTATATAGACATATAGGTGTATGTAGTTGTATATAGACATATAGGTGTATGTAGTTGTATATAGACATATAGGTGTATGTAGTTGTATAGAGACATATAGATGTATGTAGTTGTATATAGTATATAGACATATAGGTGTATGTAGTTGTATAGAGACATATAGGTGTATGTAGTTGTATATAGACATATAGATGTATGTAGTTGTATATAGACATATAGATGTATGTAGTTGTATATAGACATATAGGTGTATGTAGTTGTATATAGACATATAGGTGTATGTAGTTGTATAGAGACATATAGATGTATGTAGTTGTATATAGACATATAGATGTATGTATTTGTATATAGACATATAGATGTATGTAGTTGTATAGAGACATATAGATGTATGTAGTTGTATATAGTATATAGACATATAGGTGTATGTAGTTGTATATAGACATATAGGTGTATGTAGTTGTATATAGACATATAGGTGTATGTAGTTGTATAGAGACATATAGATGTATGTAGTTGTATATAGTATATAGACATATAGGTGTATGTAGTTGTATAGAGACATATAGGTGTATGTAGTTGTATATAGACATATAGATGTATGTAGTTGTATATAGACATATAGATGTATGTAGTTGTATATAGACATATAGGTGTATGTAGTTGTATATAGACATATAGGTGTATGTAGTTGTATAGAGACATATAGATGTATGTAGTTGTATATAGACATATAGATGTATGTAGTTGTATATAGACATATAGATGTATGTAGTTGTATAGAGACATAAAGGTGTATGTAGTTGTATAGAGACATATAGCTGTATGTAGTTGTATATAGACATATAGATGTATGTAGTTGTATATAGACATATAGGTGTATGTAGTTGTATATAGACATATAGGTGTATGTAGTTGTATATAGACATATAGGTGTATGTAGTTGTATATAGACATATAGGTGTATGTAGTTGTATAGAGACATATAGCTGTATGTAGTTGTATATAGACATATAGATGTATGTAGTTGTATATAGACATATAGCTGTATGTAGTTGTATATAGACATATAGATGTATGTAGTTGTATATAGACATATAGGTGTATGTAGTTGTATATAGACATATAGGTGTATGTAGTTGTATAGAGACATATAGATGTATGTAGTTGTATATAGACATATAGATGTATGTAGTTGTATATAGACATATAGATGTATGTAGTTGTATAGAGACATATAGGTGTATGTAGTTGTATAGAGACATATAGCTGTATGTAGTTGTATATAGACATATAGGTGTATGTAGTTGTATATAGACATATAGGTGTATGTAGTTGTATATAGACTTATAGGTGTATGTAGTTGTATATAGACATATAGATGTATGTAGTTGTATATAGACATATAGATGTATGTAGTTGTATATAGACATATAGGTGTATGTAGTTGTATATAGACATATAGCTGTATGTAGTTGTATATAGACATATAGATGTATGTAGTTGTATATAGACATATAGATGTATGTAGTTGTATATAGACATATAGATGTATGTAGTTGTATAGAGACATATAGCTGTATGTAGTTGTATATAGACATATAGGTGTATGTAGTTGTATATAGACATATAGATGTATGTAGTTGTATATAGACATATAGATGTATGTAGTTGTATATAGACATATAGGTGTATGTAGTTGTATAGAGACATATAGATGTATGTAGTTGTATATAGACATATAGATGTATGTAGTTGTATAGAGACATATAGATGTATGTAGTTGTATAGAGACATATAGATGTATGTAGTTGTATAGAGACATATAGATGTATGTAGTTGTATATAGACATATAGATGTATGTAGTTGTATATAGACATATAGGTGTATGTAGTTGTATATAGACATATAGCTGTATGTAGTTGTATAGAGACATATAGGTGTATGTAGTTGTATAGAGACATATAGGTGTATGTAGTTGTATAGAGACATATAGATGTATGTAGTTGTATAGAGACATAGAGATGTATGTAGTTGTATAGAGACATAGAGATGTATGTAGTTGTATATAGACATAGAGATGTATGTAGTTGTATAGAGACATATAGGTGTATGTAGTTGTATAGAGACATATAGATGTATGTAGTTGTATAGAGACATATAGATGTATGTAGTTGTATAGAGACATATAGATGTATGTAGTTGTATATAGACATATAGGTGTATGTAGTTGTATATAGACATATAGATGTATGTAGTTGTATAGAGACATATAGATGTATGTAGTTGTATATAGACATATAGATGTATGTAGTTGTATAGAGACATATAGGTGTATGTAGTTGTATATAGACATATAGATGTATGTAGTTGTATATAGACATATAGATGTATGTAGTTGTATATAGACATATAGGTGTATGTAGTTGTATATAGACATATAGATGTATGTAGTTGTATATAGACATATAGGTGTATGTAGTTGTATAGAGACTTATAGATGTATGTAGTTGTATAGAGACATATAGGTGTATGTAGTTGTATATAGACATATAGATGTATGTAGTTGTATAGAGACATATAGATGTATGTAGTTGTATAGAGACATATAGATGTATGTAGTTGTATATAGACATATAGATGTATGTAGTTGTATATAGACATATAGATGTATGTAGTTGTATAGAGACATATAGGTGTATGTAGTTGTATATAGACATATAGGTGTATGTAGTTGTATAGAGACATATAGATGTATGTAGTTGTATATAGACATATAGATGTATGTAGTTGTATAGAGACATATAGGTGTATGTAGTTGTATATAGACATATAGATGTATGTAGTTGTATAGAGACATATAGATGTATGTAGTTGTATAGAGACATATAGGTGTATGTAGTTGTATAGAGACATATAGCTGTATGTAGTTGTATATAGACATATAGATGTATGTAGTTGTATATAGACATATAGATGTATGTAGTTGTATAGAGACATATAGATGTATGTAGTTGTATATAGTATATAGACATATAGGTGTATGTAGTTGTATATAGACATATAGGTGTATGTAGTTGTATATAGACATATAGATGTATGTAGTTGTATATAGACATATAGGTGTATGTAGTTTTATATAGACATATAGATGTATGTAGTTGTATATAGACATATAGGTGTATGTAGTTGTATATAGACATATAGATGTATGTAGTTGTATATAGTATATAGACATATAGGTGTATGTAGTTGTATATAGACATATAGGTGTATGTAGTTGTATATAGACATATAGATGTATGTAGTTGTATATAGACATATAGATGTATGTAGTTGTATATAGACATATAGGTGTATGTAGTTGTATATAGACATATAGATGTATGTAGTTGTATATAGACATATAGGTGTATGTAGTTGTATAGAGACATATAGGTGTATGTAGTTGTATATAGACATATAGATGTATGTAGTTGTATATAGACATATAGATGTATGTAGTTGTATAGAGACATATAGATGTATGTAGTTGTATATAGTATATAGACATATAGGTGTATGTAGTTGTATATAGACATATAGGTGTATGTAGTTGTATATAGACATATAGGTGTATGTAGTTGTATAGAGACATATAGATGTATGTAGTTGTATATAGTATATAGACATATAGGTGTATGTAGTTGTATAGAGACATATAGGTGTATGTAGTTGTATATAGACATATAGATGTATGTAGTTGTATATAGACATATAGATGTATGTAGTTGTATATAGACATATAGGTGTATGTAGTTGTATATAGACATATAGGTGTATGTAGTTGTATAGAGACATATAGATGTATGTAGTTGTATATAGACATATAGATGTATGTAGTTGTATATAGACATATAGATGTATGTAGTTGTATAGAGACATAAAGGTGTATGTAGTTGTATAGAGACACATAGCTGTATGTAGTTGTATATAGACATATAGATGTATGTAGTTGTATATAGACATATAGGTGTATGTAGTTGTATATAGACATATAGGTGTATGTAGTTGTATATAGACATATAGGTGTATGTAGTTGTATATAGACATATAGGTGTATGTAGTTGTATATAGACATATAGGTGTATGTAGTTGTATAGAGACATATAGCTGTATGTAGTTGTATATAGACATATAGATGTATGTAGTTGTATATAGACATATAGCTGTATGTAGTTGTATATAGACATATAGATGTATGTAGTTGTATAGAGACATATAGGTGTATGTAGTTGTATAGAGACATATAGGTGTATGTAGTTGTATAGAGACATATAGATGTATGTAGTTGTATATAGTATATAGACATATAGGTGTATGTAGTTGTATATAGACATATAGGTGTATGTAGTTGTATATAGACATATAGGTGTATGTAGTTGTATAGAGACATATAGATGTATGTAGTTGTATATAGTATATAGACATATAGGTGTATGTAGTTGTATAGAGACATATAGGTGTATGTAGTTGTATATAGACATATAGATGTATGTAGTTGTATATAGACATATAGATGTATGTAGTTGTATATAGACATATAGGTGTATGTAGTTGTATATAGACATATAGGTGTATGTAGTTGTATAGAGACATATAGATGTATGTAGTTTTATATAGACATATAGATGTATGTAGTTGTATATAGACATATAGATGTATGTAGTTGTATAGAGACATAAAGGTGTATGTAGTTGTATAGAGACATATAGCTGTATGTAGTTGTATATAGACATATAGATGTATGTAGTTGTATATAGACATATAGGTGTATGTAGTTGTATATAGACATATAGGTGTATGTAGTTGTATATAGACATATAGGTGTATGTAGTTGTATATAGACATATAGGTGTATGTAGTTGTATAGAGACATATAGCTGTATGTAGTTGTATATAGACATATAGATGTATGTAGTTGTATATAGACATATAGCTGTATGTAGTTGTATATAGACATATAGATGTATGTAGTTGTATATAGACATATAGGTGTATGTAGTTGTATATAGACATATAGGTGTATGTAGTTGTATAGAGACATATAGATGTATGTAGTTGTATATAGACATATAGATGTATGTAGTTGTATATAGACATATAGATGTATGTAGTTGTATAGAGACATATAGGTGTATGTAGTTGTATAGAGACATATAGCTGTATGTAGTTGTATATAGACATATAGGTGTATGTAGTTGTATATAGACATATAGGTGTATGTAGTTGTATATAGACTTATAGGTGTATGTAGTTGTATATAGACATATAGATGTATGTAGTTGTATATAGACATATAGATGTATGTAGTTGTATATAGACATATAGGTGTATGTAGTTGTATATAGACATATAGCTGTATGTAGTTGTATATAGACATATAGATGTATGTAGTTGTATATAGACATATAGATGTATGTAGTTGTATATAGACATATAGATGTATGTAGTTGTATAGAGACATATAGCTGTATGTAGTTGTATATAGACATATAGGTGTATGTAGTTGTATATAGACATATAGATGTATGTAGTTGTATATAGACATATAGATGTATGTAGTTGTATATAGACATATAGGTGTATGTAGTTGTATAGAGACATATAGATGTATGTAGTTGTATATAGACATATAGATGTATGTAGTTGTATAGAGACATATAGATGTATGTAGTTGTATAGAGACATATAGATGTATGTAGTTGTATAGAGACATATAGATGTATGTAGTTGTATATAGACATATAGATGTATGTAGTTGTATATAGACATATAGGTGTATGTAGTTGTATATAGACATATAGCTGTATGTAGTTGTATAGAGACATATAGGTGTATGTAGTTGTATAGAGACATATAGGTGTATGTAGTTGTATAGAGACATATAGATGTATGTAGTTGTATAGAGACATAGAGATGTATGTAGTTGTATAGAGACATAGAGATGTATGTAGTTGTATATAGACATAGAGATGTATGTAGTTGTATAGAGACATATAGGTGTATGTAGTTGTATAGAGACATATAGATGTATGTAGTTGTATAGAGACATATAGGTGTATGTAGTTGTATAGAGACATATAGATGTATGTAGTTGTATAGAGACATATAGATGTATGTAGTTGTATAGAGACATATAGATGTATGTAGTTGTATATAGACATATAGGTGTATGTAGTTGTATATAGACATATAGATGTATGTAGTTGTATAGAGACATATAGATGTATGTAGTTGTATATAGACATATAGATGTATGTAGTTGTATAGAGACATATAGGTGTATGTAGTTGTATATAGACATATAGATGTATGTAGTTGTATATAGACATATAGATGTATGTAGTTGTATATAGACATATAGGTGTATGTAGTTGTATATAGACATATAGATGTATGTAGTTGTATATAGACATATAGGTGTATGTAGTTGTATAGAGACTTATAGATGTATGTAGTTGTATAGAGACATATAGGTGTATGTAGTTGTATATAGACATATAGATGTATGTAGTTGTATAGAGACATATAGATGTATGTAGTTGTATAGAGACATATAGATGTATGTAGTTGTATATAGACATATAGATGTATGTAGTTGTATATAGACATATAGATGTATGTAGTTGTATAGAGACATATAGGTGTATGTAGTTGTATATAGACATATAGGTGTATGTAGTTGTATAGAGACATATAGATGTATGTAGTTGTATATAGACATATAGATGTATGTAGTTGTATAGAGACATATAGGTGTATGTAGTTGTATATAGACATATAGATGTATGTAGTTGTATAGAGACATATAGATGTATGTAGTTGTATAGAGACATATAGGTGTATGTAGTTGTATAGAGACATATAGCTGTATGTAGTTGTATATAGACATATAGGTGTATGTAGTTGTATATAGACATATAGATGTATGTAGTTGTATAGAGACATATAGATGTATGTAGTTGTATATAGACATATAGATGTATGTAGTTGTATAGAGACATATAGGTGTATGTAGTTGTATATAGACATATAGATGTATGTAGTTGTATATAGACATATAGATGTATGTAGTTGTATATAGACATATAGGTGTATGTAGTTGTATATAGACATATAGATGTATGTAGTTGTATATAGACATATAGGTGTATGTAGTTGTATAGAGACTTATAGATGTATGTAGTTGTATAGAGACATATAGGTGTATGTAGTTGTATATAGACATATAGATGTATGTAGTTGTATAGAGACATATAGATGTATGTAGTTGTATAGAGACATATAGATGTATGTAGTTGTATATAGACATATAGATGTATGTAGTTGTATATAGACATATAGATGTATGTAGTTGTATAGAGACATATAGGTGTATGTAGTTGTATATAGACATATAGGTGTATGTAGTTGTATAGAGACATATAGATGTATGTAGTTGTATATAGACATATAGATGTATGTAGTTGTATAGAGACATATAGGTGTATGTAGTTGTATATAGACATATAGATGTATGTAGTTGTATAGAGACATATAGATGTATGTAGTTGTATAGAGACATATAGGTGTATGTAGTTGTATAGAGACATATAGCTGTATGTAGTTGTATATAGACATATAGATGTATGTAGTTGTATATAGACATATAGATGTATGTAGTTGTATAGAGACATATAGATGTATGTAGTTGTATATAGTATATAGACATATAGGTGTATGTAGTTGTATATAGACATATAGGTGTATGTAGTTGTATATAGACATATAGATGTATGTAGTTGTATATAGACATATAGGTGTATGTAGTTTTATATAGACATATAGATGTATGTAGTTGTATATAGACATATAGGTGTATGTAGTTGTATATAGACATATAGATGTATGTAGTTGTATATAGTATATAGACATATAGGTGTATGTAGTTGTATATAGACATATAGGTGTATGTAGTTGTATATAGACATATAGATGTATGTAGTTGTATATAGACATATAGGTGTATGTAGTTGTATAGAGACATATAGGTGTATGTAGTTGTATATAGACATATAGATGTATGTAGTTGTATAGAGACATATAGCTGTATGTAGTTGTATATAGACATATAGGTGTATGTAGTTGTATATAGACATATAGGTGTATGTAGTTGTATATAGACTTATAGGTGTATGTAGTTGTATATAGACATATAGATGTATGTAGTTGTATATAGACATATAGATGTATGTAGTTGTATATAGACATATAGGTGTATGTAGTTGTATATAGACATATAGCTGTATGTAGTTGTATATAGACATATAGATGTATGTAGTTGTATATAGACATATAGATGTATGTAGTTGTATATAGACATATAGATGTATGTAGTTGTATAGAGACATATAGCTGTATGTAGTTGTATATAGACATATAGGTGTATGTAGTTGTATATAGACATATAGATGTATGTAGTTGTATATAGACATATAGATGTATGTAGTTGTATATAGACATATAGGTGTATGTAGTTGTATAGAGACATATAGATGTATGTAGTTGTATATAGACATATAGATGTATGTAGTTGTATAGAGACATATAGATGTATGTAGTTGTATAGAGACATATAGATGTATGTAGTTGTATAGAGACATATAGATGTATGTAGTTGTATATAGACATATAGATGTATGTAGTTGTATATAGACATATAGGTGTATGTAGTTGTATATAGACATATAGCTGTATGTAGTTGTATAGAGACATATAGGTGTATGTAGTTGTATAGAGACATATAGGTGTATGTAGTTGTATAGAGACATATAGATGTATGTAGTTGTATAGAGACATAGAGATGTATGTAGTTGTATAGAGACATAGAGATGTATGTAGTTGTATATAGACATAGAGATGTATGTAGTTGTATAGAGACATATAGGTGTATGTAGTTGTATAGAGACATATAGATGTATGTAGTTGTATAGAGACATATAGGTGTATGTAGTTGTATAGAGACATATAGATGTATGTAGTTGTATAGAGACATATAGATGTATGTAGTTGTATAGAGACATATAGATGTATGTAGTTGTATATAGACATATAGGTGTATGTAGTTGTATATAGACATATAGATGTATGTAGTTGTATAGAGACATATAGATGTATGTAGTTGTATATAGACATATAGATGTATGTAGTTGTATAGAGACATATAGGTGTATGTAGTTGTATATAGACATATAGATGTATGTAGTTGTATATAGACATATAGATGTATGTAGTTGTATATAGACATATAGGTGTATGTAGTTGTATATAGACATATAGATGTATGTAGTTGTATATAGACATATAGGTGTATGTAGTTGTATAGAGACTTATAGATGTATGTAGTTGTATAGAGACATATAGGTGTATGTAGTTGTATATAGACATATAGATGTATGTAGTTGTATAGAGACATATAGATGTATGTAGTTGTATAGAGACATATAGATGTATGTAGTTGTATATAGACATATAGATGTATGTAGTTGTATATAGACATATAGATGTATGTAGTTGTATAGAGACATATAGGTGTATGTAGTTGTATATAGACATATAGGTGTATGTAGTTGTATAGAGACATATAGATGTATGTAGTTGTATATAGACATATAGATGTATGTAGTTGTATAGAGACATATAGGTGTATGTAGTTGTATATAGACATATAGATGTATGTAGTTGTATAGAGACATATAGATGTATGTAGTTGTATAGAGACATATAGGTGTATGTAGTTGTATAGAGACATATAGCTGTATGTAGTTGTATATAGACATATAGATGTATGTAGTTGTATATAGACATATAGATGTATGTAGTTGTATAGAGACATATAGATGTATGTAGTTGTATATAGTATATAGACATATAGGTGTATGTAGTTGTATATAGACATATAGGTGTATGTAGTTGTATATAGACATATAGATGTATGTAGTTGTATATAGACATATAGGTGTATGTAGTTTTATATAGACATATAGATGTATGTAGTTGTATATAGACATATAGGTGTATGTAGTTGT
Organism: Anisus vortex; assembly: GCA_949126835.1. Taxonomy (NCBI): domain Eukaryota; kingdom Metazoa; phylum Mollusca; class Gastropoda; family Planorbidae; genus Anisus; species Anisus vortex. The sequence continues at coordinate 9,193,507 of OX421494.1, read as the reverse complement.
AGATAGACATATAGATGTATGTAGTTGTATATAGTATATAGACATATAGGTGTATGTAGTTGTATATAGACATATAGGTGTATGTAGTTGTATATAGACATATAGATGTATGTAGTTGTATATAGACATATAGATGTATGTAGTTGTATATAGACATATAGGTGTATGTAGTTGTATATAGACATATAGATGTATGTAGTTGTATATAGACATATAGGTGTATGTAGTTGTATAGAGACATATAGGTGTATGTAGTTGTATATAGACATATAGATGTATGTAGTTGTATATAGACATATAGATGTATGTAGTTGTATAGAGACATATAGATGTATGTAGTTGTATATAGTATATAGACATATAGGTGTATGTAGTTGTATATAGACATATAGGTGTATGTAGTTGTATATAGACATATAGGTGTATGTAGTTGTATAGAGACATATAGATGTATGTAGTTGTATATAGTATATAGACATATAGGTGTATGTAGTTGTATAGAGACATATAGGTGTATGTAGTTGTATATAGACATATAGATGTATGTAGTTGTATATAGACATATAGATGTATGTAGTTGTATATAGACATATAGGTGTATGTAGTTGTATATAGACATATAGGTGTATGTAGTTGTATAGAGACATATAGATGTATGTAGTTGTATATAGACATATAGATGTATGTAGTTGTATATAGACATATAGATGTATGTAGTTGTATAGAGACATAAAGGTGTATGTAGTTGTATAGAGACATATAGCTGTATGTAGTTGTATATAGACATATAGATGTATGTAGTTGTATATAGACATATAGGTGTATGTAGTTGTATATAGACATATAGGTGTATGTAGTTGTATATAGACATATAGGTGTATGTAGTTGTATATAGACATATAGGTGTATGTAGTTGTATATAGACATATAGGTGTATGTAGTTGTATAGAGACATATAGCTGTATGTAGTTGTATATAGACATATAGATGTATGTAGTTGTATATAGACATATAGCTGTATGTAGTTGTATATAGACATATAGATGTATGTAGTTGTATAGAGACATATAGGTGTATGTAGTTGTATAGAGACATATAGGTGTATGTAGTTGTATAGAGACATATAGATGTATGTAGTTGTATATAGACATATAGATGTATGTAGTTGTATATAGACATATAGATGTATGTAGTTGTATAGAGACATATAGGTGTATGTAGTTGTATAGAGACATATAGCTGTATGTAGTTGTATATAGACATATAGGTGTATGTAGTTGTATATAGACATATAGGTGTATGTAGTTGTATATAGACATATAGGTGTATGTAGTTGTATATAGACATATAGGTGTATGTAGTTGTATATAGACATATAGATGTATGTAGTTGTATATAGACATATAGATGTATGTAGTTGTATATAGACATATAGGTGAATGTAGTTGTATATAGACATATAGCTGTATGTAGTTGTATATAGACATATAGATGTATGTAGTTGTATATAGACATATAGATGTATGTAGTTGTATATAGACATATAGGTGTATGTAGTTGTATATAGACATATAGATGTATGTAGTTGTATAGAGACATATAGATGTATGTAGTTGTATATAGACATATAGATGTATGTAGTTGTATAGACATATAGATGTATGTAGTTGTATATAGACATATAGATGTATGTAGTTGTATATAGACATATAGATGTATGTAGTTGTATATAGACATATAGGTGTATGTAGTTGTATATAGACATATAGATGTATGTAGTTGTATATAGACATATAGGTGTATGTAGTTGTATATAGACATATAGGTGTATGTAGTTGTATATAGACATATAGATGTATGTAGTTGTATAGACATATAGATGTATGTAGTTGTATATAGACATATAGATGTATGTAGTTGTATATAGACATATAGGTGTATGTAGTTGTATATAGACATATAGGTGTATGTAGTTGTATATAGACATATAGATGTATGTAGTTGTATAGAGACATATAGATGTATGTAGTTGTATATAGACATATAGATGTATGTAGTTGTATATAGACATATAGGTGTATGTAGTTGTATATAGACATATAGATGTATGTAGTTGTATATAGACATATAGGTGTATGTAGTTGTATATAGACATATAGATGTATGTAGTTGTATATAGACATATAGATGTATGTAGTTGTATAGAGACATATAGGTGTATGTAGTTGTATATAGACATATAGATGTATGTAGTTGTATAGAGACATATAGGTGTATGTAGTTGTATAGAGACATATAGATGTATGTAGTTGTATAGAGACATATAGATGTATGTAGTTGTATATAGACATATAGATGTATGTAGTTGTATATAGACATATAGATGTATGTAGTTGTATAGAGACATATAGATGTATGTGGTTGTATAGAGACATATAGATGTATGTGGTTGTATAGAGACATATAGCTGTATGTGGTTGTATAGAGACATATAGCTGTATGTGGTTGTATAGACATAAAGATGTATGTAGTTGTATATAGACATATAGATGTATGTAGTTGTATATAGACATATAGATGTATGTAGTTGTATATAGACATATAGGTGTATGTAGTTGTATATAGACATATAGATGTATGTAGTTGTATATAGACATATAGATGTATGTAGTTGTATATAGACATATAGGTGTATGTAGTTGTATAGAGACATATAGATGTATGTAGTTGTATATAGACATATAGATGTATGTAGTTGTATATAGACATATAGATGTATGTAGTTGTATATAGACATATAGGTGTATGTAGTTGTATAGAGACATATAGATGTATGTAGTTGTATATAGACATATAGGTGTATGTAGTTGTATAGAGACATATAGGTGTATGTAGTTGTATAGAGACATATAGATGTATGTAGTTGTATAGAGACATATAGATGTATGTAGTTGTATATAGACATATAGGTGTATGTAGTTGTATATAGACATATAGATGTATGTAGTTGTATATAGACATATAGGTGTATGTAGTTGTATATAGACATATAGGTGTATGTAGTTGTATATAGACATATAGATGTATGTAGTTGTATAGAGACATATAGATGTATGTAGTTGTATAGAGACATATAGATGTATGTAGTTGTATATAGACATATAGATGTATGTAGTTGTATAGAGACATATAGATGTATGTAGTTGTATATAGACATATAGATGTATGTAGTTGTATAGAGACATATAGATGTATGTAGTTGTATAGAGACATATAGATGTATGTAGTTGTATAGAGACATATAGATGTATGTAGTTGTATAGAGACATATAGGTGTATGTAGTTGTATAGAGACATATAGGTGTATGTAGTTGTATAGAGACATATAGGTGTATGTAGTTGTATAGAGACATATAGCTGTATGTAGTTGTATAGAGACATATAGCTGTATGTAGTTGTATATAGACATATAGCTGTATGTAGTTGTATAGAGACATATAGGTGTATGTAGTTTTATAGACATATAGATGTATGTAGTTGTATATAGACATATAGATGTATGTAGATGTATAGAGACATATAGCTGTATGTAGATGTATAGAGACATATAGATGTATGTAGTTGTATAGAGACATATAGATGTATGTAGTTGTATATAGACATATAGGTGTATGTAGTTGTATATAGACATATAGGTGTATGTAGTTGTATAGAGACATATAGGTGTATGTAGTTGTATATAGACATATAGATGTATGTAGTTGTATATAGACATATAGATGTATGTAGTTGTATATAGACATATAGATGTATGTAGTTGTATAGAGACATATAGGTGTATGTAGTTGTATAGAGACATATAGGTGTATGTAGTTGTATAGAGACATATAGATGTATGTAGTTGTATATAGACATATAGGTGTATGTAGTTGTATATAGACATATAGATGTATGTAGTTGTATATAGACATATAGATGTATGTAGTTGTATATAGACATATAGATGTATGTAGTTGTATAGAGACATATAGGTGTATGTAGTTGTATATAGACATATAGATGTATGTAGTTGTATAGAGACATATAGATGTATGTAGTTGTATAGACATATAGGTGTATGTAGTTGTATAGAGACATATAGGTGTATGTAGTTGTATAGAGACATATAGGTGTATGTAGTTGTATATAGACATATAGGTGTATGTAGTTGTATATAGACATATAGATGTATGTAGTTGTATATAGACATATAGGTGTATGTAGTTGTATATAGACATATAGATGTATGTAGTTGTATATAGACATATAGATGTATGTAGTTGTATATAGACATATAGATGTATGTAGTTGAATAGACATATAGATGTATGTAGTTGTATATAGACATATAGATGTATGTAGTTGTATAGAGACATATAGGTGTATGTAGTTGTATATAGACATATAGATGTATGTAGTTGTATATAGACATATAGATGTATGTAGTTGTATATAGACATATAGATGTATGTAGTTGTATATAGACATATAGGTGTATGTAGTTGTATATAGACATATAGATGTATGTAGTTGTATAGAGACATATAGGTGTATGTAGTTGTATAGACATATAGATGTATGTAGTTGTATATAGACATATAGATGTATGTAGTTGTATATAGACATATAGATGTATGTAGTTGTATATAGACATATAGATGTATGTGGCTGTATGTGGCCGTATATAGATATACATCTGGCGTTCAAATCTGAACCGCCCACGGATTCCGCCACGCTGCTGATCTTGTTTGCGGCGTCATGTGATCTTTGATGCAATTTTCACTTCTGTCAGCAGACTAGGTCGCGGAGTCATTGGCTTATGTTTAGGCATTGTCCCGGAGCACCAACACACACACAGATACATACATACACACACACATACACGCACGCGTATATACAAGGATGCTCAAAGCTCACACTTATGTGCGATGCGCGCGCGCAACGATCTCATTGAGAAGACGAGCAAAGCTCTTCACCACTGCGACACTGGATTGGGCGGGAGGAGAGATGAGAAAGCCAGTATATTGCGGTTAGATAGACGGAATGAGAAAAAGCAGGAGGGAGAGAGAGAGACAGAGAGTGAGGGGGAGATAAGTTATAAGAGCGACAGAGAGATAGAAAGAGAAAGAGAGCGAGAAATAAAAGAGAGAGAGTGAGAAAGAGTAAGGAAAGAATTTTGACTTAGAAAGAGGGTAAACGAGAAAGAGATGAAACACAAAGAGAGAAACTTTGAGAAAGCGAATGAGACAAAGACGAAAGAATTTAACGAAGGAATAGTGAGCGAGAGAGAGTGGGAGAAACACTGATTGTTAAAAAGGAATGAAAAACAGGAAAAGAGAAAGAGATGAGTAGTGAGAGAGAGAGAGAGAGAAACAAAGTGGAAATAAAGAGAAAGACAGCAAATACAAAACGAAAGGAAAATGCGAGCGCTTGAACACACACACACAAAAAGAAATAGGAAATGAGTGAAAAAGAATCAAAGTAAGAATCGGAGAGTACGAAAGGAAGAAATCAGAGGAAGAACAATAGAAGAAAAGACAGAAAGAGAGAAAAAGAGAAAGAGAGAGAGAGAGAGAGAGAATAGTTTATAGATATATAGAGCAACCAACTAAGTAAAGAAAATTTAAATAATAAAACAATTTATTAGCTCACCAATAGATGCTGGTCAAAAGGTCACAAGGAACGATAATCCAAACGCTGTGAAAGAAAAAAAAGAAAAAAGAAAACGGACAGGATTATCGTACCTTTCGGGTGTATACTCTAAATATTAGAATTAAAATGCAGACTATGGTATGACAACCCCAAAAAAAAAACAACAAAAAAACAAAAAAAAAAAAACTTAACAGTTTGGATACAGGAGAAGTTGAAAAGACACGAGAGAGCGAGTTGGGATGACGAGACATAGAGCGAAGTACGCTCAGCTGATGAAGGGGTTTCGCTAGTGGTTATGCCGTCACAGTAGCTTAATTTTTATCACATTATTATTGGGCTGTCTCTCTCTCTTTCTCTGTCTTTGTCTCTAACAATCTCTTTCCCTCTCCTCACTGTCTGTCTTTCTGTCTGTATCGTTCTCTATTTTTATGTTTCCCCATCTCTGTCATTCTGTCTGTTATTCTGTCTGTCATTCTGTCTGTCATTCTGTCTGTCTTTCTGTCTGTCATTCTGTCTGTCATTCTGTCTGTCATTCTGTCTGTCATTCTGTCTGTCATTCTGTCTGTCATTCTGTCTGTCTTTCTGTCTGTCATTCTGTTTGTCATTCTGTCTGTCATTCTGTTTGTCATTCTGTCTGTCATTCTGTCTGTCATTCTGTCTGTCATTCTGTCTGTCATTCTGTCTGTCATTCTGTCTGTCATTCTGTCTGTCATTCTGTCTGTCATTCTGTCTGTCATTCTGTCTGTCATTCTGTCTGTCATTCTGTCTGTCATTCTGTATGTCATTCTGTCTGTCATTCTGTCTGTCATTATGTCTGTCATTCTAATTGTCATTGTGTCTGTCATTATGTCTGTCATTATGTCTGTCATTCTAATTGTCATTGTGTCTGTCATTATGTCTGTCATTATGTCTGTCATTATGTCTATCAATATGTCGGTGGTTATGTATGTCATTATGTCTGTCATTTTGTCTGTCATTATGCCTGTCATTATGTCTGGCATTTAGTCTGCAATTATGTCTGTCATTATGTCTGTCATTATGTCTGTCATTATGTCTGTCATTATGTCTGTCATTATGTCTGTCATTATGTCTGTCATTATGTCTGTCATTATGTCTGTCATTATGTCTGTCATTATGTCTGTATCTTTCTCTGCAAGTCTCTGTTTTCTTTCTCTGTCTCTGTCTGCATATCTCTCTTTATCATTACTGTCTTCACCATCTCTCTCTATCTGTATTAATTTATTGATTGATGTAGACTATATCTATCATTTTCTGTCTGCTTGTCTATTTCTTTCTATTTTTCTTCTTCTATTTGCCAGTGTCTGTCAGTCTATCTATCCATTTACATATCTATCAATCTGTTTATGTATTTATCTATTTATATTATATACGCGTCTGTCCCTGTAAGTCTGATTCTCCTTATAGTTGGTGTTTTCACATATTAGAATACTGTCTGTATATCTACATAGTCTATATATGTATATGTTACGGCCTAAGCCCGATCTTTTCTTGATTTCGGACCTTGGCCGGCCAGATCGCGATCACTTCCAGTGAAGTGTTTAATAATTTGCGTTTAAAAAAACTTTGAATTATATTTTCATTATTTAATTTGTTGTTTAAAGTATCAGATTGTATCCATGTGACGTGCGCTAAATTTACACACAAGTTGTATACATATTTAAAATAAATTGATTAGTCGTAAAATGTCAAAAATCTATGTTTATTATGACTTTTAAAAAAATATTTGTTTTTCGCAAATACAGTATTAGGTTTACATTAGTTGTATAGATGTGGTAGAAAACGTATTCTATAGCAGTATTAGTATTAATGTTTAAGGGGTTAGGTTGAATGTGTATTAATTTGAGGCTTACCGAGCTGTGTCCAGGTGTTCAACAAATGACGGCTGGTTAGCAAAGTCGACAGCGAGCTCGACTCCCAAGCGCCGCATCAGGGGTTCGACCCTCGGTGCAGACAGCTATAAATCCACCGCCGACTTGGAGAGGAGATGGGCGCCGCCAAGTCTACCAAGCCCAAGAGAGGACTAATGGACACCCAGTGACCATTAGCTCCCCCCCCCCCCCAACGATCGTCATGGTTAAGGGACTAAGAAACAAAAACATTAAAATTACAGGGTCAAACCTGGTTAAGAAATATTTATATAGGCCTACCCTTCACCCACCCCGATACACGTGCACACTACCAAAAGAAGTCAACCGGGGACAACAGGATGCATAGAATGCTTAAAGTCATTTGCTTACTTCAATAGACCAAAACGATATAACCGAAAGAAAAAAGAAGATTGTTAATGCTGAAAGCATTGAATTAATTCCATGGTTTCACTACTTAAGGTTAGGGACGGCAGTGAAATTTATCTAAATGGCAGAAAATTCAATTTTTAAGCTTTTCCCTAAGTTGTATACTTTAACTATTCCTGGATCTAAAACATATAGTTTGGAAATTTTAGTAACATTATTTAAATGTAAAAATTGCAAAATGGCCGCCATTTCCATCGCAACCATCATAAAATATTTTTAACGTATACTTATTCGGGCCTGTTGTACTATCTATCTACCAAAAATTATCATGATGCGTGTACAAATAAAGAAAACAGGTTTCTACTGGCTCCCCAACCCTTAAACAATTAGTTTTAAATTAAACATCGAAAGAAAATTTTGTAAACCGCTGTATAAGCTTACTATTGGCATTAAAAAAATTGCTTTGTGTCGAGTGAATGAATTCCACAGGAAATCACATTTCCTTAAATTGGATAATGAAAGCTGGGCTCCTCCCCGTAAACTGAATCTAAATCAGGGGTGGGCAACCGTTTGATTAATAGTGTGCAAAAGTAGGATTTCTAATCCACTGAGCGTGCCAACGGCCTAAAAGTCAACCTGCGCCACCAAAACATTTCTCGTAGAAGAGTCTTGGAATGCCTTTTTGTGGGTCTTCCGCGTGCCATTGAAGATCACTTTGCGTGCCAAGTCTGCCACGCGTCAGTAGGTTGCCGACCCCTGATCTAAATGACTTCAAGTTTAGGAAGACCATAATCTCTCTGTCAATTGGTCTAATTCTAATGGCGGGAGGTTCGTCTGAGCAGTTGACCTTATTTTTAAGAAGGTTGTGACCTTTTGATTCAAGTGATTGTTGACATGCTTCACAAAACAATTCATCATCATTATCATCATAATCAATCCCTTGACCGTTGTTGTCGCCGGAGAGAGCGAATGGACACCTCAGCAGCCATATTTTTTGTATCCTATCTTGAGTGGCTGTCAATAGTTCAGTCGTTTGCAGCTTTGTCCAATGTTTTATATTGTCGAGCTGGCATTTCCGCTGACGACCTCTTGGACGTCTAGACTAAGGGTCGGCAACCTTTTGCTTATGGTGTGCCAAACTAGGATTTCTAAATCATTCAGCGTGCCAACAGGGTGAAAGTCAAACTGATCAACTATATTCTTTTTATAAGACAATTTATTTAGTGCCGAAGCAAGACTAAGACCATAAGAAAAGGAGCATTTTAGAGAAAATCATTAAAACGTTCTATATTTAATAACAAATTAACTTATTTGATATTAGCATCTTTTAATAAAATCCATTCATAGCTAATAAACAATTTCATTCCTTAACTTACACATTTATGATTACTGTATCAACATTTGAATATAGACTAGTTGTTAAGACATAATACTAGTAAATTGTTTTAAATCCATTAAAGTTTGATCTCAGCATAACTGAGATTTCCGCTATTATATTATTTAATCTTAGTAGTTTTCCTGTATTAAAATTGTTCTCAATACAGTAAAGAGCAATAGGTACGTAGTAATTATACAGACTGGGTATTTAATGTAAAGTTTAAAAGTGTACATATAAAATCTTTAGTCATACAATATTTATAGAATGTTCAACTATCTTTTATAGTTTGACCATTTTATAGTTATATATTGTAAGCAATTAGTTATTGAATTAAAGAAAACAAAAAGGAAACATAGTGAAATATTCAGGCAAAGAAAAAAGGTTAATTATCTCCCTTCAATAAAAATCTCAAAATTTGATGCTAGCAATGACAAAACGAGTTAATAGTTTCAATACAACTAGTGTTACTTATATATTATTATTTATTTATGCAAATTCAACAGTGTGCTCTTTTTCCAACATGGAATTAGATGCATACAATTAATTTAATTTGTAAATAAACATTAGCTGCATTAATAAAGTCGATGTAAGGAGTTTATTTTTTCAAAATTAATAATCACAACAATTACATAATATAATAGTAGAATATAAGCCTGTTATATTAATTACACCAATAGAACAAACAATTTGTTTTAAAATTAATTTTATGTATGCTTAATTAAGAGAGATGAGCATTAAAACTATTTTGAATGCAATTAGCATGTGTCAATTAATGAGCACATTTTCCTAGAATGCTCTTCGCTAATTGTTCAATGTCAGGTCACTTTAGTCACTTTTGAGTGGTCAAGTTTAAGTGACTGCTTGATATAGGGAAAGCGTACCCTAAAACAGCTTTCATGTGCGATAAAATAGTGTAAATGAAACCAAAAGCTGAAAGTAAAGCGAATGCAGTTGACTAACGGATGTAGCTTACTTTCAGACTTTCCCGCAAATCGTCACATTTCGAAGCCCATTATTTCGAATGTTTAAAATGAAAAAAAAATTGCCAATATTCCTCCACTATAAAAGAAAAGATCCAGATCTAAGTAGTTTGTAGTAAGATTAAGCCAGTCCATGAATTTGAAAATCTTGCCTTTGTTTAGAAAACTCCGCATTGAGTGCTTCTAATTACTTCTAAAAACGCTGATCTACCTTAATTTGCCTAAAATTAGGGAAATAGTTAAATGTTTTGAAATTTTTATTTCACGGCAAGATACGTCCAGTTTCAATGCAAATCCATTCCAGTGATCCAACACTTCAGGTGCCTTGTAAATGCAAGTTAAACTCGCTGAAATCCGTCGCCATGTCATTCAGAAAAATCGGGACAGTCAGTACTTCTCATTCAATACCGAAAATGTTTTTTTTTATCAAGATACATATATAATTGTCTTACCGAAGGACCCGGGTTCGAATTATGTTGAAAGCTAGACACTTCTGTACCCATGGGCCTCGAAGCGTCGATGTGTGGAAACCGCCTGCATCGAGAGCACACCAATGGGCTAACGCATGGGGGTTATCCCCTGCTGCGGGCCCAAGACTCATTGTACAGGCCAAAGGCCACAGAGGCTCGGTGGAGGGGAAGCAATTAGCGCATCAATTCCGCCTCATCCTCGCCATGGTGCCAGGATGCCTATACCTATAATTTGTGCTACCTGGCAACATAGCATGTATACTGGCGAGCCACCACAATAATGATCCCAGGGGAAATCCCAGTGGGAAATAATAGTGCTTATGGCTGCGGCAACCATTCCCTACACCACAATAATGATCCCAGGGGAAATCCCAGTGGGAAATAATAGTGCTTATGGCTGCGGCAACCATTCCCTACACCACAATAATGATCCCAGGGGAAATCCCAGTGGGAAATAATAGTGCTTATGGCTGCGGCAACCATTCCCTAAGTTACACGGCACGCAACGACTTCGGCGTGCCGTGTGGTGGCTGGGGCCCGGACTTAACCTGAGTGTACCCCCCCCCCTTTTGGTTCACCCCTGAACATCATTACGCCCTGGACATAAGAGCGGGAAGGCTGGTCCGTTTTTCTTTAGGCAATTAAAGTATGGTGAATTTGTCCCTAGGTATAGAGGATGTCCCTGGGTCTACCCAGCTCTGATGAGTACATGACATTTGTTAGAGATATGTAAAGGCGTCTAGGCATCGTGTCGACCACACATCCCTTTGTTTGCCGTGGCCACAGAAACTTGTTAACGCTGCTTTATAGGCCCAATGGATCAACTTGATCTGAAAGAGTTACTTAATTATCCGTGGATACCTGGATACATTGATAGAGATATAGAAAGAGTTACTTAATTATCCGTGGATACCTGGATACATTGATAGAGATATAGAAAGAGTTTAAAACTAGATAAAATCAATGTACAAAAAAAGGCAAATGGCTTGCCTTAAATTGGGTTGGATCAAACAGGATGAACATTTGGCAAGTATTCTTTGAAACTCTACAGAACAATAACTCGAGGTTTTAATTTTTAACCAAACGATCAAGATGTACACTTGGATAGGAAAAAAAGCTTTTAACAACATTCAAATTAAGACATAAAACTGGCCGCACTGGCCTATATATTTTATAAGATGCCAGGAACGTCGCAGAACAACAAGCGAACTTTTTTTTTCATAGTTTTTATTCTGTCTAGCTCATATTAACCCTCGGAGTGCTTTTGGTTCAAACCCAATTATTTAATTTGTTCCTGAAAATTGAGTCAATTACGGTTGGCTCGTACAAGATAAATATTGAATTGAAAACAAAGTTATGTTTTGACGTCGCAAATGTGAACATTTTGAAATAAAACTAGGGCCGGGGGGGGGGGGGGAGAGATATATTATCTGTGTTGATAATTTGTGCGAAAATATTTTTAATCTGTTGTTTTTTAGGGATTTTCTTATATATATTGTTCTTACATTTTTTCCATAACCCTTGAGGAAGTTTGCAGTCACTGTCAGCGGTACGCCGGGCTTTGCAACCTACTTCACCCGGCAGGGAAGGGCTACCTATTTCAAAGTATTTATAGATTGGGTTCTTTTATTTCAAAACTACAATAATAATCGATTCGTATTTTCGTACATTAGCTTTAGGCTATAGATGTTCATAGCCAAATATGTCATTACTATAATCATGTTTATGTTACAGAAGCCAAGCCTATTTTACATTTTAGGCTCTATAATGTGCGAATATGCCCCCCAGTCGTCTGTTGTATTTCGTTGGAGGCCTGGCCCACATAACCTGTTGGACAACCTTAACATTTAAATATGAATAGATAATGATCAATGCTTTGTGTGCTATTTGGTGTGTTGTAAAGTGTTTAGTACTATCTTATGTTACAGACGCTCCTTCTATAAAGAAGATTAGTGCGTCCTACGCTCATTCGTGGTCCTAGTCTAGTCTTGCATTCTATTAATGTTTTAAATAATGTTATGTTACTGGTTTTCCTGTGTTTTTTTCAGGCACCCCATTCCATGCCCGGATGCATCTCGGGAAGAAAGAGTACTTCTATACATTTGTTCTCACATAAAGAAAGTGTTTATGTGAGCATTACATAGCTTATCCCGAGCAAAGTGTATGGAGGCTACTAATTTACTTTTGATAGACTTAACCTTAAAAAAATAAAATGTCTAGTAATTATGATATATGAAATTAACTTCAGTAAACTAAAATGTAATATTTAATACGTAAGTATGGACAAGTCTTAACGTGTATGCATGCATAAAAGGTCACGTGCAAAACCATTTCCGTTCTTATTCGATCATTTTATTCGAAACAATGTCTGTGTGCTACTTTACTGGTTGTACTCAAATTTGTTGGGGATTAAAATTTATTTCATTTCAAATAGATGTTTACAAAGCAAAACAATGTATTGTGAAAGTCAGAAGGGAATAATCACCTTTTTAAAATATCAAACTTATTGCTTAATTTAAATGCAAAAGAATTTGTGTTATTCGTTTTTATTAATTTACGCATTTTGTTTTTCAATAACCAAGAAAACGCAACTCTTGACTAATTTATTTTGTAAACAAATAAAAATTTAACGTCACGCGACTAACACTTGAGTATTAATGATCGCCTGTTCACTTTTGATGTTAAAAACGGATTCCTCAAAACTAATATTGTATCCTTTGTATAATTCTAAAAGACTAGAACTGGCCGTCGAGGTTGAAATCAATTGTCAAACACCAGCAATAGCATGCTTTTTTTGTTTTTAGTTTAAAAATAGAACAGGAAGTTCACGAACATTCGGGTTCAAAAGTTCACGCCTCATTAAGACTTGTCCATTGAATGATGACTCTCAGTTTGACTATAATATGTAAAAATTGGCACGCTTAAATTATATATCGATTATACATCACAAATAAAGTAATCGATTATACATTACAAATAAAGTAAACAATACATAAATTGTCTGAATAGCCACCCCCAGTAGCGTGGCCACACAAACTTGTGAACGCCGCTACACAAACCCTACATGTTATATTAGTCTAACGGGGTTACTTATACATACTTACTGATTCATTATTTTATTCGTTTATTTTATTGTTATATCGCACACTTTCAATGAAAACATAGTCGTTTTTTTTAAATTACTAATTGTTAATAAACCCTGACATATATATTATACGCTTTGAAAATGTGTATATGCTTGTAATGTGCGAGATCATAGGTTCTCAACCGGGGCGTTATCGCCCCCTAGGGGGGGGGGGCGTTGAGAGGCTTTAGAGGGGCGCTGACATTCCCGGGGGCGATTGGGGGCGGTGAAGGGCAAGTGGGTGGTACCTGATATAATTAGTACACCTCAGCTATTTGAATCGATTAGTTTTTGGATGAAATATGGTGTAAACGCAAGTGCTGCGAAGTATCTGATATCCCTCAAAAGTAGGCATGCATATGATTAAACTAATAAGAAATAGTAAACGCAATGACTTTTCGATGAAGTAGTGGTCAGTGTCTTGTCCTATGGTTGGTTCACCGGAGTGTCTACCATATTGGGTCGTTCACTGTCGCCCTAACATCTACTAATATTGTTATTATGATCTCAGTTTTACCGAGATGAACTTATACTTATATGCATTTGAATGACAAAAATGAAAAGTATCGTTTTTAGGTATAGATACGTAGTAATTATACAAACTGGGTAGTTATTGTAATGCTTAAAAATATACATATAAATTCTTTAGTCATAAAATATTTATAACATTTTCAAATACTTTTACAGTTTGATCATTTCAAAGTTATAAATGTAAGCGATAATTTTTTTTTATAAAAGAAAAAAACAGAGATATTAGCTCAAATGAAACGGAAATGAAATCTCCCTTTAATTAACAAATATTTCCACATTTGATTCAATAGTGGTGCCGAACAGATTCTGTTTTGTAATGTTTTGTAACATTACTTATTATAACTATTTCTTTATATACATTCAACATTACTGTATTCATAACAAAATTTAATTATTAGAGGATTAAAATAATTTACGTTAAAAATTTGTAAATAAACATTTCCTGCATTTATTGTTTTGTCCATTTAAGGAGTTTATATTTTAAACATTAATAATTACAGAAATTACATAATATAGTAATATTAAAAAATCTCTTTTATTTCTAAATTAATATAACAAATAAATTTGTTTAATTAAAGAAGATGAGCATAAAATATCGTTTAAATGTAATTAGGCTGTATCAATTAATGCAATGAAATGAGCGTTCAAGTGTAGATAACCTTTTTGTATGCTTAAAACAGCTTTGATGTGCGATAAAATCTGTTCAAAGGTGTAAGTTGAACCAAAAGCTGAAAGTAAATTAGCGAATGCCAAGCAGTTGAAAATAGCAGATGACGATAGATCTATAATATTTTATTTTTTGCCAATTTTATAATTTTCTTGTTCTGTCTTTGACTATGCCATTTATTGTTCTTTTGTACTATGTAGCAAAATAAATATTGTTCATTGACGAGGACTACAAACGATGACTACTACACTGGGAGGTGCGTTGGTTAGCAAACGATGACTGTTTAAACATAATGTATGATACTTGGATTGGGTGCTCGAGTTTTTGAAAAGCTAATGCGATTCTTTTGGAGAAAATTAATCCGTTTCTCTAGGTCTGTACGTTTTGGTAACAAATTTATATTGCATTCTTATCACCCTCTTTTGTGGAAAGTGGATTTTATGCTTGTATCACTTGGTTGTCAAAAAAGAAAAACAAGACAAGCTGCAAATAGTGAAGCGTGGAGATGTAGGCTTTTGAAAAAAAAAACTGAACACATATAGACAAACTACTAGCAACACAACAGGCAAACGATTCACATTAATATAGATTTATATAAGCCTCTTGATTACACATTTTTTTTTATCTATTAATTCTTACAAAATGTTTCTTTTTCAGTTTTTAAAGATAATAACTCACACAAAAAGTCTAGTCCGCCATAAAAAATTGCGGAAACTAAGTCCAGCGGGGGGGGGGGAGTGGGCGGTAAAATTAAGTTGGGGGCGGTGAGCGGAAAATTTTTGAAAAATGGGGCGGTGAGTCGAAAAAGGTTGAGAACCTGTGTGCTAGATTATACCTTCCCCCCTTTTTACTGTTTCTCCTCACCCCTTACACACACTCACCCTTTCCCACGCGCTGTAGCGTCCTACCACAATATTTCACACCCCTCCCACCTTCCCAATACAATTGTGTAACCCTCACCCTGTCTGCTTTCTCTAATATTTAAAATAAGCAATACAATTAATTAAAAAGACGAAAAAAAGAGACAAGATAAAATAAACTTCGTTTTTTTTTTCGGTTTAAACACTCGTTGAAAAAAATGCCCTCGTTCGATGTCTCGATGATTGACCGCCCCCACACACAGCATCTCGTTTCTCCAATCCGGCCAATAGTTCGTGATGATGAATAATAAATGACAAAACTTACAAACAAAAAAAACAAAAAACAAAAAAAAAACGAAAATCAATACAGAGATACAAACAGACATCTACATACAAGCACATACACTCAAACACACACTCGTACATGCTTAAACAAACAACATACTCGGGCAACAACACACACACACACACAGACAAAACATGAACAAAGAAACAACACCCCCCCCACACACACACACATACACCACTCCCATAGCAGCACCCATCCAGGTGATGGGGGGGGGGTCGTGGGTGCGATCGAACACGTTGTATGTACATTGATGTCATTCGACCTCCAAATTGACAACACATTCTACGACAGCCTTCAGTTTGCTGACATTCATTCTAAATGAAAGAGATGAAAAGTGAATGGCGCCGGTAGGGACAAGTACATTTATTCACATCTTCATGTGCCCCAATAGTCTAGTTCAACTTGTATAACTGTAGAGCAGTTTTGGTGAATTCTTACCAAACTACAATATTATATGTGTGAACTGGACCAGAGTTTCACTGTACCGAGTTTCAAAAACGTCGCGCTTATATTGACTAGTAGGCCAAATTCGTGCTTTATGTAAGGAAAAAAGTCATCATTCATATAGCTCTAGTATAAGGTTCGTTACCTTTACATATTGTAATGTTCCAATGGAAGAATTGTTGTTTTTTTTAAATGATTTTTGGAAGGAAAGATGTTTCTTCATTACTTTGGGCTGACATTTTAATTATGACTTTTTTTTATTGTTTTTGTTTTCGAAGGGGTAGAGGATGATTTTAGGGGGACATCCTTTTTCCCGGGACTTGAGGGGTGCACCCTGAGTCTACCCAGCTCTGATGGGGTACCTGACATTAGTTAGGGTAAATTTAAAGGCGGCTGGGCATTGTGCTGGCCACACATCCCTTAGTATGACGTGGCCACCGGTGAACGCTGATTCACCGGCCCTATGATCAGTTTGGTCTGAAGGGTACTTTACTTACCACTTACAGTCAGGAAATAGAATAAACTAAGACAGTAGCCTTTGTGACTTGTTGGGTTATCTCACTGCTACCCCCCCCCCCCCCCCCAAGTCAGGCGCAAGAACAAGCCGCGGTGCCGCATCGATCTTCCAGAATCAATTACGTATGCAAATCATCCCTTATCTCCAGGCCAGACATTATCCTAAGCTTTATGGAGAGTTGAGCCACTCACCCGGCGATTTATAACCGAGGACAACTGGACCTGGGATGGTAGGGTAGTGGGGGGTGGTATCGGAATCTGGGAATCAGATGTAGTTAAATGATTGCTTGGAAGGGGGGGGGGGAGGGGTTAGCGGTCTGATAGAACCCATTTGGCAAGAAATAGGGTCTAGAGACCACACAGACCAACCCAGTTTTGTTGCTTTTTATAAGGTGAGGCGTGCTCTTGGAAATCATGGACCTGGACAGTTGTGTGGTCAAAGTGGTGTTAGTCGTCATTATTAGCCCCTATACTTATTTGTGTACATTAAATGTAAATTATTTTAATATTAATCAATATGAAATCTATAGTAAGCCTTATGGAGGAAAGGAGGGGGGGGGGGGGGAGTAGGTCAGAAGACAGCAGCAAGAATGAAGGCAGACGGCCACTCACTCTCCTACTCACCGCCCCCCCCCTTCTCTTCCTCATTCTACTTAGAACACAAAATCAGCTACATAGTGGTTAAAAAATGTTGCCGTCAAAGATAAGAGGTGTCGGGGGGGGGGGGGGGGGACACTAAATACTTGACTTAAAAGCCATGCATTGAATACAATTTTAAAAATGCAAGAATCAGGCCAAAGTGCATACGTTTGAAATAAACCTTTCCTCTTTTCTGTTCCTAGTATAGCAAGACTAATTACAATGCTGCACAGTAAATAGTCTAATTGATATCAGGAGCTGAGCTTTAATTTTCATAAAGTGACGTTAAAGGTTATATTGTTATATTATACACGCTTTTCTTAAAATTAGTCTTCTTTTTATTAAACAATATCTTGTAAGCGTCATAGAGATATGGCCTCATATGGCCGTAATGTAACTTGAACTTCTGGCTATTTTACTTTCACTTAAAAAATCGCATTTACCTATACGACTACGTTATCCATTCAGTTAGCAAGTACACATGTTCTTAGTCAGATTGCAAAGGTAAAATATGAGGCAATAAGGTCACGTGTTTTTAAATAACCCAATATGATTGGTTAAACACACACACACATATATATATATGTATACTCTATATGTAGCCTATTACTATTTACATTTCAGCTGTAGATCTGTCTTAAACATTATCTTAAAACTGTTTATCCACCTTTCAATGGAAATGGCAGGTGGGGGGGGGGGGGGGGGAAGAGGCGATAAATGGTAGGCCTAAATATTTGAGTTGTCTGGTGTACAATGTAAACCTGGAAAGCAAATTAGAAAATTGCGGAAAAAGCAAACAAAACAACACTGAAGTCAAAACAAAAAACGTACAGCAGTTAAATGCCCTTTACAAAGAAATAACACAGCAGACGTTAACATTTATCTGCCATTTACTAAAGGTAAATAAACCGCGAAAATATTATGTAAATAACATTTTAAAATACTCACAACTAACTTTAAGACAATTATCTCCCTTTACGAATGCAACAGCAGACGAGAAACAAGATTTAAAAAAAAACAAACAATGAATTCAACAATGAAACGCAACCGTTTTAAGAAAAGAAAAAAACAATCAATATAAATACTAAGCCTTTTAATTCACACTTCCATTTAGCAGTTTGACCTTTTCCTTATTAGACCGCTAATTATGATGATATCATTGTGATGAAATGTAATAGCTAATACTGGACAACGTCATATCCTCCTGCTTCCATCCCACGCATGGTTTTACTTACTTATCTTTTGCCTCATGACGTGTACTTTATGTAAACGGATGTCGGGGTGGAGGGAATGTCATGAAAACAAATCTGACCTTGAGCTCTATGACGGGTAAAAGGTAAGACGCACACGGAATGAGAAGCATGCTCGTGGTGGGGTGAAACGAAAAAAGGCAGAAAAATCCTAGCGCGAGCACTGGAGCGAGAGCTTAAGAGAGCTAAGTTCACCGAGCAAAAGTATTTTGACTCTGTCCCGCGCCTCTCTTCTCTCTCTCTCTCTCTCTCTCTCTCTCTTTCTTTCCCACGTGAGCCAGTGGGGAATAAGGCTTGTAAGGATTGGGGGGGGGGGGGGGTGAAGTGGGTAGAAAAGTGTTTTTTCAGGAAAGGGCGGGGAAGGTGGGAGAGGAGAGAGAGATATTTTCTACCTTTAGAATTTGGCATTTACATTTCAGCCTGCTCTAGGTAGCGCCAACAGGAAGTTGAATACTGAAACAGATTTAACGCACAGCTAAACACACACATACGAAAAATTTGTTCCTTAAGATAAAAAAAGACAAAAACAAGTATTCTGTAAATGGATGCCTACGGCTGTAACACAAAGGCGATAATTTGAAACACAGCTGCACGGCTTAAGCGTCGTACGGAGCTTCCTCGCTAATTAAGTGCTGTTCTTTTCCATTTCTACGCGTCTTTAGTATTTATTCACATTTGCGGGTTATGACTTGAGGAGTTTTTAGGACCCAACGGATTCAGTTATTACGCCTGCACGTGAGCTTAACGATGGACGTAAACGATTCGCGTTTCAATTAATATATCGGTATCTGCTCATAAACATATCAGGATATTTCAAGGGGTGGAATTTTACTATTTGTGGAATAATTCTGGGGAAAAAAATACAGGTAAGTGGTTTTAAACTTTTTGTTTTTTTTTGGTTTTAATTAATTTACTTCTGGAGTAGGCGTGGTTTATTATTAACTTATTCATCTTATATATTACCGACGTTCCTTCTATGAACGTATTGAAGTGGGGAGGGTTGGTGAGAGCCATTTTTATTGTACGAGGTTTACGAAATGAGAAAAGTGACTTAATCTATTGGTCTTTCTGGGCAGTCCATAAGATTATACTGTAATTAGAATGTTGTGCTTTGTGTGTTATATCTGCATGTTTTTTTTTAGTTTTTGGTTTATATCCGTCTTTCCTGTAGTGCTTTTAAATGTAATTGACTTAACTAATCTTGTTACACTTCCCAGTTGTCAACAGATCTTTTCTGAATTCGTTCTAGCTGGTTTTCTTTTGTTCTCAGACAGAAGATTTATATTCTAGTACAAGCTAAATTGCCCGCAAACAGTCCGATACGTTAATCACTTAGCTAGCGAAGGCACATGTCCGAAGTGAAATCGCAAAAGTATAATATTATGAGACAATAAGGTCTTTAAATTAGCTAATATGATTTTATTGAACACACACACACACACACAGTGTACTTTATATATATATATATATATATATATATATATATATATATATATATATATATATATATATATATGCATCTAATTGATGATACGTAGCATTTTAGTTTTATGTCTTTATTAAGTTTGTAAAAAAAATAGTCAAGCCTGAATTTCTGTTTGACATTTTCATTACTTCATCTACATGCGGCTGCCAGGAAAGTTTTTCAGTTTACTCTTAAGTACTTAGCATTTTTTAGTTTCAATTAAAGGTTTTCCATAATAAAGTGTTGGTCTTTATTTGTTTGTTTCTTTTTTTGTGTTTACTTTTGACTCCCATACAATAATTAATAGTAATAACGTCAGTTTAAGTGTTTAAGTAGAACATAACATTAATTGACTCGGTCAACTATCGTTTAATTTAAACTGGCAACATCCGTCCAAACATAACAAGCAAAATACTCCACTCTTGAGCAGTTTAACTAGATCATTAAAAACTGGTATGTCTGAGCATAAAGGTTTATGTCATTAAGTAGTTTATAATGTTTAGTGATATAAAGTATATAGTACAAAAAGTATAATATAGTAGTATAATATGGAGATGAAATGTAAGCTTCTCTCAGTAGATTAACCACAATATAAATATACTGACATACTAGGCTAACATCTGGATCTATTCAATCTCCGCGCTGCTATATAATGGAATCAGTATCTTGTTAGCCTAATCAATAAAAAAAAGCTGTTACGAGTTGAATTCTGGTTCGAATCAATAGAAAGTTTACCAATAAACCAATCATTACCTTTTGTTTTTAGTTGTATTAAAGTATTGATTTCTAAGTCTAAGTTTTCTAACGTGGGCACGATAGTGGAGACAGTCTGTAATACAATGGAGGCGTAAACCAGCTACGACCTAAGACTTTACATCTGACAAGGCCTGGGTGGGGTAGATGTATACTTCGACTACGCAAAGATTTTCAGCAATGCTAAAGCATGTTTTAGTTAATTTTATGTTGCATCGGAACGTTGTATTGTTAGTGGTGTTATTATCTAAACATTGACAGAATATTTTCAACGAATTCGAAATAATTGTTGTTGTTTTTTTTTTTTAATAGTATTCCATTAATTCCCAATTTTATTTTTCCAAAACAGGTAATAACGTTCTACGATTTTGCAAATTATTTTTCTAAAACCGGAAATAGTAGGCCTATCCCAGGAATCGCCAAAACTTTTTCTAAAACAGGATAGAATATTCCGAAATTCCGAAGCCTGTTTCTAAAACACTGTATGAATTAGTCTCCCTTGAAATTTTACCCATTTTGCTCCAGAAGAAAAGAAAATTACCCAAGGAATTAACAACCATCACATTCATTTTAAATCCTTTTTTTTAATTCAATTTGTGTCTAAGGTTTGTTGTGTTTAATAATCCAATAAAATAAACAACAACATGTTCTTTACAACAGACAACACCATAACAAATTTGACAATTTAAAGACAAATATAGACAAGTCAATAATTTGAAGAAAGCTGTCGTCCTATTTCCGACTTGGGAATGCAAACGTGATGCCTGCAAAATGTGTTGGGCATATTGCAACTTGTCATAAATACATCTAAACTCTTAAATCCTTTTAATATCGAAACCACGGCTGCCTCTCTCATTTTACAGTCTGATTGAAATATCTTTAAACTTTTCGGTTTTGATGATAATTATCGTTTGTTAAACTTTTTTCGTTTTGTTGCCCGAAAAGATACGTGTTAATCTTAAATCTGTATTTACGACAGCGGCATTTTACACGAAGCAATGGACTCCAAAAGAATGCAAAGCTTAAAAAAAATTTTTTAACCCTTGCTGTCACGCAATACACAGCACGTGCTTAATACAAAGACACATAAAAAGAAATTACATTTGAAAACAATTGAGGACATCATATATTTTAATTCCCTTAACACCTTTGCTCAAATTCAAGTTTTCTGTACTAACCTATCACTTCAAAAAACCGACACATACAAACGCACAACTCCTCTTTAATCAGCGTTAACGACTGGGTATGTTGGTACAGGTGGTGTACAAATGCCAGGAAGGTGTACTGACACTGGTGTACTCTATTTTTCCTAGTTCCGCTGGAGTTTTTAATTGCATTTGGGCAAAGACATCTAATATGAGGCCGGCTGGTTCAGAGGTTAGTTCATCAGACTGTCAACAAGGTCAGCCCGGGCTCTATCCATGCCGTCGACCAATCCCTGCCGCCTTGCAGGAGTTTTGGGCCAGGTGGACGTAATAACCTTCTATCTAGAAGAAGCGTCTGTGAACTTATAAGATAAGATAATGACATTGCACGTGTATATATAGAAGTTGTTGGTTTCATAATTATTCATACAATAATTTCTTTAATTGTATTTTTCTTTATTTAGCATGGCAGCTTCCAAAATTTGGGATTTTGTTTAACTATTTCCTTTACGAAAATTTCATTGAAAACTTGCTTTCTCGTTGATTTAAAACATTTTCTGTTTTCCAAATTTAGCAGAAATATCAGAGCAAGCGGTTCATCTTATTATAGTCTTTGATTATACAAAGTAGTCATTCCAAATACAAAAGAGGCGACATCAATTTTCTTAGCAACGGGATTAAATTCTATTCTATAAATAACATAAAAAAACGTGAATGGCAGTCATTAAAACTCAGACAAAAGACTGTTAAAAAAAAATAACACTTTGCGCGTGCTCGTAAAGTAAAGTACCCTTCGGACCAAAGTGATCATAGGGCCGGTGAAGCAGTTTCTGTGGCCACGGCATACTAGGGGATGTGGGGCCAGCACAATGCCCAGCCGCCTTTACTTTACCCCAACTAATGTCAGGTACCCATCAGAGCTGGGTAGACTCAGGGACACCCTCAAGTCTTGGGAAAAAATCCCGGCTTCACCAGGATTTGAACCCAGGACCCTCGGATCGCCAGTCGAACGCGCTGCCGCTCGGCTACCGTGCTGAGCAATAATAAATAACTCATAGCCATCCAATTTTTCTTTATAGTTTTTAATTAACCAACTGAAACATAAAACTGTCTCTATTAAAGAATATTTCCCATTCTATTTTTTTAGTCGCTTTTATTTTAAACTACGAAGATTGTTTTGTTTTTTTAACGAGAAATATAGTTTCTTTTTTCTTTATATAAGGGGAGTTATTGATTACTGTTTCTTTTATATTTATATAAAGGGAGGTAATGATTGTTGTCTTGTTAGCGTATGAAAATAATTGCCAGCTATAAAATTTTCACTAGCGGTAAAACATTGATTTAGAAAATGTATGTGTGTTCGGGATGGTGTGTGTGTGTATGTATGGAGGGGTTATAATGGGAGCAGCAGGACCTGACCATTCCCTGGTAATTACCTTCAATGTCGTTTGTCCAGAAATAGTTGTAGCGACAATAACTAAAGAAAAATAAATATAAAAGCTGGCGGACAACATAAAAGAGGAAATGATAAATATAAATCTTATCTTATCTTTTATTATGCAGACGCCCTTTCTATCAAGCGTCTGACGCTTGCCTTTATCTGCGTTACATTTTTGTGGTAATCAGAATGGTCCGCCGGAGCTTTAAATTTTAAAGATAAAAACGACATTGCTACGTTTCTGCTTGGTTGACTTGATATGTTAGCTCGTTTTGTCAATAAAAAGTAAAGTATCCCGTCGGACCAAATTGACCCGTAGGCCCGGTCATCAGTTGTAAATAAACATTTCCTTCATTAATCGTTAAAGTCGAATTAGGGAGATTTTTAAAAACATTAATAATTCCAACAATTACATAATACAATGCTGGTATATAAGCCTCTTATATTTATTAAAATGATAAATAAAAAACATATAAAAAATTTTTTAAACTAATTAGAGACTATGCTTAATTAAAGAAGACAAGCATAACAATTATTTTGAGTGTAATTAGCATGTAGGGTTTGTCTTGCCGAGTATTTAATGTACTCTCCATCACGTTCATCAAACTCATGATACTTACGCATCAAGAACCTGACAGTGTCATCACTACCACACATAAGAGATCGCAGTTTCCAGTGGTCACTAGTGGCCGTCCTCTTGAAACGCCTTTTTCCTGACCAAACACATGGCCAACACTGGTCGTCCCCTTGGCAACCGTTATCGAGTAAAATACGTGGCCAACCTTGGTCGTCCCCCCCCCCTGAAACGCACTGGGCGATCAACACGTGGCCACTCCTGGTCGACAGCCTCTTCTGACCAAACGCAAACACCTCCTGAGGGCAGAGGTACTTCACCCACCCCCGGAGCCCACCAGCCGTACCCCCGGCGAGCGACGTCACCTGCCGCCGACGACTAAGAAAAGCCACCCACCAGGAACCGCACAGGGCAACACACTGAACGATCCTGTTTTGTTTTGCTCAGGGGTAAGTGTGCTACCATTTGTTCTTCCCCGTGCGCGACTATGGCAACCGCCCGTTACCCACCCCTGACACACCATTATAAAGCCCCCAGAGAAGCCCTAGAAAATGGTCAAACGCATGCTCTGGACACGTTAAGACTTGACCTAAGTGGCCCAGAGGCAGCGGGGAGAAGTACCATGACCAACATTACTAACTCCTTAGGACTTAAAAACCAAGAAATCATTGCCCTTTACCGATTTGAGTCCCCCCCTTGTTTGGTATCTCAAAACCACTCAAGAAACAAGAAACAAACTATTTAATAACACCTACGGTCCAGGAGGAGACTTTCAAATACTAGTTAGAAACGCTCAAACAGAGACCACCAAAATCACACTACACTGGTTGACAGCGAGTTTAAAAAGTAGCTTTGTAGAAAAGATTTTTCAAGACTTCGCCGAGCCCGGGAAGCAGTTCAAGGTGGAGCGACCACCGGGACCTGCTGACAAGTGGACATGCCAAGTTAAAATCAGGAAGGATACAGAAGTACCACACTACCACACTACCTGTCACACTACCACAGTACCTGTCACACTACCACACTACCTGTCAGTGGAGTATGAAGGTGACCCCCGGGTTTACAGAGTCTTAGTAACAGTACCTGGAAGGCGTCAGCGCTGCTATCGTTGCCATGATGACACTCACTGGCCTAATCAGTGTCCCCAGAGAAGGACCTATGCCACGGCAGCAGCCCGTCTCCAGGTTCCCCTCCGACCCCTGATGGGTATCAATATCCCCCCTCCAGACAGGTACACCCCGACCTCACCCACAACACCCACCAACCCACAGGTGGACTCTCCCCCCGCAACATGCCCTCCTAGCCAACAGAGTCCGCAACAAGCTTCCCACCTATTACTCCCCTAGTAACCTACCCCCGCCCCAGCCACCAAGAAGAACCCCCAGCTGCAACGCTCTATCCCCATGACGACCAGACCCTACAGGTTCCAGCAACTCCTGGCCACCACATGGAAGGCCAACAGAATGACCCTGCCATTGATACACCCCAGCCACAGGAGATTTCTGAGACCCCCCGAGGCACTCGACCGCCTAAGAAGAAACGCCTGAAAATAAAAGGGTACACATGCGGAGAGTCAGACCGTCAGGAAGAGTTATCACACGAGGAAACCACGGCTCCCCTCCCTCCTGTAACCCACTCGGTTTCATGGGCAGTTACCTCTGCTGACACCCTACCTGACCGATAGGAAGATGCCTCACACGATGAAACCACCCTAACGACCTACACGGCTCCCCTCCCTCCTGTAACCCACTCGGTTTCGTGGGCAGAGGCCTCTGCTGACACCCTACCTGACCGACAGGAAGAGGGCTCACACGAGGAAACCACCCTAACGACCTACACGACTCCCTTCCCTCCTGTAACCCACTCGGTTTCATGGCCAGAGGCCTCTGCTGACACCCTACCTGACCGACAGGAAGAGGGCTCACACGAGGAAACCACCCTAACGACCTACACGGCTCCCCTCCCTCCTGTAACCCACTCGGTTTCATGGGCAGAGGCCTCTGCTGACACGCTACCTGACCGGCAGGAAGAGTTACCACCTCCCCTATGGGTCGCCATCAAATGCTGGCGTACGCGGATAGATATGGGGAAATCCTCTTCCCACACAAAAATGACAAGTCTGGAATAGACTACTGGGTGCGCCGTGAGAACGCCCCACGAGGCTTTGCACTATACGAGGAGGCGACTGGTAGAAGACCACCAGAGTCCCCGGAAGATATCAATGACTCTGAACCCTCAAACGAGACAGACCCCGACGAGGCCTCCCCACTCCTAGAGATAGATATGGACAAGTAAACCTACACATTTTGAACTACAAAAATCGCCACTCTCACATAAAATAACTTAATAGACAACGTACAGACAACAAATACAGGACAAACGCTTTTTAACATCTATTTTTAGATATTTTCAATATTTTCTTAACCCTTCCCGTACCGACCTACTTCTATCTATGCTGCCTTCAGTTCCGCTATATACGCGCCCGGGACTGGAAGGGTTACAAAAACTGAGACGTGACTAAATAAACAAACACAGTGACCAGACACGACACAGACCCGCGCTATCCAGCATTACGTCGGTTGCCATGTCGTGCACGGGGGTGAACTCGGTGACACACTGAGCCCCGCAGCGAAAACACTGTATGCATGTCACTTTATAATATATGGTTCTTTATACTAGATGCACGACTCCCATAGATTGAGAATAAAACCAAATGTTTGTTTGTTATAATGTAAACATTTTAACTATCAACGATGCGATTCCCGGTAACACACTGAGGCCTTCTTTCAAAGATTTACCAACTATGTTTTTTTAACCGTAAATGCTTTATAAAATTTTAATACTTTGTTCATAATGTGGAATGGCAATGTCTATGTTCTAAACCAGGGGTCTCCAAACTTTTCAGCACGAGGGCCGCATTAACTATTAAACAGTAGCTCGGGGGCCGACTACACACTCGAGGTCAAAATAAAAAAAGAATCAAAACATGGATGTTGTTTTTAATTATATAGTGAATATTATTGTATTTAGTTTTCGTCCTGATTCATCTGCCTGCGCTGCTGCTGTTGGTGATGTGGAGGAATGCTGTTAAACAGTTATTATAAGGCGTGGATGGCTGCAAAATTAAATAATGACAAAATTAAATGATGACAAGACAGGGGCAATTATCTGTGGTTCTGATGTCATTCTTTGGAAAATCGCTATTACTACGATCAAGGTTGGGGCTTCCGAGATAACTTTGTCCAACACGATTAGAGACCTTGGCCTTTTTATTCATAATAAATATCAATGGTTCCACAAATCAGTGCTGTGGTTAAGGCTTGTTCGTCTCATCTACGTGCCCTGGGTCAGCTGCGACCTCAAAACTCAATAGAAGGACGGCCAATACCGTAGCAGTCTCTCTTATCCAGTCAAGGTTGAATTACTGCAATAGTTGTTTGTGGGGTTTGTCATAGAACCAGCTGCAGAGATTACGGAGAATGCAGAACTCCGCGGCGCGAATTGTTTCGGGGGTGAGGAGGCAAGATCATATCTCCCAAACACTTATGGGATCTCCACTGGCTCCCTGTGATAAAGCGAATAGAGCACAAAATTATATTCATTACGTACGGATGCATAAAGGGTATTGCTCCTTCGTATCTTCGAGAGCTTATAACAAGGCAAGAGCCATCTAGGGAATCTGCACGCTTCAAAACAGTCACTCCTTAAAACTCCTAGTTTGGTTGGACACAGAAAGAAGTACCTGGGAGTGCGCTCATTTGAGTCAGTGGCGCCTTCTCTATGGACCAGCCTATCTCAAACACTGAAAGAATTTGGGACAAGAGAATCTTTAAAAAATTTTAAAGTATTTGATTCACAATGTTTTCACCCATATCTGCAACGCTGTGGGCAATGATATATGCACCCCAAAGCTACGCTACATGTTTAAATTGTTTTGACTTTTCTGGGAAGAGTTATTCAGCCACCTCTAACAAACATTCCTTCACTACTTCATCATCTGTAAATGGTTTGTCACTTTTAGCCAGGACGTGAGCAACTTCATAACTAGCCTTAGTTTAAGATTCGTTTTCATTTGAGGATTTACTAAACAATGTCCTCTGAGATGTGAGTTGATTTTATAATTTAGCAAATTTTTCTGCACGGACTTCACCCTCCAAATGTGCATATTTCTCCTGATGTTTGCTTTTGATGATGACGGCGCAGGTTGTAGCCTATTCTTTCATCACAGCCAGTTTTGTTGCAAATCACACACAATGCTTTCTCGACGGATCTGATGAACTTGGCAGGATACAGGTAAAATTTCGTTTGTTTTTTTCTGTAGATAAAAAGGACCCCACGGGCTGCATGTGAGGGCTTTGCGGGCCGCATGCGGCCCGCGGGCCGTAGTTTGGAGACCCCTGTTCTAAACCATAGGTTTTCAACGGGGGCGATATCGCCCCCCGGGGGGCGGTGAGAAGCTTTAGGGGGGCGCTGACATTGCCGGGGGCGATTGGGGGGCGTTGAAGAGCAAGTGGGCGGTACAAATGTACCTGATATATTTTAACACCTCAGCTATTTGAATCGATTAGTTTTTGGATGAAATGTGATGTAAACGCAAGTGCTGCTAAATATCTGATATCCCCCAACAGTAGGCATACATATTATTAAAAATATACATATAAATTCTTTAGTCATATAATATTTATATAATTGTCTAATACTTTTTACAGTTTGATCATTTCAAAGTTATAAATTGTAAGCCATTTATATTTTATACAAGAAAAAAAAAAACAGAAATATTAGCTCAAATAAAACGGCCTTATTATCTCCCTTTAACTAAAAAATGTTTCCACATTTAATTCAATAGTGATGCCGAACAAGTTCTGTTTTGTAATATAACAAATATTACTGATTATTAGACCTAAGGCTTTTGGAACCGAAATTGAAACAAAAATAGACAAATTGCTAGCAACACACTAGGCAAACGATTCGCATTAATATTGATTTATTGAAACCTTTTGTTAAGGCATTTTTTTATATCTATTAACCCTTCCTGTACCGACCTACTTTCTATCTATGATCTTCAGTCCCGCTATATACGCGCCCGGGACTGTAAGGGTTAATTCTTACAATATGTTTCTTTTTCATTTTTTTTTTTAAAGATGATCACACAAAAAGTCTAGACTAGTTCCCCTAAAAAAATTGCGGAAACTATGGTCCAGATGGGCGGAAGGGGGGGGAGCGGGCGCTAAAAGAAAGTTGGGGGGGGGGGACGGTGAGCTGAAAACTAAAATTAAAAGGGGGCGGTGAGCCGAAAAAGGTTGAGAACCTATGCTCTAAACCATTCGGTTCTATGCAATACAATTAAATGGAAAAAGGTCACAATAACTAACAATGTCTTTTTTTTTTTCAACATAAAATGTAATCTAAAATAACAATACCGTCTTTGGCCCTATTCAATTTCAATGGCAAAAATGATCGACAAGTGTAAATCAAAATGTGGTCAACAGTGGCCGACTAGCACACCCACCCCAGCCCTCTGTTACCAGACGGAGGAGGGACGTGAAGAGCAAGTCAAAGCGGTATAATAATACCACCCCACCCCTGCCTGTACCAGGGCGTCAGCAGGTGAATATCTTCTGTCCCAAGGCCCCGCCCGTCGGCAAGGAAAGAAAATGTAAAGACTACAGAACATCTAGTAAATAATAACTCCTGCTGAAAACATTTAACAAAAAAAGAAGTTTATCGAGGATCTCAGGCAGAGATTAAAATATAATGAAATAACCCTGGCCTTTCGATACAAAGGAACAGCCTTGGACAATACATCCGGTAGCGGTATGTTGTCCGAGCCTTGGGAGACTAGGAGCTTGCTCAGGTTTCTCGCATTGACAGTGACGCTCATACATGGTCGGCCTGGACTACAGCTGGTCAGCAATCGGCTCTAATGCTTGATGTAGAATTGATTGTGCAGAGGGAGGAACTAGCTGATCCACGACTGGCCCTTCCGGACGGGAAGTCAGTACGGGCATTAGTTGCCGATACCATGCGACATTTAAAAGCCGAAATGCCCACATGGCAAGGTGTTTGAAATAGCTCCATTCGCTTCCTAATCGAAAACAAAATTTAGCAGGTACTAGAAATAAATCTTGACAACTGTTATAAATGCCAAAAAAAAAAAAAAAAAAAAAAAAAAAAAAAAAGGTGATAATCACAACCATGTTAATTTTTTTTTTTTATTAAGTATTAAAACTCTTAATGATTTTCTCTACAATGTTATTTTGCTTTTAACCTCGGTCTTGCTAATGCGCTTAATTAATTGTCTTATAAAAAAATAAATCTAAAATATTGTAGAGAAGGTTAACTTTCAGGCTCTTGACACGCTGAATGATGTAGAAATCAGATTTCAACACACTATCGGCAAAAGATAGCCGACCCCTAGCCTAGAGAATATTATCCGTACTCTATGTATGTTTTTTTGTGTGCTCAAATTCGCTCTGAGCTTACATTATGTTTGTTGGTAGCGATATATAAATAAAATCATTATTATCATGATTAAAGTAAAGTACCCATTGGACCAAACTGATCATTATCATGATTGATTGTACTTTAAAAAACAAGTTGAATTTCATCACTAGACTACATCTTAGTCGAGTCTGTATTCCCACAGACGAAAACGAAGCCATACCGAAAGTTGTAAATTGACGTTCGGTCGAAACCGAAACCGAAAGTTTAATTACACCTTCTGCCGAAACCGAAGGATAAACCAAAATTACCACACAAAAGATTACAAAAGACTACACAGAAATCCCACACTCCATTTTTACGTCATTTTTTGGGGTGATTAAATAATCCGTTTTTTATTACCTTCAATTTTCTACTTCAAAAAAAATTAATTCGCAACAGTTTAACTAAATGAAGTTATCAATAAGCAGAGTGATAGATGCAGCACTAGCGTTGCAGTCTGAAATTTGAAAGTTAAAATAGATATTTATTTGGTTGATGACGGAAAATCAATATTTATCAGTTTCGTCCGAAACCGAAAGCAAACTGAAAACTAACTTTTTGGCTTCGGCCGATACCGAAACCACGTCGAAAGAGGCCATTTGTCTACTTTCGTCGCCAAAACCGAATTTCGGTCGCGCCTCTAATTCCCACCACTAAAATAGATTCAAATGAGTTCTATAAATCTATATATTTTGAAAATAAAATTTTCTTTCCATTAGGCTTCTGGTGCACGGAATATTCAGAACTAAAGAGGTTTTTTTTTCTCTTTCCAATGAGTGTAATGTTTTACATGTTTCACCAATAAATTTACTGCCTGACTATAACCACATTGATATAATCAAAGACTATAATAAGATGGACCCCTCGCTCTATTTTTAGAGCTCTTATGTTCTTTTTTCCGTGCGCATCCAATAACGCTGTCTTAAATGACTTCTACGCTCCTACGTTTGCCAAAATGTTTCCGCTTTATAGAATTATCGATATAAATTAATAATTTTCATTGACAAAATCATAGCGATTAAATAAAACGGAAGTGCGCAATATAAAAGGGAATCTGGAATTCCGAAAGGAAGTCATTCGACTCATCAAAAAGCAGAAATATTAATGCAAGCGGTTCATCTTATTATAGTCTTTGATATAATCTTGTGTTTTTACAAGTCTCATAAATATTGTCTGTGTATTATGTCTTCTTTTGTTTTTGTAATCGTATGTATAAGTAGTCTAAAATATGAAAACAAAACATACAATATTTTCTTTTTGTCACTACATTCTTGCTTCGGCGGCCCTTGTTATTTTCTCGCCGTGGAAACAAGTCTGTAAAATCAATGTTGAGTCTAGTCATCTTCAGATGCTAATTATGGAACTTGACGGCACATCCTCTATCACTCTTGTTGACATTCTTTATGTTTAACAATAACAAACAACAAACAACACTCGAATAGAAGCAGAAGAAACTTTACAAGGGAAACTACTGTCGGTAACAGCAACATTCAACAAACATCCAATATAAATACAATCTTAAATATAACATTTCTACATTTCTCCTTACTTCTTGTGGAAGTTTTTATCTTTAAAACGGTTTTCTCCCTTATAAACGGTTTTCTCTCTCTTAAAAGCGGGTTTCTCTCTCTTACAAACGGTTCTCTCTCTTATAAAGGGGTTTCTCCCTCATATGAACGTGTTTTTCTCTCTTATAACGACTCTCTCTCTCTCTCTCTCTCTTTCTCTCTCTCTCTCTCTCTATCTCTCTCTCTCTCTCTTTCTCTCTCTCTCTCTCTCTCTTTTTTTTCTCTCTCTCTCTCTTTCTCTCTCTCTCTCTCTCTCACTCTCTCTCTCTCTTTCTCTCTCTCTCTCTCTCTTTCTCTCTCTCTCTCTCTATCTCTATTTCTCTCTCTCTCTCTCTATCTCTATTTCTCTCTCTCTCTCTCTTGTGAACTTTTGTCTTCTTCATCTTCTAACTAATTAATTTTTGTTTAGACAACATTTTGTCAGACCTCACTTTCGTATCCCAGCTGTGTAGCAATCGTTTATTAATTCTTTCATCGTCCTCCATTTTCATCAATTAAAATTAATTGTTCATTATACAATGTCATGTCCACCTCAAATTTTAGAGAACTTTAAAAGTACAACCTGCTATCTCTTTAGTTTTTAACCCTCGCTATGTTTGTATATGTTTTCGTGTAACTTTCCATTAGCAGTAACCACAGATTGTTGACTGACAACTTTCGTTCAAACATCCCTTTTTTTTCTATCTGAAACTTCGTGGGCAGAGTAGAAAGAAAAAAGGGCAGTGTTCAAATATTCTATTCACTAAACTTACAGGAACATGTCTAAAAGTTAAACTAGTGAAGAGTAAATAGAACGGCATTAGAGTGAAAATAGATTTTTTTAAAGAGAAAAAGACATCGTCGGGAGTAAATGTGTATGCATGTGTAGTAAATAGATTTGTATGGTCGTGTAGTAAATAGATTTGTATGGTCGTGTAGTAAATAGATTTGTATGGTCGTGTAGTAAATAGATTTGTATGGTCGTGTAGTAAATAGATTTGTATGGTCGTGTAGTAAATAGATTTGTATGGTCGTGTAGTAAAAAGATTTGTATGGTCGTGTAGTAAATAGATTTGTATGGTCGTGTAGTAAAAAGAAAGCTTTTCTTATAAAATCTTGTTTGTACAGTTTTCGTTTTTTTTTTTGTTTTTTTTTTTTTCAGATACTGAGAGAATTTGAGAGAAAAGAGTCTTTTGAAAAGATCTTAAAGACCTTTCTCTTTGACTAGTGTGTGTAGGGGAGAGGGGGGCAGGTTGATACGGGGGCAGGTTGATACAAATTGTTTTTTACAGCTATTATACTACGTATGCGCAGAAGAGTTAGTACGGGAAATAGCTTTCTACCTCCCCTACTTTCGATATAAAAATGGCTTCGCTCGTATCAAAATTGATATTACTGTGAGGAAAATTGAAATTTGAACGACTTTTGAAAAATATTGACTTACTATTACGTAAGAAATTTCACAGACACGGTAAGTACTTTTATTTTATCATCTTTTTATTTAGGTTAAATGGGGATTCCTGAATACTTTTATTTAAATTACGATTATGTTTTTTGCGTTTTGTTTTTAATGTAGTCGAATTAATGCAATGTGGTGTAGTGGGGCAAGTTGATACAGCCGTTTCGGGGCACATTGATACTATATCCGGTTACCTATTTACCCCTTTGGAGAAGCATTTAAACATAGAATAATATTTATTTTTTACAAAAATGTTTTTATATTTAATTAGAGTGTTAGGTTCATTGAGTTTAGCTTACATTTAAATCATTTTCATTTATTTTTGCTTTACTTTTTATGTCTAGCTAGTGTTATTCCTATTTATTAGAACTAGCCTAGGGGTTTAAGTTTAATGCTTAGGTCTTATACAGGCATCTAATAAAAAGGTTTAATTAAATACATTACTATTAAACTATTATTTATCATATTATTTTACGATTATTGCGATTTTAAAATTTAGTTTAACTGTATTAAATTGCCAGGGATATTAATTTTTTTTAATTGTTTGTAATTTCAGATGGTGCGAAGATGTAAAAGAAAGTCCCAACATGGGGATACGATAGAAGTTTTATTGACCAAAAGTTTTCTAAATAATAAAATAAACAATAAAATAATAGTTTTGGGTTGTTTACTTTGTTAAATTGTCACTGTATTAGTGTAATTATTAAATCTTATTCAATGTATCAGCTTGCCCCATAATGTGTATCATCTTGCCCCTGCACAGGGCAAGTTGATACAAATTATTTTACATTGCTTTTAGAGCTATATTTATTTTAAATATGTTCAAATGAATACAATTTGTAGATCAAAAGATGCAGGATACCTAGGGGAACAAATAAAAGTATTTATATCCACTCTAAATATAATGGTTTGCAATTAATGTACAAAAATGTAAAATGTGTATCAACGTGCCCCCCTCTCCCCTATGTGTGTGCCTTTTATACCAATACAAGTCATACAACTATCACTGCAATTTATACCAAGATCGCAATGAGCATGCCAAATTTTATATCATGGATAGAATCGCTATATAAATGACCATTATTATTAGTAGTAGTAGTAGTAGTTTTATTGTTGTGTTGTTGTTTTTCGGAAGGAAATCTATATATATAAAAAGACAGTGTTAAGCCCCGCGAGGATCCCCATTGGTCAATTTGAAAACACGTGTGTCACTAACCTATCTAGGTCTAGCCCAATATACCGTCTAATAATTTTTCACATCGGACGTGTGTCTTCGATAGCTCAGTGGTAAACGTAGTGGACTGCTATACGGGCGACCAGGGTTCTATTCTCCAGTTAGACTAGACTTTTTTTTTTTCGACAATTAATTTTTCAAACTTTTAAAAACAAAAGACATTGTAAATCTACAGGCAATATACAATTTGTTAAATAAAAATATTTGACTATTTTTTTTTACCCTATTACAATATTTATTTACTTTCCTAAAAGTATTCAGTAAGTGTAGTTTATAAATTTGTTATCTCCACCCCAGACAGTCCTTTTTTTTTCACCCGGGCAACGCCGGGCAATGTAGCTTGTAAATTAATATAATGGGCAATGTGACTTTATTTTTTTTAAATAATTAAAGTCTATTGAATAGACATAATAATTTAGCTCTTTGTCCACCACTTTCCAAGTAGAGTCTGGGATACAGACGAATCACATGATTTTATTAACCTTACGACGAATCGATTCGACTAGAGAAATACTGCAACGAATGTAGTTGAAAATAGTGTGATATTATTTTTTTCTATATGGGGCATGGTGGCCGAGCGGCAGCGCGTTAGACTGGCGTTCATAAGGTTTTCGGTTCGAATCCTGGTGAAGACTATAACTTGACTGGGGGGTGTCCCTGGGGCCACCCAGCTCTGATGGGTACCTGACATTTAGTTGCCATAAAGTAAAGGCAGCTGAGCATTGTGCTGGCCACACATCCCTTAGTATGCGTGGCCACGGAAACTGGTGAACGCTGCTTCACCAGCCCTATAATCAATTTGGTTCGATGGCGTACTTTACTTACTTTTTACTATTTTCTTGAATACACCGCACAATGCTTATAGTCTTGTGTGAATTCATTTTCACACTTATTACTTCCAATATCATAAACGTTACACACTGTCTTTAATTAAAATATATTAATATACAGGTGAGCTTTTCAATATTTAGTTACTAGAATATATCTTATCTAATACATTACAGACACTCCTTCTATAAAGAAGATTATTGCGTTCTACGCTCATCCGTGGTCCGAGTCTAAACATTGCATTTTAATTAATGTTTTAAATGATGTTAAGTTACTGCTTTTCCTGGTTTGTTCAGGCAACCCATTCCATGCCCGAATGCCACTCGGTAAGAATGAGTACTTATATGCATTTGTTCTCACGTAAGGGACAAGGAAAGTGTTTCTGTCTTTATGTTTATCTGAGCTTTGCAACAGGTTGTTATTGGGTTGTATTTCAAAATAAGAGTTTAATGCCTTATGTATTATTACTACTTTACTCTTTGCCCTTCTGTCCTCTAGTGTTTCTAGGTTTAGTGATTTTACTAATGGTGTTACTCTAGTTAATTGGGAATATTCACTAGTTATGAACCCTTTAACATAACTTTTTCATAGCATGATGCTTGGTCTGTTTAAATTACAAATATAAATATTATATGAATAAATAGGCCTATATATATGCACGTGTAAGTGTGTTTAATAAGGCAGACCCCAACATCTGCTCCACAGCCATCGTCTAATTATATATACACTAGCTGTACAACTTACAACATAACATGCCTAATTGAATTCTAAAATGGTTAAAATTTAAAGATTAATGGATATAAGATAGATTGGCAGTTAGATTATAAGATAAATATGCCTAAATAGATAAATTAATGAGTACATGCATAGAAAAAGTTTACACTACTAGATCTCTACACTATAAATAGAATGACAGACCAAAATTTTAATAAAAAACATCTAAAAAAAACAACAAACAAGCATAATTATTTCCCCAAAATTCCCACACTTGTAAAAAAGGTTTCGTACATAGAAAGTAACCAAACAAAGGCGTTACTCAATTTACTTCAATGTGGGACGATCTTGAATCCTCCTAATAGAAAACAAATTAATACTTGTTTTATTAATGTTACTTCCGTTTAATGTTTAAATTTGAAAATGCTAATACTGACAAGGACAGAAATGTCACATCTATTATTGTTTTCAGTGCACGCGAGCTGTAAGCCACTTCTTATTCAGCCCAGCTATAAAAACCTAGAACTTGGTTGTTCTGACCCACTTAACGTTTTCTTTCTTTTTAAAATAAACTACCTTTTTTATTCTTTCATTTTCTTAGTTTTTTTAAAGCTTGATGTATTGGGTCAAATGTTTCTCGGGTCTATAAAGAAAAGAATTATTATTATACAGTAAGCTAAGAATTAATGTCTTAAGATTTTATTGCAAATGTTGTTGAATGACAAAAGTGACTGGATGTCAAATTGAGCTGAATGTCAAATGTGACACGGAGAAATTTAACAGAAATGGTGGTAAATTATTGTTTTTATTGCCTTCTCTCTTTTTGTGTTAGAATCTCTAAGTTTTATAGGGATTTTATTTTATTTTAATTTAACCAAGAAATGTTTTCCAGAAGTGCAAAGCGTGGTTCTGGTTTAGCTCAGTTCATTTCTCTGGCCTACAGTAACTAGCTGGGCTAAAGTTAACATGGCATTGTCATGGAGTTTTCTCCCCTACGTTGATTGTAATTTTGAGGGTTTTGATGCGTGGGTATTAATGATGATAGATCATGGCGTTAGTTATCAAATGCTGTGGTGCATCGGGTTAAGAACGCCTCGGGTTGCGAACATTTCTGTTAAGAACAACAACTTTGACAATTTGTTTTCTCGGGTAACGAACAATGACTCGGGCGACAAACGAAGGCGAGAGAGAGTGAGAGAGAGAGAAAGAGAGAAAGAAAGAGAGAAAGAATGAGAGAAAGAGGGAAAGAAAGAGAGAAAGCAGGGTTTAACGTTAAAGACAAACGATCGCGTGCAGTATAAACAAAGGACACGCAGAACTAACATCGCTTAACGCTAGGCAAGTAACTTGTGGAGCTTCACAATGAACTGCTAAAGACATTAAAAGAGGAGGAGTCGTCCGATGACGTGGAGTCACTGACGGCTTCAAGTGCCAGAATTTTTTTTTATTTACATGTGCGGCAAACTGGCAGACGTCTGCGAAATTATTGCGAACCATCACCCAAAACAAACTTATTGCTAACAAGGCAGTAAACATGATGAATGATAACGCAATGCTTCACTTGCGAAAAATTCACCCGCAAAAGAAAACGACAAGTTTTACCTTGACAGCTTCTTGGTGCAGAAAGATGTCCAGTCGTCTGCCAAGAAAAAGCAAAAAGAAACTCCAGAATTTAATGCTTCAGAATAGCAATAGGAAGTGGCACATTTCACACGATAGTTTTGTTAGTTAGAAACATAGACTAGATAAATCAGTTTTTATTTTCCAATTTATTTATTTGTTTGTTTTCTTTCTTTTCATTTAATACCTGAAGTAAACGTATTATTTCCGGTTTGTCAGTTAAATGACCGGATGTTTTAATAAAAAAAAAAGGAACGATTCTTTCACCTTGATGCAATAAACTTCTTTATAGAAGGGGCATCTGTAATATATAAGAAACGGATTGTCTCTTTTTTATTGATTTCAATGTTTCTGGTTACGAACCGAGTTCTGGAACGAATTAAGTTCGTAAACCGAGTTACCATTGTGTATCGAACTTCTGTGGGAATCGTAAACAAAGTTTTCAGTCATTCGGCCATTTTGGAGGATTTTTACATGACTGTATACTGTATAATACGCAAACAAGAGTTTATTAAATCCTATAATATAATATTACATTTGCAAAACTTTCTGACGATTGACTGGAACCTTAAAGTCGTAATACGACATACATAATTTAAATTCTAACTGTGAAATACAACGGAAAGATACTTGTACGGTGCTCAGAAAAAATATGAAGCTAAAATAAATTGACTCTTATGTTTATCTTACAGACGCTACTTCTGTATAGAACAGTATTGCGTCCTAAGCTTACCGCTATCCGCGGTTCTGAGCCTAGTCTTGCATTTTGATTGAAAGAATGTATAAGGTACCCAACAGAGCTGGGTAGACTCATGGGGCATCCTCTAGTCCCAGGGCAAAAACAATCCAGGAATCCGCACGCCAGCGGACCGCGCCGCCGCTCGGTCACTGTGCCGTAGTTTGTTGTTTGTTTGTTTTAAAATATTAAACACTTCTTTTTCTCTCTCTTCTCTGGGGGCGCGGTAGCCGAGCGGCAGCGCGTTCGACTGGCGAGCCGAAGGTCCCGGGTTCGAATCCAGGTGCAGGCCAGGACCTTTTTCCGGGACTGGAGGGTGTCCCTGAGTCTACCCAGCTCTGATGGATACCTTAGCAAAGTAAAGTAAATGCGGCTGTGCATTGTGCTGGACGCACAATCACCTATTATGCCGTGGCCACAGAAACTGGTGAACGCTGCTTCATCGGGCCTATGGATCAGTTCGGTCCGACGGGTACTTTACCCTAACCCTAACCTCTTTAATCATGTTCCCAATTAATACGAACTCGCCCTCCTAAACCTCGAGAATGAATCCCTCCCTGATCTCAGCTTTATATTAAAACCACATGGGTGGTGGTTAAGTGATCCAAGCTGTAGCGCATTTGAAACAGAATAGGTCTACTATGTATTTTTTTGTTGTTGTTAAGTAACTTAATGATTCATTACGTAGACTAAACTAAGAGAACATTATGTAGATGTAGGTTGCCGGATGAATTAT
This sequence comes from Anisus vortex, assembly GCA_949126835.1. Lineage (NCBI taxonomy): Eukaryota > Metazoa > Mollusca > Gastropoda > Planorbidae > Anisus > Anisus vortex. The sequence goes on along the minus strand of OX421494.1, from coordinate 9,153,621 downwards.
TTATAACTATGTCGTTTCTCCCCCTCTCTCTCTCTTCTTCTCTCTCTCTTTCTCTCTCTCTCTCTCTTCTTCTCTCTCTCTTTCTCTCTCTCTCTCTTCTTCTCTCTCTCTTTCTCTATCTCTTTTTTCTCTCTCTGTTTGTCTCCATTACTTTTCTTTTTCTTTATAAAATGCTTTCTTTAACTCCCTCATTCCCATGCAATTGTATCCCTTTTTCTTCTATATATTTTTTCTCTCTCTCTTCCTTCCTAACTTACTTAACTTCACTGTATTGTGTTGCTTATTGTTTTTGTTATCTTGTTTTACGTCATAATTATTCTCTATTTTTATCTGTTTGTTTTCCTCTTATTTCTCATCGTCTCTTTTTTTCTTTCTACATTTCTGCCTCCCATTCTCGTCTTATTCCTTTTGTACTCTCACGTCAGTTAATTTTTTCTCTCTCACTCTTTCTCTCTAGCTCTCTTTCTGTCTCATTTCAGTATCTCTATTCTGTCTCTCGTCTGTCTCTCCCTCGTTCATTCTACCTATTATCTTTCTCTCTATATAATTTTTCTCTTTTCTCTCTATATATCTTCTTTTGCTTTTCCACTCTTCTCTCTCTCTCTCTCTCTCTCTCTCTCCTTTCTTTCTATCTTTGTATCCATTCTTCCTCACTTCTAATTGTATTTACTCTTATCTCTTTATTTCATAACTCACCCACCCTCTTTCTCATTTTCACCCATTCTCTCGCTCTCTTTATATATCTCTTCTCTTTTTAGTAGAGGTCTTCTCCTTCTGACACATAAAAAAATAATGTATGTATAATACCGACATGAGTCTGTCATCCAGACGAGAACTACAAAAACTGCGGGCCCACACCTGACGAAACCTCTCGACCATGAGATCAGTCCACAGCCTCAGAGATTCCATTCCTTACGACACACACACACACACTTACACTCACAGACACACACCTACACACATTAAACCTACCTGCCACAGAAGTAGTATAGTGTGTAGTTTTCGAAGCGCATTTGTGGCGTACGCCTCGAGGTGTACGCCTCAGTTGACCTTTGACCTTTGACCCGGAAGTGACCTTTGACCCGGAAGTGACCCCTACCGGAAGTCGTTATACCGGAAGTGACGTCATCCAAGATGGCGCCTTGTCGTGTTGTTATACGAGGGTTTTTTAATTAAGGGTAATACATTTTGTCAGCGGTTCTAAAATTATTTTTCCCATTGTCTTACAATGATTGATTTTCCTATTGCCTTACAATGATTGACACATGTCATATTATTTCTCCCATTGTTTTATAATGGTCTTTATAAGGTTCAGCGGTTCAAAAATTTTATAATTATTTGATAATATTAATTAATTGGTTATTTTTATAGTGTTCTTAACCATTTTCAATAGTAAAAGGCTTTTTTCAATAAGTTTATTGTGTTTTTTGCCCTAATTAGCATCTTTAAATCGATAATTGTCTTGTAAGGGTCATTTTTAATTACTTGGATGCAGTAATTGTCTTAATTTATTCTTAATTAATTAACTAATTATTATTTTTATAGCCATAATTAGCATGTAAAGGGGTGTTTTTTAATTACAAAGGGGTGTAATTATCACATTTTAAGCAATAATTCTCTAATAACGTGCCTTATTACTTACTTGGACACAGTAATTGTCTTAATTTATTCATAATTAATTAACTAATTATTATTTGAATAGCCATAATTAGCATGTAAAAGGGCGTTTATTAATTACAAAGGGGTGTAATTATCACATTTTAATCAATAATTCTCTAATAACGTACCTTATTAATTACTTGGACACAGTAATTTTCTTAATTGTATACTTTATTAATTAACTAATTATAATTATTTATTTTTTTTAACCATAATTAGCGTGTAAAGGATTGTTTTTAATTACTAAGGGGCCGTAATTACCACTAAATAGGCCACATTTTATATACTTTTTACATTTTTACTTACTGGGGTACAGTAATTTTCTTAATTGTATACTTTATTAATTAACTAATTATATTTTTTTAACCATAATTAGCGTGTAAAGGAACGTTTTTAATTACTAAAGACCGTAATTATCACTAAATAGAACACATTTTATATACTTTTACTTACTTGGACACAGTATTTTTTTTTTATTCCTAATTAATTAACTAATTATAGTTTTTAGTCATAATTACTATTTTTTAATTTTCTTTTAAACATAATTATTTTTAATTTGAATTGATAATCAATGTTTTGAAAGTCTAAACATATATCCTTAAACATTTTTAGAACCCCTGAGTCGCTTATTCACATCGCTGTCTAACTTTTACCTGAGCAGCTGTTTCTTTTTTATTTTTATCGCCCGAGCACAGCGCGTCTTTTAATGACTTTTTCATCTGTTGTGTAAACTCTTTGGTGGTGCTGTTCTCGCTCGCGCTGTTAATGACTTTTTCATCTGTTGAGAAAAGTCTTTTGATCTTGTTTCACTCGCTTTTTAATGACCTGGTGTGAAAAAGAGATAAAACTGCCCTTTCAAAGCCTGCTATGGGAGATAATATATATAGCACTAAAAGTTTTTTCTTTACAACTTACGTTTCCCAGATATTATTCGAGTTTTTTTTTTTAAAGCAACATTTTATCATATGCATTAGTTTTGGGTTATTTTTTCTTTGTATTTCGAGTATTCCTTTTTTAAATATTTCTCTTTTCAATTTAAATAATTTAAATTGTTTAATCGTTAAATGCAATGTTTGACTTACAATAACATCATTATTTCCTTAATTTTATACTTACCTATTTTAAATGTGTATCTTTTAAATTTAAATTTTCTTAATTTTCTTTTGATAATTGAATTTTAAGATTCTTTATTTACTTACTAAAAGCCGTGATTTTCTTTATTTTAAACATACACATTTTACAATTAAAACGATAAGTAAATACAATTTTTACTTACTAAAACCAGTAATTTCTTAATTTTATACGAAATTAATTAACGAATTATATTTTTTATAGCCATAATTATCTTGTAAATTGGCGCTTTTAATTACTAAGAGTCCTAATAAGCACATTTTAAACGACACTTCTTTTGTAAGGAACACCTATTTACTTACATGGATAGAGTAATTATCTTTATTTTATACTTAATTCATTATTTAATTTTTATTTTATAACCATAATTATATTGTAAAGGACGTTTTTAATTAAGATGACGTCTAATTTGTTGTTACACGTGATTTTAATACGTGATTGTTTAAATTTAAGAATGTTAATATTAATATTTTGGTTTAATTAATTTTTTTTCTTATTTATTGACAATAAACAACAGTACAACAGTACGACATAAGGAAAATCAACATAAAAGAAAAACCAAAAATACAATTTTAAGTTATATATGAATTTTATTCATAGTGTTCTATAGGTATAGTATGTACCCCAATTTAAAAAGTTTATTTATACCAACGCATATATACAATAGCAAGTAAAAAAAAAAGTTTATTTATAGTAATACATTTATACAAGAGCAATACATTTATACAATAGCAATACAGATGTTCAATCGTTTTATTTACATCAGAATACAATTTTATTTTACAACTATGAAACCAGTCCAATGTCGGCCCCTAAGTGTAGTCTGTGTGTATGCCCTAGACACGCCAAAACTAATTAAATGTCTAGTGGTATGGTTGTAAATGAGTCTGATTGCAATTGTCTTTTGATATAAAAATAAGAAAGGGAACTGCGGTGTTGTGTGTATGTAAAGACTGAATTTTCAAGTGTTTTGAAACCTATATGTTTACCACCCCCTTATTGTTGTGATGTATTAAAGTAGCTTTATCTAGTGTGTTGTGTTGTTTCGTTAGACCTCATATAAGTTAAGAAATATTGAATCAACCTACGGGATAATCATTTAGGTGGTAGATATAGAAACTAGTCGCTGGAATACATTCGACCTGATAATTAGTATTTGGCCTGTTTTGAAGTCCTATATCTAAAATGTCTGTTTCATTTAAGTGTTCTATGAATGAGTGAAAATCATGTATATTATTAATCAGTCTTGGAGTGTCTAAGGCAGTTGCGTTGTTAACTGAGCTATGAAAAAAACGAAGTTCATTTGTCTCCTTATGTCTTAAAATGAGATGGTGGCTGTAATTTATTTTGTATCGTTTTGTTTGTTGTGTAAATAGCTGGTCTGTTAGTCGTGTCTGCCAGTCAATGGGATGTTTACTTAATGGACTATGGAAATAATTATAGGTTGAAATGTGCTTGTGGATGTTATGGTGCGTTTGAAGAGCAGTCCAATGATCGATATACGTAGCCTTTATGTCTTGTGGCAAATGTTCTAACAAGTGAAGTTCGTCTTGAATGTCCATTAAATCAACGTCGTTATGTTGGTTGTCTAATACGGTAAGGTCTAATAATGGTCTTTTACTGGTGTTATCTAAATCATTATTTGACTTCCTTTTTTGTGTAGTTGTTGTCTCTGTAGATGTGGACGCTGTTGGTGTTGTATCTGCCGCTGTTGGTGTCTCTACCACTGTTGGTGTCTCTGCCGCTGTTGGGGTGGTTGTTTCTGTCGATGTTAGTGTAGTCGATGTTGAATCCATAGCCTGTGCATGGTCTTTCTTAGTATGTCTTTTTAAAGCATCGGCTCTGGTGTAGAAACGCCCACATATAACACAACTATGATGTGTTCTACCGTGGACTGAATCTGTATGCCTCGTTAGGTCACAATTCCGGGAGAACACACGCGTGCACTTAGTACATGCAAATCTTTTACGTGCTTCCATCTATATATGAATATAGAAAACAAAAAACATGACGTGTACGCGTGTACTATAAAGCTTAAATAATACAGAAACCTAAAAGAATAAAATATGAAACATATAAACCAAAAAATAAAAAATAGGCAACTTACTTTATTGTATAACAAATGAACTCAAACGTTAGAGCTAACCAAAATCGCCGTTTGAGGTATTGTCAGGTAAAGCGTCGAACGAACGCCGACAAGCGATATTTATACACACCAGACACAAGTGCACTAAAGCACCTGCTCGAGAGAAAATCTATAAACTAACATTCCCAAGCGCAGGTTAATTGCTTCCCCGTCCAGATGGTCTTCCCCTTATCTGCCCACTGGGCGCTGAGCAAAGTAACGACTTCCTGTCCAGATGTTATTTCCCTTATCTGGTCATGAGCGCTGATCAAGGTAATTACTTCCTGTCCAGATGTTATTGCACTTACCTGACCTTGCTCGCTACTCACGGTAATTACTTTTCCGTACAGGTGGTCTCTCCCTTATCTGCCCGCTGGTAGCTGACCAAGTTAACGACTTCCTGTCCAGATGTTATTGCACGTTCCTGACCGTGAGAAAATCTAAAAGCCAACATTCCCAGGGTCATGCCAACCCTAACCGTCAACAACGTTCCCCCTTTATTTTTTTTTTTTATTTTTTTTTTTATTTTTGTTGTTTTTTTTTATCTTCTTTAATTTCTGTCTTTTTACTAACTTTTTATCTGTTTCCCGAAAAAATGTTTAAGTACAATTTCTCAAACTCTCCCTCTCTTGAAAAACTTTTTTCACACACTCGAAAACTTTTCAGGGCACATTTGTTTAATCTTTTTATCCCTCTCGAAAACTTTTGAGGGCAACTTTTCAAAATCTTTTACACCCTCAACAAACTTTTTAAAGTTCGCCTTTCCCAAACTCTCTCTCTCTCTCTCTTGACAACATTTTTTAAGTTCACCTTCCCAAACTGTCGATCTCTCCCGACAACTTTTCAAGTACGACTTTTCAAACGCTTGATCTCTCTTGACAAACCTTTTTAAGTTCACCTTCCCAAAATCTTTTACACCCTCAACAAACTTTTTTAAGTTCGCCTTTCCCAAACTCTCTCTCTCTCTCTCTCTTGACAACATTTTTTAAGTTCACCTTCCCAAACTGTCGATCTCTCCCGACAACTTTTCAAGTACGACTTTTCAAACGCTTGATCTCTCTTGACAAACCTTTTTAAGTTCACCTTCCCAAAATCTTTTACACCCTCGACAAACATTTTTAAGTTCGCCTTCCCAAACTCTCTCTTTCTTGACAAACTTTTTTAAGTTCGCCTTCCCAAACTGTCGATCTCTCCCGACAACTTTTCAAGTACGACTTTTCAAACGCTTGATCTCTCTTGACAAACCTTTTTAAGTTCACCTTCCCAAAATCTTTTACACCCTCGACAAACATTTTTAAGTTCGCCTTCCCAAACTCTCTCTTTCTTGACAAACTTTTTTAAGTTCGCCTTCCCAAACTGTCGATCTCTCCCGACAAACTTTTTTTTTTTTTTTTTTTTTTTTTTTTTTTAGTTCACCTTCCCAAAATCTTTTACACCCTCGACAAACATTTTAAGTACGCCTTCCCAAACTCTCTCTCTCTCTCTCTCACTCTTGACAAACTTTTTTTAAGTTCACCTTCCCAAAATCTCTCTCTCACTCTTGACAATCTTTTTAAGTACGACTTTTCAAACTCTCGATGTCCCCTGACAACTTTTTAAGTACAACTTTTCAAACTCTCGATCTCTCTTGACAAACTCTTTAAGTTAACCTTCCCAAAATCTTTTACGCTAACTCTCGCTCAAAAACACTTTTTCTTAAAAGCTTTCCCACTCTCGACAAACATTGTAAGACACCACTCCTTGGACTTCGTTCTAACAGTAGCCATCTCTCTGTCTCCAACTCTTTCTCGCCCCATCTCTTCCTCTAACAGAAACTTTAAGTTAACACAACCCTAACCATCACGCATTCATTCTTTCTGCCTTGCTCAATCTCTGTATCTCTTACTTCATTCTTCTCTCAAACTCTGTATCTCTCTCTCTCTCTCTCGCTCTCTCTCTCTAAAAACGTTATGATTAACAAAGTCTAACACATATTCCAATCCACATCCTTCATTCTGTCTTTCTCTTTCCTCCGTGCCATCTTTTACTTGTCTCATTCTCAGTACTTACTTCCCTTACTCTGTCAACACTTATTTCTCTCTTCGTCTCTTTTCGCTAACAAAACTGTATGTTAACCCAACCCTAACATTTACTTATTCCATCTTTCTGCCTTGTTCAATCTCTGTAGGCCTGTCTCTTACTTCATTCTTCTCTCAAACTTCGTCTCTCTCTCTCTCTCTCTCTCTCAAACTTTGTCTCTCTCTCTCTCTAAAAACGTTACGATCAGCAAAAGTCTTACACATATTCCACTTCACATCGTTCATTATGTCTTTCTCTTTCCTGCGTGCCATGTTTTACTTGTCTCATTTTCAGTGACTTCTTTCCTTACGCTATCTACACTTATTTCTCTCTCCTCTCTTTCGCTAACAAAACTTTATGTTAAGCCATCCCTAAATATTACTCGTTCCGTCTTACTGCCTTGCTCAATCACTTATTTCATACTTTACTCTTTCTTTAGCTCTCTCTCTAAAACACTTTATGTTCAGACAACCCTAACACATATTCTTCTCCAAATCTTTCACTCTGTCTTTCTTTTTCCTGTGTACCATCTTTTACTTGTCTCATTTTCTGTTACTCCCTTTCTTACTCTGTCTCCAGAGCTTTCTCTGACAAAACTTTAAGTTACTCTAAACATCTCTCTTTCAACAGCGTTCCCTCTTTCTGCCTTGTTCAATCTCTACCTTCTTACTAACTTCATTGTCCTCTTTCTAAAATTGTCTTCCCTTTTATGTTTTATAACGTGCAAATTTGTTAAGAATTGTCACACCTAAAACTAAAACGATGTTTACTTTACACGTCACCAAGGTTTTGAAAATAATGTTCTTGGGAGATATAGCAAAGGTCAAGGTCAACTGACTCTAGTGTGAATTTGGGAAAAGCCCCTCCTCGCTCTACCTAACTATTACTGTCTAAATTTTACCAAATTTTACCAAACTATCTACGGAAACTTTAATTACCTTACCAACATTTACTAATAGTAGTGGGAATAATTTACTACTAATGCTACTCACCACCTATACAACCCTTTTCATTCCCACTACCTTTTCAGGCCTATCATAGAAATATCTCCTAAAGCAATTACATATCGAAATGATTACAGTGCCAATGTAGTCGAAATTTAGACCTGTTTATTTTCCTAGGTCTTTTAAGATAGATCTACAATTTTTTTTCTTAATTTCACATACAATTGTTTTATGACCAAATAGGAGAAACAGCCCTCTATGACTACAGTCATTATGACAGATTTTTTTTTCTACCGTGAACAAACATATCCCAACACTACTCTTACAAAACCCCAACACATACCATCGCCACCCAAATATACCTTCCAACTTAGTCAATCTTACCATATACCATCGCCACCCAAAATAAATCCTCCAAATTAGACAATCTTACTCGACTCAAATCCTTAGAATATTTTTATAGATAGTCCTGTCCTAACACCAACTTTACAAAACACATATCTACAACCCACAAGTGAATTTCCCCACTTAGGAAATCTTGCTTGACTGATGTCATGGAAGATTTCTTATAGTCTATCTTTATAGATATCCCCGTCCTACCACAGACTTTACAAAACACATATTTACAACACCCAAATATATGTTCCAACTTAGGCAATCTAGCTTGACCCAAACCTTCTAATACTTTTATTGATAGCCCTGTCCAAAACACTAATCTCAAAAAAACCTTTGTAGATATCCCAAGCCAAAACATATATCTACAACACCCAAATATACCTTCCCACTTAGGCAATCTTGCTTGACTCAAACCCTTATAATACTTCTATACCTAGTCCTGTCCAAAACATTTAAAAACACTACACCTTCAGTTTAAAGTATTAATTTTTCACTACCCTATCGAACTTATAGTAGTAATTGCTAAAAATAATAAATACACATCCTAAAACTTATCACAATTCCTTTAAACTAGTTCTAGTGATCTACAAAACTCTTTACAATATTAACTAGCAGCCCCAAACTAGTAACAACAAATTGTTTTTTTCTTCTGCCCCTCTTTTCCCAAATTCACACTAGAGTCAGTTGACCTTGACCTTTGCTATATCTCCCAAGAACATTATTTTCAAAACCTTGGTGACGTGTAAAGTAAACATCGTTTTAGTTTTAGGTGTGACAATTCTTAACAAATTTGCACGTTATAAAACATAAAAGGGAAGACAATTTTAGAAAGAGGACAATGAAGTTAGTAAGAAGGTAGAGATTGAACAAGGCAGAAAGAGGGAACGCTGTTGAAAGAGAGATGTTTAGAGTAACTTAAAGTTTTGTCAGAGAAAGCTCTGGAGACAGAGTAAGAAAGGGAGTAACAGAAAATGAGACAAGTAAAAGATGGTACACAGGAAAAAGAAAGACAGAGTGAAAGATTTGGAGAAGAATATGTGTTAGGGTTGTCTGAACATAAAGTGTTTTAGAGAGAGAGCTAAAGAAAGAGTAAAGTATGAAATAAGTGATTGAGCAAGGCAGTAAGACGGAACGAGTAATATTTAGGGATGGCTTAACATAAAGTTTTGTTAGCGAAAGAGAGGAGAGAGAAATAAGTGTAGATAGCGTAAGGAAAGAAGTCACTGAAAATGAGACAAGTAAAACATGGCACGCAGGAAAGAGAAAGACATAATGAACGATGTGAAGTGGAATATGTGTAAGACTTTTGCTGATCGTAACGTTTTTAGAGAGAGAGAGAGACAAAGTTTGAGAGAGAGAGAGAGAGAGAGAGACGAAGTTTGAGAGAAGAATGAAGTAAGAGACAGGCCTACAGAGATTGAACAAGGCAGAAAGATGGAATAAGTAAATGTTAGGGTTGGGTTAACATACAGTTTTGTTAGCGAAAAGAGACGAAGAGAGAAATAAGTGTTGACAGAGTAAGGGAAGTAAGTACTGAGAATGAGACAAGTAAAAGATGGCACGGAGGAAAGAGAAAGACAGAATGAAGGATGTGGATTGGAATATGTGTTAGACTTTGTTAATCATAACGTTTTTAGAGAGAGAGAGCGAGAGAGAGAGAGAGAGATACAGAGTTTGAGAGAAGAATGAAGTAAGAGATACAGAGATTGAGCAAGGCAGAAAGAATGAATGCGTGATGGTTAGGGTTGTGTTAACTTAAAGTTTCTGTTAGAGGAAGAGATGGGGCGAGAAAGAGTTGGAGACAGAGAGATGGCTACTGTTAGAACGAAGTCCAAGGAGTGGTGTCTTACAATGTTTGTCGAGAGTGGGAAAGCTTTTAAGAAAAAGTGTTTTTGAGCGAGAGTTAGCGTAAAAGATTTTGGGAAGGTTAACTTAAAGAGTTTGTCAAGAGAGATCGAGAGTTTGAAAAGTTGTACTTAAAAAGTTGTCAGGGGACATCGAGAGTTTGAAAAGTCGTACTTAAAAAGATTGTCAAGAGTGAGAGAGAGAGAGAGAGAGTTTGGGAAGGCGTACTTAAAATGTTTGTCGAGGGTGTAAAAGATTTTGGGAAGGTGAACTAAAAAAAAAAAAAAAAAAAAAAAAAAAAAGTTTGTCGGGAGAGATCGACAGTTTGGGAAGGCGAACTTAAAAAAGTTTGTCAAGAAAGAGAGAGTTTGGGAAGGCGAACTTAAAAATGTTTGTCGAGGGTGTAAAAGATTTTGGGAAGGTGAACTTAAAAAGGTTTGTCAAGAGAGATCAAGCGTTTGAAAAGTCGTACTTGAAAAGTTGTCGGGAGAGATCGACAGTTTGGGAAGGCGAACTTAAAAAAGTTTGTCAAGAAAGAGAGAGTTTGGGAAGGCGAACTTAAAAATGTTTGTCGAGGGTGTAAAAGATTTTGGGAAGGTGAACTTAAAAAGGTTTGTCAAGAGAGATCAAGCGTTTGAAAAGTCGTACTTGAAAAGTTGTCGGGAGAGATCGACAGTTTGGGAAGGTGAACTTAAAAAATGTTGTCAAGAGAGAGAGAGAGAGAGAGTTTGGGAAAGGCGAACTTAAAAAAGTTTGTTGAGGGTGTAAAAGATTTTGGGAAGGTGAACTTAAAAAGGTTTGTCAAGAGAGATCAAGCGTTTGAAAAGTCGTACTTGAAAAGTTGTCGGGAGAGATCGACAGTTTGGGAAGGTGAACTTAAAAAATGTTGTCAAGAGAGAGAGAGAGAGAGTTTGGGAAAGGCGAACTTAAAAAAGTTTGTTGAGGGTGTAAAAGATTTTGAAAAGTTGCCCTCAAAAGTTTTCGAGAGGGATAAAAAGATTAAACAAATGTGCCCTGAAAAGTTTTCGAGTGTGTGAAAAAAGTTTTTCAAGAGAGGGAGAGTTTGAGAAATTGTACTTAAACATTTTTTCGGGAAACAGATAAAAAGTTAGTAAAAAGACAGAAATTAAAGAAGATAAAAAAAAACAACAAAAATAAAAAAAAAAATAAAAAAATAAAATAAAGGGGGAACGTTGTTGACGGTTAGGGTTGGCATGACCCTGGGAATGTTGGCTTTTAGATTTTCTCACGGTCAGGAACGTGCAATAACATCTGGACAGGAAGTCGTTAACTTGGTCAGCTACCAGCGGGCAGATAAGGGAGAGACCACCTGTACGGAAAAGTAATTACCGTGAGTAGCGAGCAAGGTCAGGTAAGTGCAATAACATCTGGACAGGAAGTAATTACCTTGATCAGCGCTCATGACCAGATAAGGGAAATAACATCTGGACAGGAAGTCGTTACTTTGCTCAGCGCCCAGTGGGCAGATAAGGGGAAGACCATCTGGACGGGGAAGCAATTAACCTGCGCTTGGGAATGTTAGTTTATAGATTTTCTCTCGAGCAGGTGCTTTAGTGCACTTGTGTCTGGTGTGTATAAATATCGCTTGTCGGCGTTCGTTCGACGCTTTACCTGACAATACCTCAAACGGCGATTTTGGTTAGCTCTAACGTTTGAGTTCATTTGTTATACAATAAAGTAAGTTGCCTATTTTTTATTTTTTGGTTTATATGTTTCATATTTTATTCTTTTAGGTTTCTGTATTATTTAAGCTTTATAGTACACGCGTACACGTCATGTTTTTTGTTTTCTATATTCATATATAGATGGAAGCACGTAAAAGATTTGCATGTACTAAGTGCACGCGTGTGTTCTCCCGGAATTGTGACCTAACGAGGCATACAGATTCAGTCCACGGTAGAACACATCATAGTTGTGTTATATGTGGGCGTTTCTACACCAGAGCCGATGCTTTAAAAAGACATACTAAGAAAGACCATGCACAGGCTATGGATTCAACATCGACTACACTAACATCGACAGAAACAACCACCCCAACAGCGGCAGAGACACCAACAGTGGTAGAGACACCAACAGCGGCAGATACAACACCAACAGCGTCCACATCTACAGAGACAACAACTACACAAAAAAGGAAGTCAAATAATGATTTAGATAACACCAGTAAAAGACCATTATTAGACCTTACCGTATTAGACAACCAACATAACGACGTTGATTTAATGGACATTCAAGACGAACTTCACTTGTTAGAACATTTGCCACAAGACATAAAGGCTACGTATATCGATCATTGGACTGCTCTTCAAACGCACCATAACATCCACAAGCACATTTCAACCTATAATTATTTCCATAGTCCATTAAGTAAACATCCCATTGACTGGCAGACACGACTAACAGACCAGCTATTTACACAACAAACAAAACGATACAAAATAAATTACAGCCACCATCTCATTTTAAGACATAAGGAGACAAATGAACTTCGTTTTTTTCATAGCTCAGTTAACAACGCAACTGCCTTAGACACTCCAAGACTGATTAATAATATACATGATTTTCACTCATTCATAGAACACTTAAATGAAACAGACATTTTAGATATAGGACTTCAAAACAGGCCAAATACTAATTATCAGGTCGAATGTATTCCAGCGACTAGTTTCTATATCTACCACCTAAATGATTATCCCGTAGGTTGATTCAATATTTCTTAACTTATATGAGGTTTAACGAAACAACACAACACACTAGATAAAGCTACTTTAATACATCACAACAATAAGGGGGTGGTAAACATATAGGTTTCAAAACACTTGAAAATTCAGTCTTTACATACACACAACACCGCAGTTCCCTTTCTTATTTTTATATCAAAAGACAATTGCAATCAAACTCATTTACAACCATACCACTAGACATTTAATTAGTTTTGGCGTGTCTAGGGCATACACACAGACTACACTTAGGGGCCGACATTGGACTGGTTTCATAGTTGTAAAATAAAATTGTATTCTGATGTAAATAAAACGATTGAACATCTGTATTGCTATTGTATAATTGTATTGCTCTTGTATAAATGTATTACTATAAATAAACTTTTTTTTTTACTTGCTATTGTATATATGCGTTGGTATAAATAAACTTTTTAAATTGGGGTACATACTATACCTATAGAACACTATGAATAAAATTCATATATAACTTAAAATTGTATTTTTGGTTTTTCTTTTATGTTGATTTTCCTTATGTCGTACTGTTGTACTGTTGTTTATTGTCAATAAATAAGAAAAAAAATTAATTAAACCAAAATATTAATATTAACATTCTTAAATTTAAACAATCACGTATTAAAATCACGTGTAACAACAAATTAGACGTCATCTTAATTAAAAACGTCCTTTACAATATAATTATGGTTATAAAATAAAAATTAAATAATGAATTAAGTATAAAATAAAGATAATTACTCTATCCATGTAAGTAAATAGGTGTTCCTTACAAAAGAAGTGTCGTTTAAAATGTGCTTATTAGGACTCTTAGTAATTAAAAGCGCCAATTTACAAGATAATTATGGCTATAAAAAATATAATTCGTTAATTAATTTCGTATAAAATTAAGAAATTACTGGTTTTAGTAAGTAAAAATTGTATTTACTTATCGTTTTAATTGTAAAATGTGTATGTTTAAAATAAAGAAAATCACGGCTTTTAGTAAGTAAATAAAGAATCTTAAAATTCAATTATCAAAAGAAAATTAAGAAAATTTAAATTTAAAAGATACACATTTAAAATAGGTAAGTATAAAATTAAGGAAATAATGATGTTATTGTAAGTCAAACATTGCATTTAACGATTAAACAATTTAAATTATTTAAATTGAAAAGAGAAATATTTAAAAAAGGAATACTCGAAATACAAAGAAAAAATAACCCAAAACTAATGCATATGATAAAATGTTGCTTTAAAAAAAAAAACTCGAATAATATCTGGGAAACGTAAGTTGTAAAGAAAAAACTTTTAGTGCTATATATATTATCTCCCATAGCAGGCTTTGAAAGGGCAGTTTTATCTCTTTTTCACACCAGGTCATTAAAAAGCGAGTGAAACAAGATCAAAAGACTTTTCTCAACAGATGAAAAAGTCATTAACAGCGCGAGCGAGAACAGCACCACCAAAGAGTTTACACAACAGATGAAAAAGTCATTAAAAGACGCGCTGTGCTCGGGCGATAAAAATAAAAAAGAAACAGCTGCTCAGGTAAAAGTTAGACAGCGATGTGAATAAGCGACTCAGGGGTTCTAAAAATGTTTAAGGATATATGTTTAGACTTTCAAAACATTGATTATCAATTCAAATTAAAAATAATTATGTTTAAAAGAAAATTAAAAAATAGTAATTATGACTAAAAACTATAATTAGTTAATTAATTAGGAATAAAAAAAAAATACTGTGTCCAAGTAAGTAAAAGTATATAAAATGTGTTCTATTTAGTGATAATTACGGTCTTTAGTAATTAAAAACGTTCCTTTACACGCTAATTATGGTTAAAAAAATATAATTAGTTAATTAATAAAGTATACAATTAAGAAAATTACTGTACCCCAGTAAGTAAAAATGTAAAAAGTATATAAAATGTGGCCTATTTAGTGGTAATTACGGCCCCTTAGTAATTAAAAACAATCCTTTACACGCTAATTATGGTTAAAAAAAATAAATAATTATAATTAGTTAATTAATAAAGTATACAATTAAGAAAATTACTGTGTCCAAGTAATTAATAAGGTACGTTATTAGAGAATTATTGATTAAAATGTGATAATTACACCCCTTTGTAATTAATAAACGCCCTTTTACATGCTAATTATGGCTATTCAAATAATAATTAGTTAATTAATTATGAATAAATTAAGACAATTACTGTGTCCAAGTAAGTAATAAGGCACGTTATTAGAGAATTATTGCTTAAAATGTGATAATTACACCCCTTTGTAATTAAAAAACACCCCTTTACATGCTAATTATGGCTATAAAAATAATAATTAGTTAATTAATTAAGAATAAATTAAGACAATTACTGCATCCAAGTAATTAAAAATGACCCTTACAAGACAATTATCGATTTAAAGATGCTAATTAGGGCAAAAAACACAATAAACTTATTGAAAAAAGCCTTTTACTATTGAAAATGATTAAGAACACTATAAAAATAACCAATTAATTAATATTATCAAATAATTATAAAATTTTAGAACCGCTGAACCTTATAAAGACCATTATAAAACAATGGGAGAAATAATATGACATGTGTCAATCATTGTAAGGCAATAGGAAAATCAATCATTGTAAGACAATGGGAAAAATAATTTTAGAACCGCTGACAAAATGTATTACCCTTAATTAAAAAACCCTCGTATAACAACACGACAAGGCGCCATCTTGGATGACGTCACTTCCGGTATAACGACTTCCGGTAGGGGTCACTTCCGGGTCAAAGGTCACTTCCGGGTCAAAGGTCAAAGGTCAACTGAGGCGTACACCTCGAGGCGTACGCCACAAATGCGCTTCGAAAACTACACACTATACTACTCACAGATCCCCCCACCACACGATTCAACTTGATTAAATAGCATCAAAATCGTTCATGTTTGTGTCAGGATTAGGATTAAGATAAAAACAACAACAACACGTAAGTAACAAAAATAATGTCTTTTATTGAGATGTACGAGTTTTCTTATATATTAAAGCCGCTCCTACTATAAAAAATATGTTTGCGTCCTACACTCATCCGCCGTCTTGTATTTTGATAAGTGTTAAGATATTTATTTTCCATAGTTTCTTCAGGCAACCCATTCCAAGCCGGATGCGATAAAAGAGTACAAGTATCATCCTGTCGCACCAATTTGATCCATACGGCCAGTGAAGCACCGTTCACACGTTTATGTGGCCACGGCATACTAGGGGATTGTGTGGCCAGTACTATGCCCTCTCCCTATCTGTTTATTAACCCATACAACTTTCCCTCGAAGGCGCACCCAATGGCGTCCTACCCCCCCCCCCCGCCCCCGCCACCCTCTGCGACAAGCACACGGATCACAAAACGATTGCACTATAAGAGCCCATTATACAGTCAAGCCAAAGTTTACAGACCCTTAAATCTTCTTTTACATCTCTATTTGCACACGGCGTATTGAATAAATGCAATCCTGCATACTATCAGGTCACAATTTCCCCTGGCATTCTCTAACACACATGCAATAAGACGTATAATGGTCTACATTTCATATGTCTATTTACATGTTATAATTTATACAAAGTTACCGAAACATACAATAATTGTGATTTCTTGCATTGAGATTTCGTTACAATTAATAGGAACTATTTCTATTATTTTGTTTAAATACTTTGTTTAAGAAGCACGGAAATTACTGGTTTCATTTTGTTCACACATATAATTTCGGACTGTTATTTACACAAATTCAGCCATGACAAGACATCAGCAAGAACATCGAAAAGAACTAAAATACGAGGAATCGTTGTTGTTGTTGTTTTTAAAGAGTGCTGGTAATCGATTGTTGCATTATCGAATTGTCGATACTTTCTTTTGACGTGAGGATGAGTTCCAAAAGATCGGCTTCGTGGGGGCGGAGAGCGAGGGTTGAAAAAGATTGCATAACAATGAACGTAGATGAGTGAGTGAATGAATGAAAAAGAGAGAGAGAGAAAGTGAGAGAGAGGCAGAAAGATGCATGGAAGTGATAGTTCCGTGTGTGCATGTGTGCACGACATGTGTCAAAGAAAATCTCGAGAAGATACACAAAGGATGGAGCACGGAAGGAAAAACTTAAGTAACGTTAATGGGTTTCATGTTATATCTAGCTGTGTTGTTGTTTTGTTTTGGTAGACAGACGGATGATATGGCACCGTGGCCGAGCGGCTGCGCGTTCGACCGGCGTAACGAAGGTCCTGGGCTCGAATCCTGGTGAAGGCTAGGATTTGTTCCCGGGACTGGATGGTGTCCCTAAGTCTAGATGGGTACCTGACATTAGTTAAGTTAAGGCGGTAGGGCATTGTGTTGGCCACACATAACACACATCCCGTAGTATGCCGTGGCCACTGAAACTGTTGAACGCTGATTCACCAGCCCTATGGATCAATTTGGTGCTATCGGTAATTGACTAAACTAAACAGATCGATTGAAAAAAACTAAATATATAGAAAGATAAGCAGACCGACAGACAAATAGATAAACACATAGATATTATAGATAGATAGGTTAAATAATATAGCGATAGATAGGCCAATATATTGATATAGAGATAGATAGACTAAGACAGAAAGATAAATTGGCTACTAGATAGATAGATAGATAGATAGATAGATAGATAGATAGATAGATAGATAGATAGATAGATAGATAGATAGATAGATAGATAGATAGATATGTAAATAGACAGATAGATAGATATGTTAAAAATAGATGGATAAATTGGCCAACAGGTAGATAGATAGATAGATAGATAGATAGATATGTAAATAGACAGATAGATAGATATGTTAAAAATAGATGGATAAATTGGCCAACAGTTAGATAGATAGATAGATAGATAGATAGATAGATATGTAAATAGACAGATAGATAGATATGTTAATAATAGATGGATAAATTGGCCAACAGGTAGATAGATAGATAGATAAATATATAGTTGAATATATAAAAAGAAAGGCTAAAACACACACACACACACATATATATATATATCGACCAATTTATGTATAATATATATATATATAAATTGGTCGATAGATAGATAGGTAGATATATAGATATAGAGAGAGACAGATACATAGAGAAAGATAGATAGGCTAAATCAGATGTATCAATTGGCTACTAGATAGATAGATAAATGTGTAAATCTAGAAAGACACATTTTCATATAGAGAGCAAAGATATTAACTAAAACTTCAAACCCCTTTATAAACCCTTCAATTATACACTAGCCTTCTCAATTTTAACGTTGTGCACATCTCATAAGATATAGGCCTATAACTGTTAGTTCCCTTCTCTACACCCTCCGTTGTAAAAGTGTGCTGATTTAATACCTGTCTGACCTGTCACCTTCAACCTACAAACTCCTCAACTCTAAACAAAGGACGATCAAAAGGACTCGCATTTTTAGACACTTTAGTATTACTCTTTCTTATGTATAGTGAAGACCATGTGGGCGGGGTGAAGGGTCAAATGTCACAATGTTAAAAAAAAAGTAAAAGGTAGAATCAGTTTTGTGAACCTGTTTAGAGTCTGTTTTTAGCCTCATTTTGGGATTAGCCCACCGTTTATATCCTTAGTATTATGACAGTTAGTTCCCTTTACAGCCTTCAAAAACTTCTCTTTTTACTTCATAAAATTTTCTTTTCATAAAAACGTGCATTGTTTCAACAAATATAACCTGTGCTTTCTTGAAATAATTATATACATAGAGAATACTTTTAAAGAGCATCAGCGTATTTATATATAGAGAGAATATAGGCGTTTATATAATTATGTATTTACATTCTTAAAAGGATATAAACACATATTTTATTTATTTATTTATTTCATTTAATTATGCGGAGTAGTGGAATTTTTTAATTTATTAATAAAAATCTTGAAACTATTTTATATATTATTCAATTATTGTGTATTTTAGGTTGTAACTCTTAATTTACTTCAACGGCGTGGTCTTACGCAACATTGTCTTTTACGAGACATTTTCAGCTAAGTTTGCAAAAAACGTGGAATTCCAAGAAGATTTGGGTTATGTATTTTAGAAGACGGGATTAAGAAATTTAAAAACTCTTTAAGTTATATGTTTTGGAAGACATAATTTAGAATTCCAACACTCTTAGTTCTATATGTTCCGAGAAACTTTGATCTATATGTTTTGGAAGACAAATTTTAGACTTTTAAGACATTTCGGGCTACAGGTTTTGGAATCTCTGTAGTAGAGCTCTCGATAGAAGCATTTTAATGCTCGCGTATTGAAGTCTCTCGATAACATACGAGCCCATAAGCGAGAGAACCGAGAGGGAACTCAGCACAGAGAACGGACAATTTATGGTAAGTAGTGACCAGATTCAATCGCATAAAACTAATATAACATAATAAAATAGATGATATTAAACTAATAATGAATCAATCACAT
Organism: Anisus vortex; assembly: GCA_949126835.1. Classification (NCBI taxonomy): domain Eukaryota; kingdom Metazoa; phylum Mollusca; class Gastropoda; family Planorbidae; genus Anisus; species Anisus vortex. Next base: position 9,134,255 of record OX421494.1, on the reverse strand, counting down.
ATAAGTGTCCATTCTAGTGGAAATGAAAATGTGAAAAGAAAGGGGGTAGAGAAGGAGAGGCGCCCGTCCGACTAAGGTTCCAGTCAGACAACAAAAACTAAAAAAAAAATGAATATGTTTCATTTTCTGACTCAATGCCAGAGATAATGCCAGAGCTAATATGAATGAGAAAGCATCCGTCCAGTGCTGATCCCTGTTGGCGTAACGTTGTTTACGTGCCCTAAGCCCTTCCCCATCCATTTCTATTTTTACGTATTATCATCGGACTATTCTGTTCACACTTTGTTTATATAAATAATAATGTGACCGTCCCGAGGGGAAATTAAATAAATAGAGGGTGGGGGTAATCATAATGTCTATGGATCAAGGGTCAAGGGTTGAGAAGGTAGCGGTAGTTTAGAGTTTAGATGGGACGGAATAACTGGATTCGCTCATAACAAATGAATTCCTGTAGGAGAAGAGAAGTCTGGAACCTTTGTTTGAGTAAGTGTGTGCATCATAATGGCATGCAATCACGACTACCGGTAATTTAGCTCCCCTTTGTTGACGAAGGACTTCTTTCTTGAGTACTCTCCAATGAAAGGTCTTCAAGTGGTCCGTCAATATTTCACAATGATAAGGAGGCAGGTGATACTGCAGAACTTTCTCTTTACCGATGATAACGATGGGGTCAGTGGCGTCACTAAGAAAAAAAATGGCTTCTGGTGGTGGGCATGGGGAATGAGGGTGAAATGGCGCCCATGGGGCGGATTGAGGATGGGGGGGGGGAGGAAGATTGATTAATCGCTTAAAAAGCTAACGTAGAGAGAAGGTGTGTAGTTTTGTTTGAAATCTTTATTTTTTCCTGAATTGACATTTTTTGTTGACAACAATTTTATAATTTTCTTTTGATAGAAACTATTTCTAGGGTTGTTGACTTTATTATTCTCATGACAAGATCCATTTTGGCGTCTCTTAAAACTTTAGCCCCATGGGATGCCTCCCCCCCCCCCTTTCCCCCCACAATCTCGTTTCGCCATTAATTGTGGTGGGTTTGTTTCTATGTGTTTAGAAAGCTTTTTTTTTTTTTACTGAAAGTGATAAGAAATACTTTAAATTATAAAATATTTGTTCTAATGTTTGAACGGATATTTTTTTATTATTTAAATTATCTTCCATAATATGTGACCCCCAACAGTTCAGTTTAAATAATAAATCTACAAACTTCAAAAAAAAAAATATAACAAATAAAATAGCAAGAGTTGCCTAACCTGTTACAAATATCATTCCGTGAATACCTGAAGCTGTACAACACACATGCACACACACACACACACACACACACACACATACACACATATATACACATACATGTACACTAAAAGAGACATACTTGTTATTATACATGCGATATAATTATATTACATAAAGTTCTTATAGCATATACAAAGATATAACAAAAAATACAGTTAAAGTATCCCGTAGGACCAAAATTATCCATAGGGCCGGTTGAGCAGCGTTCACTAATTTATGTGGCCACTTCTTACTAGGAGATTTTATGTTCAGCACAATGCCCAGCCTCCTTTATTTAACCCCAACTGACGTCAGGTACCCATCAGAGCTGGGTAGACTCGGGGACGCACTCCTGACCCGGGAACAGGTCCTAGACTAGAATGTATCTATTCTGGCTATTCTATTATATTCTATTTAATCATATAAAACTCTTTTTTAAACACAGTTCCCTCTATAGTTCGGTGAAGTTTATCGACTTTATAGCCCACAATAAATGAACTAAATAAGAGACTCTCTATAATCACTAACCCATTCATGCGTATCGCAAAACTTTTATAATTTCAATAAAAGTTCGCAGTAGGCCAGAACCACCCGGCACCAGTCAAAGGTCAATAAAAAAAAAATCGAAGTTCTGGAATCGATGAATGCTTCGAGCAATGCTTTGCGTTTTTCAGACATGATTGGCAGAAGTCGGAAATCTCTTTATCTTCGCGGCATCTTTCCACGTGCGGGTTACAAGGTCACGTCTTTACAAGATGGATAGTATTCAATAATGCTGCAAGTGCTGCAGAGTTCCAGAATATTTTTTTTTCCATATCCTAAATCCATCCACTCTATAACTTCTCTCCTCGCCTCGGCCGTTCTCGTACAGGACATCAAATGCCGAGCCCAATGTTGAGTTTATAAGGTAAGTAAGACAGATTAGATTGATTCCAAGTCAGAAACTGAACTAGAATACGGGTGTGGAGATTTGATGTGGAGATTACTAGGATATATTTACAACTATAGTTTTATAGAATTACTGGGAGAGCTTGTCGAACAATTGAGTCTAGTGTCTAGTCAAACGTATGCTTATTACTTCATTACTGACTTGTCTAGTAAAATACCCGTCGGACTGAATTGATTCATAGGTCCGGTGAAGCAGCGTTCACCAGTTTCTATAGCCACGGTGACTGTTGGGCGTACACTATGCACAGCCGCCTTTACTAACGTCAGGTAGGCATCAGAGCTGGGTAGACAAGTGAACACCTTCCATGCCTTGTACCAGGATTCAAACCCGGGACCTTCGGAACGCCAGCCGCACGCGCTGACCAGGGCCCTCACTGACATGTCTAGTCATGTTTAAATATATGTTATGTTACAGCAATTTAGTTGATAACTTGATCCCCCCGGGCCCCTACTTGAGTGGGGCCCCCAAAGGAGTGTCCGAATGGTTTTTTTCTTATGTCATAATGTTGAATGTCAAAATGCAGGGGCCCCTAAAGAGGCCAAGCCACCCGGGCCCCCAAATTCCTATCAACGGCACTGATCCACGGCATGCTTGATCTGTAGTGCTATCATTGTCGCCCATACGTGTCCATGGGAATTCGCATAGTTAAAACAGGAACGTTATAACACACAACAAACCTCCCCTTGCTCAATTTGTAGTTATATAATTTGTCGTCCGTATGCGTGAATTGGAATTTGCAACAAGTAATGTGTCATAATGTTAGTCCGTCTCACCAGAAATTTGACAAATCTCTCAAAATCTAGCATATAAAAACGGATATTATTTGACGTGTTATCACATCTATATATTTAGTCGTCTGTATTGATAACTTATTGATTCTGCCGTGATAGTGTCGAGTTAACGTTAATGAACGGATCAAACATTTTTGTTTGCCTTGTTATTTGTTATTATTGTGGTTTTAGGCTCACTTTAGTCATCGAGTACAGTCGAACATGAATATCCAATAATGATACCGGTATATTAGCATTTGTTGTTGGCTTCATTTAGTCTAGCGAGACGACGGAATTTAATGTGCCCTTGGGGAGTGTGCGCTCCTGAGATTGCAGTTTCTGCTGTGGCTTGTACAAGCCCACACGCGAATGAGTCTTTGTTGCACTTCTGGCACAAGAAGGCAGCATTAGCCATTGGCTGGTCCTTTTCCTTCCTTCTGGTGCGCTTCTCGTTAGCGAGCTGCTGTTGCAGGTTTCTTTCTCCTGCTTCTAGCATGGCGGTCAACGCTTGTCTCTATCTAGACCTGTCTATGGCAAGTTCCTCCCAGCTGTTTGTGTCTCTGGCAAGTTCCTCCCAGCTGTTTGTGTCTCTGGCAAGTTCCTCCCAGCTGTTTGTGTCTCTGGCAAGTTCCTCCCAGCTGTTTGTGTCTCTGGCAAGTTCCTCCCAGCTGTTTGTGTCTGTGGCTGGGGCTTTGATGTCTCTCTTGCAGACATTTTTTAATCGGAGGTTGAGCTGGCCTGTAGTCCCCTTTCCTGTGGCTGAGTTCTGAGTATAGGATTATAGCCTAGCATTTGTATGAATTGAACATATCATTAATACACTACACTGTAAAATTATTGTTACTCAATGATATACCATCACATAACATTATTTATAATTAAAACATACATGTCAGAATAGTATATATTGAACTGACAAAATAAAACCAGCGTGACTGATCTACTACCATCAGATACAATTTACTACACCACACTAGTCCTTCTTGGTTATCTTAAAACAAAAACTAAAATGACACACACGAAATTGGAACTGTATAATGACCTACATTTTTGCTTACCTTTGAATTAAACTAGAATGTTATGACAATATCTCTACTGATGTGTAAAGGCCTTAATATGTTTCAGTGGTTTCAGTGGGGGGGGGGGGGGGGGGTTAAGTGGCGGGGATTAAGTGTCAAATATACATATATACATATTTATATGCGTTCATACTTGGTACGCAGAACAATTTTCAGTGGCTTTCGAAAGATCCCTAAGAAAGCAATTCATGTTTTTTTTCCTACACGAAATTGAGTGCTATAGCATAATGACTTGTATGCTGTTGGCACGCTTAATGAATTAGAACTGCTACTTCGGCACACTATTATCAAAATGTTGCAGAACCCTGGTCTAGAATCCGAACTATGAAAGAATATATCCACGGTTGACTGCCTCGCGTCATACATCGTTGCCTTCTTTCTTGTTTAAAAAAGACTTTTGCTTCAAGGCTGGCCAACCAGATATGTTGGCTTAGAATCAGTTAGTTCTAGTTCTGTTAATGTCTGCTACTGACACGTTATTTTCTACAATCCCTGAATCGTTGAGAGTAAATCTATGTCTAAAAAAAGTGATGATTTATTTGTTTTATTTTCGTAATCCGGACATTGTGTTATCTTATCTTATATATTACAGACTCTCCTTCTATAAAGAAGATTATTGCGTCCTACCCTCATACGTGGTCCATGTCTACCCCATGCTTGGGGTAAAACGAGACATACGCTGGGGGTATGATAAATCAAATGTCAGTCGTCGCAGGGGCATTGTTTCTTTCATCCAGACCTGCGCAGCTGTAGTTACCAACCTGTTACAGTCACCTTGACAGGCTGCCCAGCTTTCTGCACTCTCAGAGTAGGGGAACCTGGGGTAAAACGAGATACTTAAGGGAAAAAACTCTGTCGTATCAAAGATAACATTGACATGTAAACAACATTCTGTGTACTGAAAAAACAAGTGGTGGAAAATAATGACACAACAAAAAAAAAATTAGATTCGTTTGTTTCAAAAGAAGAACAAACAATTTATTGAGTTAACCGTATTTTTCCATTTTGCCCCATTGTTTTGTCCTGTTTTACCCCAGCATAACCTTGTTCACAAAGCCTCCAAACCACACGCTGCCATGCTTAAGTAGGTCAAACTGATACATCTTTTAACATTGTTCACAGAAATATCTATCAAAATGTTATTTCTTGTCTGACAAATCTGTATTTTGTTTCTTAACTGCATCATAACCATAAAAATATATCAAAATTTATAAAATTGAAATATTTGCCTCTCACTGATGCACGCAGCTCAACCAAACAAAACGGATTTTGCCAACAAGGCAGTATCACGTGCTCTCTTTATTAGACTCATTGCTAAAGAGCTCCCACTTTCCGTTTTTCAGTAATTCGTGTGTCTCGTTTTACCCCGCTATCTCATTTTACCCCAGTTTCCCCTACAACTGGCCGGGTAGTATATATAGTCTCGAGGTCCCCAGCCAACGGTGAGACGACCGCTAACAAGAGAGTCGAATTTAATATTGCACTGTTCATTGTACTCATAAAGTGTCTCTGGAGAACAATTATTTATTATAAAAAGGATATCCTAAATGCTATCGAAAACATGTTGGCCCTATACTAGAACTAGAGGCTTCTTTGCTATTTAACAAAATGTTCAAGTACACCAGGGGTCGGCAACCTTAGAGACGCGTGCCAGACTTGGCACGCAGAACGATTTTCAGTGGCACTTCTAGAAGTATTGGATAGATTCGTTTCTTGTCTGGAAGCACCTAAGATGTATATTAATGAAAAAAAATCCATTATTGAATGAGGAGAACTGACTGTTGAAGCCAATGTTTCTGAATGACATGGCGACACAGTTCCATGTGTTAAACTTCCATTTACAAGACAGGGACCAAAAGCACTTGAAGTGTTGGGCCAATGGAATGGATTAGCATTGAAACCGGACATATCTTTCCTTGAAATCAATTTTAAAACATTTAACTCTTTCCCTCATTTAAGGCAAATTAAGATAGAAAAGCATTTTCAGAAGTACACTAGCTATATATATATTAAAACAATTAACTCGTTTGGCATTATTAGCATCAAATTTGGAGACTTTAAATAAAGGGAGATAATTAACCCTTTTTCTTTACATTAATATTTCTAATATGTTTTTTTTGTTTCCTTTTAGAAAAATAAATGGCTTACAACTCTAAAATGATCAAATTACACAAGATAGTTGGAAACTATATAAATATTTTATGACTAAAGAATGTATAAATACACCTTAAAACATTACAATAACTATCCAAATTGTATGATTACTACGTATCTCTTCCGCTTAACTCTAAGTCGGTATACTCATCCACTCTGATCTCCATTTTGGTTAAAATAATATGTTAACATTAATCTCAGTTATTCTCAGATCAAATAATAAAGACTTTAAAGCTATTACTTGGTTAATTGCGAATTTAATTTTAAATTTTAATATTCATGGGCCCCCTAAACTCTTATGGGCCCCGGTCCGGCGTACCAGCTATACCCCCCCTCTCGTGGGGCCTGTTGTATCCATGCTATTTGTATTCCATCAACTTATACAGTTTTAGTGTTGAATAAAAGTTCTACATTTACTTTACAAACCAAGGATTTTGTCTTTATTGAATGCTGTTGATGAGAGCTAATTAGAATAATGCAAAAATCGTTCTACTGGAAGAGTTGCTGAATATTAATATCATCGTCAGAGAGACACGAGTTCTCGCTGGGCCTAATAAGAATCGTATCTAGACAAACACAGCCAACTCGATTAATACAACGTTACACTTCGTCTCAAATTGATTTTTTTTTTAAACTTAACTATCGGCTTGCTGTATCATAACATTTGAGAACGAAGAAGGCTTGCTATAATAGTAAAAAACGAATCAAGCGTCGCGTCAGCTTTCAACATGAAACGAGACATGGAATTCTTTTGTGTCTTTATGCTTTGAGTTTTCGCTGAGTGAATGACTATTTCATAATCGCACATACGAAAAAAAAACCATTTCCCACCTCCCCCATCCCCCGCGATTAAAATGAAATACAACATGTATTGTTAGCATTCTCTAAATTAAAAAAAAATGGCATGCAAAATAAAAATTTCTTTCAAAAGCCAATTTTTTTTAAATGACACACTGAAAACGTTTTTTTAATAATAATAAAAATCAATCGAATTGATTTTTATCGATTTGGGTTACATGAACAAACAAAAAAAACACATTGTGGCGTATGTAGAATTGCAAAAAAAAAAGGGGGGGGGGTAATGAAATGTAGAGGGAAAAGGATACAGTAAAGAAAAAATGGGGAGGGGGGGGGGTTTGAGGCTTTTTCTAAAACAGGTGCACGAGTTCACTCTAAAACCGGGGCTGGGCAACATTTTAATAATAGTGTGCCAAAGTAGGATTTCTAATTTATTCTGCGTGGCTGCTGTCGTCCTGCTCCAGCACTCAATTGTTGAACCAGTCCAGTGTTTAATCATTTTGTTTTACATAAGAATTGGGTATAAGTTTCATAACACGTGGCAATTTTGAACCTTTCCTAGACGCTTTTCCCGATAGTGTGGTTGGTCACATACCGTCCTTACCGGGCAATTACACATTTCGAATGACTACGATATTAGGATTATCCCCCCATCTCCCAAAAAAACAACAAAGACAAACAACAACAAAAAGAACAACACACACTTAACAGCTAATATTGAACTAATTACTTCAAAATTACGTGTAATATTTTGTATCAATGATTTGATTAATATTAAGATACTGAATACACATAAAATAGTTTCCGTGTTTGTCCGACATTTCTGGTAGTCTTTAAACTAATTTTAGTTAATCCCCCTCTACTCAAATTAGTATTTTGTTTTAATCCTCAGTTTTCAGGAACAAACAAGAGGAGGGGGAGTTTTTCGAAAAGTTGCCATCAACGTCCCCCCCCCCATCCAAATTCCCTTGGCTACGCCTATGTAAAGATACAGCTGTGGCGTGCTGGTCTAAGATTCTGTCACCGAGCCTGCAATTAGCCTAGGCTATCAGTGCAGACTTAGTGGATAACTCAGCAGGTACACAGGGTGATGGGGAGGGGTGATTTAGGCAGGTTTTCTAGGTGGTATGTGGTCCCGAAGTGCAGATGATTCCTAGGTGATTCTAAGACAAATTTATATCCAGGTTTCGTTTTGGCTCGTTAATACGTAGGTTGAGTTAAACTGTTGACTAATTGACACTGTCACTGGACGTCACACAAACAGGTATTCTATCAATCGATAAGCAAGGCGTATTGTAACAACGAATATTTTATTCACGTGAAAGTCCGTATTCAATCATTGATGACATGAGCACATAATTCATACAATCCAAATACAAGTGATAAAGAGTGTACATTTAATCATAGGCTTAAACTATATGTAGCAGATAGTCCTAACAAGGACTCTACAACAGACTATAGCACCGCTTGGTGCTATTGGAGCTCGGGGCATCCAACCCTCGAGACTCCTTAAGCCAGACTGACCTAAAACTAACTTACATTTACATTACATGTTAAACAACAAGTTAGGTTGCAACTCCCCACGTGAATGTAATGAGGGGGGAGGGGCAAGGGTAAGATTGACCCGTAGATAGCGTATCCGATTGGTCAACATGTCTCTTCAATTCAACATTTGATTGATTGGCATGTGAAAATAAGTACCAAACGGTAGTGGGGAGGGGTGCGGGGGGGGGGGGGAAGACGCGGCGGTAGGGAAACTTCAAAGGCCCTGTGTTGTTGGTCAGAGTTTTCTCTCTTGTCCGTCGGGGTCCTGCATCAAAGATTCCAAGTTCCCTATTCTCTGACCAGGGGAAGAACCGTCATTGAGATGTGAATTTCCTGTGATCTGGTCGAAGAGACTGTGGGGTGGGGGGGGATTAGCTTGGTTGCGTCAGGTATGACCCTGGCCTTGTTCCGAAGGCGTGGGGCGGGGAGGGGGAGGAACACACACGTGCTACAACATTTATAATATACATGAATGGGAACTAATATCAATGACTAATCGTATAACAATAAGTAATATACTGATAAGCATGCAGAACGTATACATATATGTAAATAAAATTCAATGCAAGCTAAATACTTTAATCTTAAATATTATAGGAGATAGAAAGGAAAGACACATTCTTACTCCAATCAGACATTCAATAGTGGCACATAGTGTCAGTGGTTTGTACGTACATATGAGATGATTATAGTATCTTATAAGAGCGGATTACATCTAAGACCTTTCTTAGTTGAGTGTGACGTTAATCTTCTCCCCAAAACGCCACACCTGCCCCGCCATGTTTTAAAGCTTTCATATAATGAAAGATTTGACCCATTAGAGGTAGGCCTACTGCACTTACTATTTACACTATGAGAGTTCTGGACCATCGAAGCGAAGCGGGTGGTCATCGCTATGGGGAAGAGGGGGGAGGTCGAGACAAGGCGGTAAGGGGTGACGGGCGAATTTTTACGTTTTTCTCTTGAGGGCGGAGGAGAGAAGCATGCTTTAGCGTTTCTTACGGTACTTTAAATCTATTCCGGTATTATGCTTAGTCTAGGTTCGTCCCATTTATTTGCGAGCTATTGACACGGTTTATTCATTTTATCGTTTGTCTGTGACTGTCTTAGGTCCTTACTTTTCATATATTGATAGGCACTAGCTAAGAAATCTATTTATTTCATGCTTTCTATGTGCTATAAATGCGGGATTCACTTAATTGACCTCGGCAGTAGTTTCTACGGAATCTGGAGGAATTCCGTGACGGGATGCCAGAACTGGTTGATAGGGATCGAATTGTTGATCGAACTATCAGGTCCACCAGTTCACTCCCTGACTCGCGCTAAAGCGGACAGGTGAGGGGATCTGGGATCGCAACGTAAATATGAGGGGATCTATGACGGAGTCATAGAGGGTGGGGCGCGGGTTCCTTTGCTTAACGTAGGTACATGCATTACTGGTCTAGTGATCGTTCTTCAGGGGGGGGCGGCGGCGGGCGTTGTGTGGGCGCGTGCAGCTGACCCCAACACAAGCCTAAACACTAGTGTTTCTGATCACGTGGATTCTGATTTCTCACGCGCGAGTGACTTCTAGTGGGGGGGGGGGGCGGAGTAAGGCGGTAGTCAAGTCACCTCTGGCGCGATAGGCCAGGAAATTGTATCAATGTTGTCGTTCGTTTGCAATTATTGGGCCCTAGAGCTAAAACACGGACATAGCTTCACTTTAATTGTTACACTATTCGCTTCTCTTCTTTTCTCAAGCAACACATTTCTCCTTGTTTAACAGTGTTTAAGCAGCGACGGAAAGGGGGGCTGGCAGTGGGCGTACATTACTTTGGCTACAGTAAAGATTAAATCGTTCTACTTTCTCAATTCCCGTTTTATAAATGTGTAAAATCGGTAAAGAAGCAATTATTTAATTCGCTACCAATAATATCTCTGTACGTACATTTGACCACTACATATATGCCACTCACCGTTTTATCTAAACACATTCATTCTCTTTCACGCTAGACCGCGGATCTTGAGTCTTGACGTCAGAGTGGGTCTGGCACATCAGATGACAGCGGATGACATCGGCCGTGTAGCGCTTGAGAACAGTCAATTGGCCCGTAGGCAGTCTTAAAATCTAACACATTTATTATCCAACGCGTTGTGTAAGGAACACAGTTCATCAAAAGTTAATATATACACATGGTAATCCGATAACAGTTAATATACTCCAATCTAAAGGCAACAATGTCAGCTTCCAGGAAACGTACTGCACATGACAGTTTAATCCAGTGCGAACGTGGCTGTAAGTATCCAAGAATTATAGCTGAATGGGCGAACATATGCAATGTTGAAGATTGCAGGCTGGATTGCGGCCCGGTGGGTGCGAATATTCTCAGTGTTCCTCAGGGCGGGTACTGGTTCACAGTATTTGGCGGACATAGTTATGCGATCTGGCAAATAATTTCGTTACGCCTGAGCTAATCCAATGCAGAAATGGCGATATGCCTATTGACTATCGGCATTCGGCAAGCATATACAGTGTACAGAGTTGTACAGGAGCTAATCCGAGCAGGAAACGACTTTGTTATTGGTGGCGCTCTGGCCGACATCTAACATAATAGAGCAAGTTATCCAAACACGAGTGGCGATTTTGTTATTGTGGCGTGAAGCCGACAAATAAACGTAATACAGCAAATAATCCGAACAGGCAAGGCGATATATTTCAAGCGTATAGCATTGGCAGAAACATGAGTTGACGTATAATTCTACGATGATAGATGAGTGTTTGCAGTGGAGTCAAATAACACAGTTCGCTCACCTGATGAAACCTTAAGCCCCCAGTCTTTCATCACGTGAAGAATATCATAGCACAGAGTTCAATGTTGAGCGTGAGTACTTATCCATGTACGTCAAGCGAGACTAATTTCCCGGACGAGCCCCCAGGTGTGGCGTGCTGGTCTAAGATTCTGTCACCGAGCCTGCAATTAGCCTAGGCTATCAGTGCAGACTTAGTGGATAACTCAGCAGGTACACAGGGTGATGGGGAGGGGTGATTTAGGCAGGTTTTCTAGGTGGTATGTGGTCCCGAAGTGCAGATGATTCCTAGGTGATTCTAAGACAAATTTATATCCAGGTTTCGTTTTGGCTCGTTAATACGTAGGTTGAGTTAAACTGTTGACTAATTGACACTGTCACTGGACGTCACACAAACAGGTATTCTATCAATCGATAAGCAAGGCGTATTGTAACAACGAATATTTTATTCACGTGAAAGTCCGTATTCAATCATTGATGACATGAGCACATAATTCATACAATCCAAATACAAGTGATAAAGAGTGTACATTTAATCATAGGCTTAAACTATATGTAGCAGATAGTCCTAACAAGGACTCTACAACAGACTATAGCACCGCTTGGTGCTATTGGAGCTCGGGGCATCCAACCCTCGAGACTCCTTAAGCCAGACTGACCTAAAACTAACTTACATTTACATTACATGTTAAACAACAAGTTAGGTTGCAACTCCCCACGTGAATGTAATGAGGGGGGAGGGGCAAGGGTAAGATTGACCCGTAGATAGCGTATCCGATTGGTCAACATGTCTCTTCAATTCAACATTTGATTGATTGGCATGTGAAAATAAGTACCAAACGGTAGTGGGGAGGGGTGCGGGGGGGGGGGGGGAAGACGCGGCGGTAGGGAAACTTCAAAGGCCCTGTGTTGTTGGTCAGAGTTTTCTCTCTTGTCCGTCGGGGTCCTGCATCAAAGATTCCAAGTTCCCTATTCTCTGACCAGGGGAAGAACCGTCATTGAGATGTGAATTTCCTGTGATCTGGTCGAAGAGACTGTGGGGTGGGGGGGGATTAGCTTGGTTGCGTCAGGTATGACCCTGGCCTTGTTCCGAAGGCGTGGGGCGGGGAGGGGGAGGAACACACACGTGCTACAACATTTATAATATACATGAATGGGAACTAATATCAATGACTAATCGTATAACAATAAGTAATATACTGATAAGCATGCAGAACGTATACATATATGTAAATAAAATTCAATGCAAGCTAAATACTTTAATCTTAAATATTATAGGAGATAGAAAGGAAAGACACATTCTTACTCCAATCAGACATTCAATAGTGGCACATAGTGTCAGTGGTTTGTACGTACATATGAGATGATTATAGTATCTTATAAGAGCGGATTACATCTAAGACCTTTCTTAGTTGAGTGTGACGTTAATCTTCTCCCCAAAACGCCACAACAGCTAACAGATAGTTCACCCCCTCCGATACAATTTGATAAAGAGAGAGAGAGAGAGAGAAACAGACAGACAGAGAAAGAAACCGAGACTTGCAGAAAAGAAACAGACCGATTGACAGACAGGATGAAAGACATAATGACAGACAGAATGATAGGCAGAATGACAGGCGGAATGACGGACATAATGACAGACAGACTGGCAGACAGATTGATGTCAGAGATAATGCCAGGCAGAATGACAGAGATGGGGAAACATACAAATAGAAAAAGACACAGACCGAAAGACAGACAGACAGTGTGGAGAGAGAAAGAGAAAGCCACAGACATAGACTGAGAAAGAGAGAGAGACAGCCGAAGAATAATGAGAGAAAAATTAAGCTATTGTGACGGCATAACCACTAGCGAAAACCCTCATCAGCTGAGCGTACCTCGCTCTATGTCTCGTCCCACCAACTCGCTCTATTCCCGCTCTCGCTCTCTCGTGTCTTCTCCACTTCTCCTGTATCCAGACTGTTGAGTTTTATTTGTTTGTCATGTCTTCTTAGTCTGCATTTAATTCTCATCTTTGCGGTTTACACCCGAAAAGAACGATTATCGTATGCGTTTTATTTTGTATTTCAGTCATTTTTCTGTCACAGTGTTGGATTATCGTTCTTTGTGACCTTTGACTAGGATTAGGATCTATTGGTGAGATAATGGTTTTATTATTTAAATTTTCTTTACTTAGTTGGTAGCTCTCTCTCTATATATGTACACTATTCTCTCTCTCTTTCTCTCTCTCTCTCTTTCTCTCTATCTCTCTCTTTCTCTCTTTCTGTCTTTTCTTCTATTGTTCTTCCTCTGATTTCTTCCTTTGGTACTCTCCGATTCGTTCTTTGATTATTTTTCACTCATTTCATATTTCTTTTTTTCTTTTTTTAAGCGTTCGCATTTTCCTTTCGTTTTTATATTTGCTGTCTTTCTCTTTATTTCCATTGTTTTATTTTCTTTATCTCACTACTCATCTCTTTCTCTGTTATTGTATTTTTCTATTCCTATTTTTCATTCTTTTTTTACACTCAGTGTTTCTCTCTCTCTCTCTCTCTCTCTCTCTCTCTCTATTCCTTCCGTTATATTCTTTTTTAGTCTCTCTCTCATTCTCAATCATCTATTTCTCTATTTATATTTCCATTGCTTTATCTTTTCTCGTTTACTCTCTTTTTATGTCAAATTTCCGTCCTTTCTCCTTTCTCTCTCTCTCTCTCTCACCCTTATCGCTTATCTCTCCCCTTCTCTCTCTGTTTAAGCCTTTCTCTCTCTCTCTCCCTCCCGCGTTTTCTCATTCCTTCTATCTAACCGCAATACATTGGCTATCTCATTTCCCTCGCAGAGTGTTGCAGTGTTCAAGTGCTTTGCCCCGTCTTCTCAAAGAGACCGTTGCGCGCGCATGCCACATAAGTGTGTGCTTTGAGCATCCTTGTATACTCGTGCTCGTATATGTGTGTGTGTGTTTGTGTGTTGGTGCTCCGGGACAAGGCTCAAACATAAGCCAATATAACTCCGCGGCCTAGTGTGCTGACAGAAGTGAAAATTACATCAAAGATCACATGACGCCGCAGAAAGTCGATCGCAAACAAGATCAGCAGCATGGCGGAATCCGTCAGCGCTTCAGTTTTGAATGTCAAATATTGAGCGCCGTCATGATCTGTGCTTATCCGGTTTTCCCGCCTAACTGTGCATGGTACTGATTTCCCATCTATCTGTACCTGACACCGTGTTTCCCGTTTAACTGTACCTGGCACCGTATTATTGTCATTCTGTATTTGGCACTGTTTTCCAGACTAATTGTAACTTGTACTAATAGCACGTCTAATTGTTTGCGGTAGCTATTTTCCCAACTTACTTGTATGTATTCAATTCCCGTCTAACTGTGGTGTTTTACAACATGTATGTGTCTGGCTGTTTTTCCCGTCTAATTGTACCTAGCAAAAGTCTTGACTGAACATGCCTGGCACGTCATTGGTTAATTTTCTCAAAGTATAAAGGTATAAATCAATTTATAAACAGTGAAAAGAAGCGCGAAAAATATACATTGCTAACAATATAACATATTGTAGAGTTGAACGTTTGAATTTATATTTTACACGGTGAATATACATATGTTTTTCTTTTATTTCTATAATATATTATCATAATAATAGTAATTTTTATAGCGCTGCTATCCATTCTATTAAATTTAGCATGCTCAGTACAGTGGCGGTTGTATTAGTATGTAATGCACACAGCCATTAGCCAACGACAAAGGTCTTTAAGTAGGTACTCAAAACTGGTTTCCGTTTTTTTTTTGCGCGTTTTAAAGTTTTCGACACGTCTCTTACTAAATCGCCTAGGCCTCATCGGCCATTCTTGATAGAAAGATAATGTTTTCACTCGATTGTACATAAATGAATGGCCTTAATCACTATGTATATATAATATTGATAGTTTAAATTTTTTAATTATCAAGTTATCGAAGCAAAATGTTAGTTTTTCCATGATTTCTTGAACATTTACAATTTTTACAAACCCCACCTTAAAGCTGGTCCATGTTCCTGTAAAAGTCTGAAAGAATTATTAGTCTATATATTATGGCCCATTTTACTTAACGCGCTATTTGTAGGGTCGTTACCAATAAAGGCGTCATATCGTATTTTATCACTTTAGTAGTTAAGTGAAACTATTCAATATCATAGAATAATCATATATAATGTATTTATTTATGTTGAAAAGTGTATGTATATATTATTATATTTATTTTATTTTAATAAAACTGTTATAGATTTACCACCATAAATCGCTTGTTTTCGAGTCTTTAAACCCATATTAAGTTTAAGGATAAACCTAATTTTTTCTTGCAATAAAATAAACTAATATTACATTTATTTTAAAGTAGATATGCTAAAGATATTGAATTGATACTTTTTATTTCTAGGAAATGATATTATAATATGTAATTTGAAATGCAAATGGGGTCTTCAATCGGTTGTCAAATGTAAACAATAGTACATTTGACCTTTGGTGGACTAGCGAATCTATGGAAAGTATTATGAATTATAATGAATTAAGTATAAAATTAAGTACTTTTAAACATTTATAATAACATTTAAATTAAACCAGACAGTGGAATGCGTGGAAGCAAAGCTATTTCAGCAGATAAATGTTGATAAATATTGTCTAGCATACACTCATAAGGCCTACAAAATGCAATAGCTGTGAGGCCTAATATAAAAGTAATAACAGACATATTGTATTATTCTTTAGAATAGAATATTATTCTTTAGAATAATACAATACTATTATTATATATGCACTTGAAGAATATTTCTACAATGGCATATGTTTAATAATAATAAAAATAGGGGTAAGTCATTTTTCAACATTTATTGAACAATGCTTTGTCATGCGTAAGCCTAATAATAAGCTCTTAATCCTAATAAGATTATCAGATCTAGCATGAACTTAAAAGTTTATTGTATATCCCTGATTTGTTATACGTTTATTAAAGGATATTATATAGATGTTTGTGACTTTCTATGTATTGCCTAGAAATAAGTCTAATGACAGTCAGTCATAATCAAATAGCCTACATAGAGGGTCCTCCATAAATTAGGCAATGTCAACAAAATACACAGAAGTGGGTCGACATAATTGACAGTTGTTGAAATGAGGGAAGAGGTCAAGATAACTTAACGTCAATAAAGTGACTTTATATAATACATTGTATTTATACATTAGTCATGCGTTTATATGACACACACACACATTCATCCATCAGCATTAAAATCATAGAGTGTATTGCATTGCCGACTTCGTGGCCTATATGCATATACCCTCTGTATTCTGATCTGAACCACATAAAAACAAAATAGTAGGGCTGTGGAGGGGAACATAGAGTAGAATCATGGGACTTTCTGTGCGTGTGTGGGGGGGGGGGGCGAAAAGTTCACTGCAAGAGGTGGAAAAGAAAGTTTGTTCTAATATGTAAACAAATATTTTTTTTAATAATTAGGCCTAGAGTATACTAATAAATGAAAAGTTAAAATTAGGTCGATATAATAGATCTGTTTCATAATTGTTGATGTATCATTAAAAAATGAATAATTGTATGAGGTAAAAATGTATGGTTGCCAGTGGCGTAGTGGGGGTGGTAAAAAGCGAATAGTAGGAAAGATATAGTACAATTAGTATAAAGTGCGGGGGTGCGGGAAGAGCAACAATACAAGAGGGAATAGTGAATTTTATTTGGGAGTCTCTGAAAATTTGACAATTAATTGTTGACAATGGGGCGGGGGGGGGGGGGAAGTGCCTAAAAACTGTTCATGTAATTAAAGGACTTCCCCTAGAACTACAGGCTACAGCTTAGTATAATGCTCGTATAGGCGTTCTTGCATGGGTACTGTTGAGGCCAATAGGATATAGATCTTTATACCAATGTAAAAAAGAGAAACCAAATCAAATCATATTTACAGGTAATCTGTTGAATATTTTTAAGTTTTTATTTTAATAATACATTTTGTTTTTAGTTTTGGAATAAACGGGCTTATTATTATTTTTGTTACTACTATAAATATGATAAATGGTTTTAATCAATAGTCAATAGTTGTTATTTTAAACCTTTAATTATCATTTTAAAAAATTCTCTTTAAAAATAAAAATCGTATAACTGTTACCTTAAAATGTGTATTGTAAAATAAAGTACTAACTTGCCTTATTGATTGCCAATATTTATAAATGGCTAAAAAAAGAACATTTTCGCTGGAACACTTTGTTTCAACTAAAAAATATAATTAAATATTTGATAAATTGAAACAATGTAAATTTAGTATGTATCTGTAGAGCATAGGTTCTCAACCTTTTTATCGGCTCACTACTCCCCCCCTTTTACAATGTTTTTCTCTCACCGCCCCCCCCCCCTTCAATTTTTTTTAAGCGCCCACTCCCCCCCCCCCCACCGCCCATCTGGACTATAGTTTCGGCAATTTTTTTTAGGCGGACTAGACTTTTTGTGTGAATAATTATCTTTAAAATAACTGAAAAGAAAACATGATATTGTAAGAATAAATAGATAAAACAATTGCCTCAACAAAAGGTTTAAATAAATCAATGCGAATCGTTTGCCTGGTGTGTTGCTAGCAATTTGTCTATTTTTGTATCAATTTCGGTTGCAAAAGCCTTAGGTCTAATAATTAGTAATATTTGTTATATTACTAAACAGAACTTGTTCGGCATCACTATTGAATCAAATGTGGAAACATTTTTTTAATTAAAGTGAAATAATTAGCGTGTTTTATTTGAGATAATATTTCTTTTTTTATTCTTTTATAAAAAATAAATGGCGTACAATTTATAAGTATGAAATAGTCAAACTGTAAAAAGTATTTGAAAATTATATAACTATTATATGACTAAAGAATTTATTTGTATATTTTCAAACATTACAATAACTACCCAGTTTGTATGATTACTACTTATCTATACCGCTTAACAATACTCACTTCGTTTCTCAATTAGGTAAAATACATTAAGAACATCTCGGTTAAACTGAGATCAAAATACCATTAATATTAGCAGATGTTAGAGCGATAGTGGTGATAGTGGTCTGTCAGCAGAGTTGACAGTCCGATGAACCAACCACAGGACCAGCCGGCCGCACACTATATTTGCCAAATACAGACCCCTATTTCATCGAAAAGTCACTGCGATTCCTATTTCTTATTAATATAATAATATGTAGGCATACTGTTCGGGGATATCATATATTGCACTTGCGTTTACATCACATTTCATCCTCCAAAAGGGGTTTGTATTTGGCAAATATAGTGTGCTACCGGCTGGTCCTGTGGTTGGTTCACCGGACTGTCAACCCTGCTGACCGATCACTGTTGCCTAATATATGCTAATACTAATGATGTTTTGATCTCAGTTTTACCGAGATGTCCTTAATGTGTTCTAGATTGATAATAGTAGAACATCTAGTATTGTTAAGCGGTATAGATAAGTAGTAATCATGCTAGCAACACACCAGGCAAACGATTCGCATTAATATTGATTTTTTTAAACCTTTTGTTAAGGCAATTTTTTGATCTATTTATTCTTACAATATGTTTCCTTTTCAGTTTTTTTTAAAGATAATTAATCACACAAAAAGCCTAGTCGGCTAAAAAAAATGCGAAACTATAGAACAGATGGGCGGAAGGGGGGGAGTGGGGTAAAAAGAAAGTTGGGGGGGGGGGGCAGTGAGCGGAAAAAAAATGTAAAAGGGGGCGGTGAGCCGAAAAAGGTTGAGAACCTATGCCGTAGAACATTGAATGCCCTTCAATTTGATATATAACATAAGCTTCTATTAAAATCAGATAATTTTCTGTGATTTTCAAAAAATAAGTCAGATTTGCGTTTTTTGTCTCCCTTGAAAAAAAACTTTTATAAAGTATGAAAAATAATTTTTACGTCGATATTTTTAGGTTTTTCAAATGCACCACATTCACGTAAAAAAATTAGAGCGATCGCAATAGGCGTGGCTTAGGTTTTTTAGTGACGTAATAGTGTAAATATTAGCGCCATCTTGTTGATAATGGCATTAATGGGGAAAAAACATTGTATATTTTAAACCCAAAATATAAGGAATTAGTTTCCATAAATCGTGATATTTAACTGTGATAGGCCTACTAGTCCTTAGTAATCCGTCCACTAAATAAAGCTCTTAGGCTTTTATAGTTTTTCAATAGCTCTTTTGAAACATTGTAGGCCTACATTTTGCTTTATGCCTTACTTTTACTAACTTTTAGATAGTAAGTAATACTAGTAATAGGCTAACTTTCGACAATCGACATCTTCAATTAAATATTTGGCACTTACGTACCTTTTCCATTGATTTTTAATGGTTTAAATTTTAGCTTTGAATGTTAATTTACATCGCTTGACAGTGTTTTATATATGTTTTACGTTATATTATAAAATGATCACATTTAAAAAAAAAACCTTCTTAAGGGCTATAGTAATACGGCTGCCATTTATCACCACAAGACAAAGTAAACAAACAGCACGCGCTTTTTGTAAGGTGATTGCAATCGCTCTATTGGGACATTTAAATTTGCGTTTGTAAACAAATTAACTTGGCAATAACCAATATACTTATTGAAATAACGACTTCTAAAAATAGGACTTTGTAAGGTGGCAAAAGGTAACCCACTTGTAAAATTTCAAAATTTCATAACTTTCTTGAAAATTAACATACAGTCATAAAATTGGTATCAAAGTTCTTAAAATTATTTTGCCTTTCCATTAAACATAAAAAAGCTCAATAGCTTTAAAAATTAAAAATCAGTTTTGAATACCTACTTTAAGCTCTCTTTAAAATAATCTTTTGTCTCATATTCTCTCATTGTCTGAGTCAAGCTGTTCCATAATGAAGGCGCCACAGGTTCTATTGAGCGCACTCCTAGGTATTTCTTGTTGTGTCCAGCCACACTGTAATACGAGAGAGAGAGAGAGAGGGGGGGGGGGAGAAAAGGAGATACATACATAGATAGATGATATTATATAAACAGGCAGTCAGTTAGTCGGATAGCGTTATAGACAGACGGATAGATAGATAGATAAGATAGATGCATAGTCAGACAGGTAGATAAATAGATATATAGATAGATAGATAGATAGATAGATAGATAGATAGATATTCAGACAGTTAGGTAGATAGATAGATAGATAGATAGTCAGACATATAGATAGATAGATAGATAGATAGATAGATAGATAGATAGATAGATAGATAGATAGATAGATAGATAGATAGATAGATAGATAGATAGATGGATGGATAGATAGATAGATAGATAGATAGATAGAGATAATCAGAATGATGGAACGAAAGAGAGATTCTTATTTAAATGAAACAAATTGTATTGTGGAGAATAGATAGTCAGAGCGTTCTTTATGTGTATGGTTGGCTGGAACTATACAACGCTTATATAGATATAAAGTATATAAAGGTCGTAATGAAATACAAAAGTAAGCTAATAAATAAACGAATGAATGAAGTAAACAATATTCTTATCTTTCATGTTTATTGACGTGGCTTCAAAGCAAAAGTATATTATCTCCCTTTGGTTGAAACAAAATATTGTAGTCCGACACGACTTTTTAAAAACTGTTTATTTTCTTGAAGGAATTAGCATACTTATATTTATTAAGTAAACTGTTAATTGTCTTTTGGAGTTTTTTAGAAGGTATAATTATTTTATTTAAATATTGCACCTACTTTTTCAGAATAGCTAAAACCATAAAGAATCATAATTTCATTTCAAAAAAATAAAAGTAATTAGCTATTAATTGATTAACATCACTAAATCATGTAATGCAGCACATGATTGCATTTAGAATTCATTTTTTCTAGCAATTATAGATCTAGTGTCAATTACACGTGCTAATTAGATCAAAAACACGAATTTTTTTTTTTAAATCATTCATGACTCATTAGGAAATTCAATTATTATCGTTTTTATTGTCACGCATTAAGTTTTTTGTTGTGTTTTTTTTTTAAACCGTGGCAAGTGCTTTTTTTAAAATTTAATGAGAAGTGTGTTTTTACCTGCGTTACAAATAATTCTAATATTCTAAAATTTGATATCAATGGATTATCTAGTATTTTCAAATATTGTTTGGTTGTATGCGTGTGTGTGTGCGCGTTAATACATATATAGAGGTACTGTAAAGATATGTTTTAACAACGAATTTTATATATCTAGTCCATTTACCGTACTTGTTATTCTAGAATAAATATTGAGTGCTCACGTGGCTTTTCTAAAGATCCTGGGTTCGAATCCAGGCTAAAGCAAGGAATTGGGTGTGCTATTGAACGGGTGTGGCGAAAGGGGGGGGGGGGTCCTGAATCTACGCATATCTGATATGTACATGGGACTAGTTGGGGAGGGGGGATAGGGCACCTCGGTTTTGTGCCGGCCAAACGATCCCCTTGTAAGCGGTGGTAATAAAAGTTTTTCACCGCCTATTTACATACCTTCAAGGACCAATATGGCATTAAACGTATTATTTGTGTACCTTGCTAAAAAAAATAGGGAATATTTCTAATAATGAATGTCTTTGTTTCAAAATGAGAAAATGGCGTTAAAACGTGTTCAGTCAATAAAACCTAGATCTATATCTATCTCGTCATCAATCTTACAAACTGTGTAGATTTATAGATCGGAGATCAAATTATCCTACAATCAGCTACAAAAAATAAAAATGGAAAAGATCATTCGAGAACGTTCTGACGTACCATTTATTATGCTTTAAAATCCCGCGAGAAAGAATTCCCACTCGGCGTCCCCAAAATCAGTGCGATCGATACGCGTCACGTCGTGCAGACGGCTGCCATTCGCCTGACAATTATCGTAATTGTCTAGACTACAACCGTTTTGTGACAGGTAGGCTGATTTCGTAAGATAGACTAATTATTGTTATTTAAATGCTGCTTGTATCTGTCTAACAACAATTTTACACTTATTGATTTTAATAGTAACGAAATCAAAATAGTATCGTAATAGGTAGGAAAATATTTAAACATAGATCTAGTTCCACCTTAAAAAATGATAGGCCTATGGTAATTCATGAGAATGATTCTGGATATATTTTAACCTTCATATAATATGGGTGTATTAATTACATGTATATAATACATATTATACTAAGACATTAGCCAAAGAAAGCAAGTAAATTATATAAGAAAATATAAACAACAATGACTATTACCATTGGTAAAGAAAACGAAGCAGTTCTCAAATCTCAGAACATTTATTTGGTAAAATCTGGTTTAGATCGTCCGATATATTCTGGCATCCTAAGACTAGGCGACCTATTAGTTTAGATTAGGGATGTTAAACGAAAACCGGAATACCGGATTCCTGTTTTAAATCTGAAAACCGGTTTTAATTTTTAAAACCGGATTTCGGTTTGTTGGTTGGAAGGTAATCATTACTTCAAGTAGCACACCCTTTATTTTATTTTTTTTATTGGTTCTGATGGAAATATAAAAAAAAATTATGTTGGATTCACGCAAAACAATTATTGAAATGCCTTACTAAAACTATTTAATCTTAGATATTGTGTTTCTTTTTTTTTTCTCCAAATACCAACAATGGCTTGCGATAAAAAACAACATCAAACCAAATGTCGGCTCACCGTTTAGATGTGCGCTACTGTTTGATGTGCCTCGAGTGCGGCAGGGATTGCCCCTCCCGGGTTGGCCTACACAGCCATTCTCGGCGGTGCAGTTGGATACCTCACCCATGAAGCTACACCATCGTCTCTCGAGACGGACGGATGATGACGACGACTCTTTGATGTACGCAATGGAGAGAACAAACTAGTTTTGTCCTGTGACCCTGAACAATTCGGCTAGACACCGCGTCTGTGCTTTATTATTAACGGCAGCATTAAATACACATTCTTTTGACTTTTGATTGGCGCTACGTGATCCTATTCAATACATTATTTTACAAGTCTAAGTCCACGGTGCACAAATTATCACTATAGGGCGTTTGCAATCACGTGACAAAAAGCACGTGATTTGTGTTTACTTTGTGTAATGGTGTACAAGTAACAATGGCCGCTGTATTAATAAAGTTTCATATAGGCTCGAGCTTTTTTTTCAATGATGTGTTGTGTTTTAAAAGTCTTATTAAGATTTAAGCTGTATTATGTATGTTAAATAAAATAGGCTATTTTATTATTATCATAGACATAGATCATAGACGATGTGAGCCTATTAGTGACTTGACTAGATAGCCTATTCACCAACACTATCACTTGACATCGTAGCCTAGCCTACGAAACATTAAAAGTGTAGGCCTATAAAGTGAAATTGAAAGTGTAAATAGGTCTAGCCGGCCCTAGCCTAATCACATTAATCAATTAATCTACAGTACTACTATTTACCTCCTTTTTTTTAGTAGGATAGCCAATATTCATATGTGAATTTGGCATGATAAGAAACTTCACCATGTGCCATATTTGTTCCTCAATTTACAAATGACGTCACTAAAAAACTTAAGCTCCGCCCATAGAGAACGCTCTATTGGAAAGCTATTATCGGTTTTAATCAATTAGCCCATATTTTTTTTAGTTCTAAAGAATGTTAGGGTAAAGTGTACAAAAACATTATGTATTCACACAAATCAACCTCTTGAATGCAAACACTGCAAACACTTATTAAGTTTGAAATATTTTTCAAATACACCTACAAAACTACGCTCATTTGTCTTTTCCGGCATGTGACTTGTGACATTGCGGGGGGGGGGGGGGATCGAAATCCGGTTTTAAACCGGTTTTATAGAACCGAAAACCGGTTTTGAAAACAAACCGGTTTTAACATCCCTAGTTTAGATTAGACACAATTTCTGACATCCTAGAAGAGAAGACTTTTTCTGAAATCTTAAACTTGAAACCGTTTCTGAAATCTTAGACTAGTAATCTTTTCTGAAATCTTAGATTACTAACCTTTTCTGAAATCTTAGATTACTAACCTTTTCTGAAATCCTAGACTAAAGTCGGTACTAACATCCTAGACTAAAATATTTTATCAGACATTGCAAGCCTTGGCATT
Organism: Anisus vortex; assembly: GCA_949126835.1. Lineage (NCBI taxonomy): Eukaryota > Metazoa > Mollusca > Gastropoda > Planorbidae > Anisus > Anisus vortex. The sequence continues at coordinate 9,109,832 of OX421494.1, read as the reverse complement.
GTATTTAGGGCACTCGGTTTTAATTTCTTTCAATTTCATTTTCCATACTTTAACGTGTGTGTGTTGTTGTTGTTATTTTTGAAAAAATAAATTTTTACTATATGCATTAATGCCAGTAGTGAATGCTTTAAAACTGAGTAAGACAGATAATCGAGACAACTTTTTCTTTTTTAAATAGCTCAAACGACAGCCCATTTGACTTTAACAAAGTCTTGGTCGGTTGAGATACTATACATGTGATACTATGGACTGAAATAGTTCTATGTACACGACAGCTAGCGAAAACGTCCTTTAAAAAAATTGTATATTGTATATCTCTACTGCTTGCACCGGCTGTGTGATATTACTTGAATATATGGATGAGTGTTAATCTATCAGCAGCACCGATGTGTAGACAACTTATTCTTATTTTGTAACATAAAATAACTCCGCCATGTTTGGCAAATTATTGACCAGTTTAACCACACCATCTGCATTAATTTTAATAACACGAAACCTATTATGAAACCTACATTACACACTAAATAATTACACACTAAATAATTACACACTAAATAATGTAATTAAAATCGTTCAATATTTTACATACCTAGGAGGCGCCTAAGGCTTTCCAACCATTTGGCCTATTCTGGGTTTGGCCTAATAGGCTCGGACCTTTGTTTCTATGAGATGTTGTGCAAATCTTGCTGTGTTTTGTTGAGCATAGTTGGCAACATTTCCAAGCCTGTTATAATATAGGAAAGCCTCGATGAATTGCCACGCTCAGTCATAGAACAGCTTGCTCTAAAATAGAAGTCGGCAACCTTTTGATTATAGCATGCCAAAATATAATTTCTAATTCATTCAGCTGGCCAAGAGCCTAAAATGTATCATGTTCTAGCACTACATTTCTTGAATACAAATTTGCATCGTCTTTTGGGGGATCTTTCGCGTGCCATTGAAGATCGCTTTGCGTGTCAAGAATGGCACGCGTTCCAAAGGTTGCCGACCTCTACTCTAAAAGATCATTCTTTTGTTTAACCATAATAGCCGAGTGCAGACCAGCAGTAATCCAGACCGACCAATAAATAATTCCCCCCCTTAAGTTCAGACATATACTTTTTTATGTTCGTAATATGGTGACTTATTACTAGCCAAGGGGCCGGGTTGTCTACGGCAATTATCGATTATATTGCACGAACAAGAACGTTTTAAGTAAGAACTAAATCGGACTTCAAATTGCTGTTATACAATTTGCATATGTTATTTAATAATTCAATTATTTAAAATACCTATAATTTAAAATGAATCGTTTATATCTCTAAAACTTTGTATTTTATTTATTATACGGTTTATAAAAATCAATTTGACATTATATAAAAACACAACTAAGGTTAAAGCAAATATGATCTTTATAATAACCTATTAACAAATTATTGCAATTAATATAGCCAGGTATGATTTCGCTTAGGATTGGTTTTTTCTCTTATTGTTGTTTGAAAATTGTAACAATTATCTTCTTTTCAAAACTGAATGCATCAACGTTGAGCTAGATAGATGTCCAATATCGATATCACATTATGTCACCTTAACATTGTCATTTGTGACAAGCTCTATAGAAAGTATCGATTCATAAATATGTATCGATACAAAAAAAACAGGTGGTAGTCTTAGTTTCTTTGTTGTGTTTGTTGTGTTGTGGTATTCTTTTTTTTTTTGTTGAGGCTTACAAATCTAAAATCATTATTATGACTTTCATAAGATTGTATGTATTGAGGTAAAAAAGAACGTTTGATTCTTTCATAAAAGTTGCATTTTTTTTCTAGTTTAGCATTCAAACTTTGCATTGTACTTCAAATGTTAGTAAAATAAATGTCTGTTTATGGTAGGCCTATCCGATCAATGACATGATGTATGGTTACATCCCCCTTTGTTCATAGTTTTTATTAATAACAAGCTAAATTGCCCGTCATTGCCCGGGTGAAAATAAAACAGGCCTGTAAACGCTACATATCAAAAATGTATAAACTACATTAAATAGAAAGCTATAAATCTAATCATTTAAAAATTATTAGTTTTGACTGAAGACTTTTAGGAAAATAATTTAATTTTAAAAATGTAGAATAAAAGGTATAGACTAACTGGAGTATCGAACTGAAGTATCGAACTGGAGTATCGAACCCAGGTCGCGCATATGGCAATCCGATATGTTAACCACTTAGCTAGCGAAGACACATTTCCAAGAGAAATCGCAAAAGTATAATATGAGACAATAAGGTCACGTGTCTTTGAATTAACTAATATGATTGGTTGTAGACACACACTCTACTTTATATTATAGATATACATTTTTTTAGGTCAATCTGCGTTAAAAGTTAAAACAAATTAAACAAAAAACAATATTGATGTCTTTCTTCATATAAACATATTCTAAAAGGTTCGCCGTTTCTTTCTTCGCGTGTTTACATAATGGATAACTAGCGTGAGGGGAGCTCCGAAACTCTACATCACGTTAAGGTTGTGTATGTTTAATAACCCCCTCCCCCCCCCTTCCGGTGGGGTCTAGTAGTTGACGTCTAAAAATTACAAGCTATGGATTTATTTTTTTTTATAAAGGAAACGTTATAAGGAACCGTTACCCTTACGGAACAATCAACATTGCATATGTGTAAGCGTTTGTCGGTGCGTATTTGTGAATCTATATGTTACCGGTAGATAGGCCCAAGTAAAGCTGCCCCGCCTCAAGAACTTTCCCCACTTTTCAAGCGACTCCAATAGCAACTTTTAGAGTTATTTTACAAATTCTGTTGAGGCTGCTAGGAATTAAAAACAACAACAGCTAAATGTGTAAAATAATCTTTGTGCTTTAAACAACCTACTTTAGTATGTTGATAACTAGTAGTGTTCTTAAACCTACATTGAAAGCCTTTGCATATTTAAAACAAAAACACGTTGAGCTTTTTAAACACCTTTTATTGTTTGAAAAGTCGACTTTTGCACACAAAAAACTTTTTCTTCCAGAACTCCACTGTGGGTTGTTCAAAACAGTAACACTTTATCTTACGAAAAAACAACTTTGAACCTTTAAAAAAAACTTTTTCACTTCGGGCTTTAAGAAAAAAGAATTATTTTAATAAGCCACTTTAAAAAAACAATCCGTCCTGCAATAAGCCACTTTGGGTTTAAAAAACATTATCTTTCAAATAGTCACTTTGGGCTTCTCCAAAAAGCCACTTTGTGTTGTAAGAGGAAAAAAAACGTTGTCGTTCATACTTGAAGATATGCTAAAAGTATGAAATGGAATTGTTTTACATGTGCATCAGACCCCGGGTGGGGGGGGGGGGGTCGTTGTCTCTATCGTCTGGATCAGGGTTTATGGAGGCGGCTGAAAGGCATACATCGCTCATTGATTCACTCTACATGCATCTTTCGATGGAATTTATGTGTTGGCACGGAGGGCGCACAGGGAGAAAAGAAGTTTGGTGGTGAGGGGCTCGGGAGGCGATAAAAGAGGGTGGAGGGGCAGGCTTAATTTTACAATCTTTTTTTTTTAACAGAGATAGTATTTTATGGCATTGGTGGTTGGGGGGGGGGGCACTCATGACTCACTCGTCCATACATCACGAACATCATTACTCATAGACAGTTTCCATTGACGAGTTTCGTCCACCGTGTAACTCTCGACGCCCCGCTCGGGTATTGACACAGACAACGAGAAGTGGAAGAACCCTCAATAGGAACCAGCATTGGTGGATATTTCCATCAGACAACAAACATAAACGCACACCAAAAAAAAAGTCTATTCTGCGGCACTCTCCAATCACAGAAAATCATGAATCGGACTGTTTACTATGAAGAAATCTAGGACATTTGGACCTTTCTCTCACAGAAAATCATGAATCGGACAGTTTGCAGTGGACAAATCTGGAACGTTTGGACTTTTCTCTCAAAGAAAATAATGAATTGGTCAGCTTACTTTAAACAAATCTAGGACATTTGGACTTTTCTCCACCAGAAAATAATGAATTGGTCAGTTTACTATGAACAAAGCTAGGACATTAGGACTTTTCTCTCACAGCAAGCTCTCTCACACCCAACAAATATGTTGGATATAAAACGTCTAGAAAGAGAGTTCAGTATTAAGACATAAAAGAAAAATCCTCAAATGAATTATTCAGTTAATTTCCATTTCATAAATTGCATTCAGAAATTGGACGTCACTAGATTTGACAACACCATTAGCAGAATTTAATTACAATATTGGACCTTTTTTTTAATTTTTAGTCACTTAGATTAAATTTAACTTTTCTCTTAGCCGCGACAATGAGATGCTATGAGAAGCAAAAACATTTGTCTGATGACACCCAATTTAATACAAAACAGTATACACAATATTGAAGGGTAAAATACTAATAAATAAAAGATGGTATTTTTTTGTTTTTTTTGGAAGCGTTTAGACCCAAAAATATCATCCCAGGGGTTTTGTTTGAATTCTATATGCCTATAAAGCCACATACAGCTATATGTCTGTACAGCCACATACATCTATATGTCTATATACAACTACAAACATCTATGTGTCTATATACAACTACATACATCTATATGTCTATATACAACTACATACAGCTATATGTCCTTACACCCTAAGATATGAACTGCCAGAACTGCTACACAATGTAACCATAATGTTGTTTAACTGCGTGAATTATGTCGCCCTTGGGGCTAAAAATATAATGTTATAGCTTTATATTGCGAGTACATCACGTGGTTAATCTGACCTGGATTTTCTTTTGACGACTCGGTAAAAATAGCTTTCGATGGCCGGTATCGAGTTGTGTCACAATCCGGCTTGAGCGGAAATTGGTCTAATTACTAGTATCACGAATAAAATACATTTTAAATACATAGGACAATTACTGTTGTTTTTTTAAGTAATGCTAAGCAATAGCCATACGTGATAGGAAGCGAAACGGGACTAAATCTTTCCTAGAGCTTTTATTTTTTGTGTCCACACAACCAGGTCGCACCAAACATCATTTAAAACATTAACACAAATGCAGGACTAGACTCGGACCACGGATGAGCGTAGGACGCAATAATCTTCTTTATAGAAGGAGCGTCTGTAATGTATAAGATAAGATAAGATAACAACTCTACCCGAAGTCATCAGCTTAAACTGCATGTCCCACACGCACGCACCGACGTCTACAAATATTATTTTCTTCCGTCATCCATTTGACTGTGGAACACACTGGACCAGACCTCCATCACTGTCCCTTCTTTTCCGGCTTTCAAATCTTCACTGGACTAAATACCTATAGTGAAAGTTGTCAGCTTTTTTGTAATTCTTGTTTGTGACGTTTTAACCCTTCCAGTACCGACCTACTTCTATCTATGCTGCCTTCAGTTCCGCTATATACGCGCCCGGAACTGTAAGGGTTAAAAAATGTTATGTGCAGTTAAATTGTGGACTCTTTCCTCGGTTCTAATGGGGTTTCCACAATAATATGAAGAAGACGAATCTGAATACATCTACTTCGTGGCCAACTTTAATTATATCACCTTCACCATGGTGTGTCGTAAACCTACGGAACGTGTGCCACACTTATATAGCAACTGTGATGTCCAGTGTAGGGTTGTTAAAACCTTTTTTTTTTCAAAACCGGTTTTCGGATCTATAAAATCGGTTTAAAACCGGATTTCGGTTCCCCCCTCCCCGCTCAACGTCACAAGTCACAAGCCGGAAAAGCCAAATGTGCGTAGCTTTGTAGGAATATTTGAAAAATAGATCAAACTTAACTAGATCTAGTGTTTGCAGGGCATTCAAGAGGTTGATTTGTGTGAATACAATATGATTTTTTACACTTTACCATAACGTTCTTTAGAACAAAGATAAAATCTGGGCTAATTGATTAAAACCGATTATAGCTTTCAATGGTTTAAAAATGCAAGACTAGACTCGGACCACGGATGAGCGTAGGACGCAATAATCTTCTTTATAGAAGGAGCGTCTGTAAAGTATAAGATGGTGATAAAGAAAATGTGTACAACGTTGACTTAGATTTGTAAATAATGTATTGATGAAAATGATCGCGTGGTACCAATGAAAATAATGTGTATTTAATAGTGCCGTTCATAATAGAGCACAGATGCGGCTTCTAGCCGAATTGTTCAGGGTCACAGGGCAAAACTAGTTTGCGTCTCTCCATTGCGTACATCAAAGAGTCCTTCCTCGTCGTCGGCGTCCGTTCGTCTCGAGAGACGATGGTGTAGCGTCATCAAAGAGTATGAGCCGACAAGTAAAAAAAATTCCTGTTAATTGTAACTATGTAACTTAACAGTTGGTTTGATGTTGTTTTTATTGCAAGCCATATTTGATATTTGTAGAAAAAAAGAAACACAATAGCTAAGACTAATTAGTGTTAGCAAGGCATTAGGCATTTCAAGTAGACCTATTGTTTTGTGCGAATCCAACTTTTTTTTTAATCAGAACCGAAAAAAAAGGTGTGCTACTTAAAGTAATGATTACCTTCCAACCAATAAACTGAAATCCGGTTTTGAAAATCAAAACCGGTTTTCAGTTTTAAAACCGGAATCCGGTATTCCGGTTTTCGTTTAACATCCCTAGTCCAGTGTATGATTACGTTCAGGTTATTTTTTTTCACAATGATAATAAAATTCACTCAAGCCACTTGGTAAATTGTAAAAATACGAATTTAATTGGTGACCATAAAATATAAATGCAGTATGAACAACTTCACTGATCGCTAAAATACACAAATAAATACAGGTGAAATCAATAAGCGTTCAACTCCAACAACTCCATTTAACAAACAACAAAAGACAGCGCAAATCTACTTTTTATAGAGTTTGGTCTAGAACTAGAAGGTTAAAAATTAATGGATTTTCCAGAAGCCTTCCGAATGCAAAAGAAAATATGGGAATCTACGAGAATGCACAATTTAATGACGTCATTATAAATAGCTATCTTTTAACGACAGCTCATATACTTTCTACACCAAAATTAAGTGTCAATAAACAACAACACATGAACTATTAAAATATCTACACATAATAATATAACACTTGGCACGCAGATAGATTTTCAATTGCACGCGAAAGACCCAAGAAAGGGCGATAATTCAAGCCTCTTCTACAAGAAACTTATTGGTGACGCGGGTTGGCTTTTAGACTGTTGTCACACTGGATTGTAATTAGAAATCCTATTTCGGCACACTATTATCATAAGGTTGGTGACCCATAGCTTTTAAGAAACAAAAGAGATAAATTCATACAGATTTACAAAAAAACTCCCGACCTCTATATTGGAATGATGAAGCTAACACTGGACTCAATTATCACAAACTGTCCAGTTTGGGAACAAAATATAATGTATATCCAGGACTATGATAAGATGGACCTTTTGCTCTATTTTTAGAGCTTATAAGTTGTTGCTTTACCGTGCGCAACCAATAAGGCTGTCTTAAATTACTTCTACGCTCCTACGCTGCCATTAAACTTTTCCGATGTATACCGCTTCCGATTATAATCTTAATTTTCCATTGAGAAAAGCATAGCGAATGACTAAACCTGAAGTCTAGAGGACATAGTGCGATCGGATATTCCGAAACTATTAGTGTTTCAAGTTATCAACTAGCAGAAATATCAAAGCAAGCGGTCCATCTTATTATAATAGTCTTTGGTATATCGGAGAATGTGAAAGTTTTCTCTTTTTTGTTGTTTTTTGTTTGTTTTGCGAACCGGTTGTCTGGTCTTGTGTCCCGGTATACCGGTCTCGACCCGGAATTTGAGAAACACTGCTCTGATTATGGTAATAACTAACAAGTCATGAGATCTTCTATATATAGATTCCAAAATCTATAAATAGAACACATTATTATCTAGATTGGTTCTGTTAAATTTAAATCGTCATCCTACATTGATTTGCTTTGTCCTAAGTTTGAAAAGTTTTAAATTGTTAATTCGCTTAATATATTTTTTAACTTAGAGATTGCTTGTTTGCTGCTAAATGTGGGATGCACTCTGAGTTTACATTATTTTTTGCTGGCAGCGCTACGCAAATAGAATTATTACTAGGAGTTATGCCCGTCAAAATAACGAGAAACGAATGATTACATTGTGTTTTGTTAAAAGAGAAAGAAAAATAACAAACAATATTACAACAAAAACTGTAGTGAGAACGTATCTTTCGGTATTTAGTTGTTGTTGTTTTTTTTGTTATATATATATTTTAACAAACTCACGGTAATTATGTATGTTGATTATTATCTTATAAAATTGTAAATGCTAGGGAAAAGTGACGAATCTTTTATATATTACCGACGCTCCTTTTATACTCTATACAGACAATTATACTCTATACAGACAATTATACTCTATACAGACAATTATACTCTATACAGACAATTATACTCTATACAGACAATTATACTCTATACAAACAATTATACTCTATACAGACGATTATACTATATACAGACAATTATACTCTATACAGACAATTATACTCTATACAGACAATTATACTCTATACAGACAATTATACTCTATACAGACAATTATACTCTATACAGACAATTATACTCTATACAGACAATTATACTCTATACAGATAATTATACTCTATACAGACAATTATACTCTATACAGACAATTATACTCTATACAGACAATTTTACTCTATACAGACAATTATACTCTATACAGACAATTATACTCTATACAGACAATTATACTCTATACAGACAATTATACTCTATACAGACAATTATACTCTATACAGACAATTATACTCTATACAAACAATTATACTCTATACAGACGATTATACTATATACTGCCAATTATACTCTATACAGACAATTATACTCTATACAGACAATTATACTCTATACAGACAATTATACTCTATACAGACAATTATACTCTATACAGACAATTATACTCTATACAGACAATTATACTCTATACAGACAATTATACTCTATACAGACAATTATACTCTATACAGACAATTATACTCTATACAGACAATTATACTCTATACAGATAATTATTACCCAATATACAGACAATTATTACCCAATATACAGACAATTATACTCTATACAGACAATTATACTCTATACAGACAATTATACTCTATACAGACAATTATTGTGATCTATGCTTATCCGTGGTTTGAGTCTATATCTTAAAGAAGGAAGCAACAAAAACTAAAATCTGTCCCGATTCATTTAACTTTGTTCCCCGCCATTGAGACCGCTTCATTGATCCGGCGAAACAGTCTTGCCTCGGGTACATCCGGGGCTCTGCTTTACGACAGCCAATCACAGTCGCTCGTGTTTCAAACGAAAGGTTTACCTGACGGAAGTTTTCGTCGTTGTTTCTGTTGTGGTTCTTTTTTGTTCAGTTATAATGTGTCGTCTGCTGCGGAAAGTTATTGAGTCCGTCAACGGTTATTAACCCTTACAGTCCCGGGCGCGTATATAGCGGAACTGAAAGCAGCATAGATAGAAGTAGGTCGGTACGGGAAGGGTTAACAACGTCGAGCTACCTGTGGCCAGGGGAACGGGAAAATAATGGGGCGGGGGGGGGGGGTCATGTGAAGTCAGTGTAACTTTTGAATAAATCATATCTATCACTTTTTAATTAATGTATGACTTTTTGCTGACATTATTTCATTATGTATTAAGTAAAGTCAAAAAGTAAAGTATCCCGTCGGACCAAATTGATTGATCATAGGACCGGTGAGGCAGCGTTCACCAGTTTCTGTGGCCACGACTTATTAGGGGATTGTGAGGCCAGCACAATGCCCAGTCGCCTGTAGTTTATCACAATTAAAGCTGGGTAGACACGGGTACACTTTCCTGACCCGGGAACAAATCCTCGTTTTTACCAGGATTCGAACCCAGAACCTTCGGTACGCCAGCAGAGAACAGTCCACCGGGAAGGGGAGTGAAGGAGTTCATGGTATTGTGCTACGACTCCCTTATTTAGAGAGCCCGCCTTTCCCTTCTAATATTTTTTTTATTTCATAACAATTACTTGATCCTCATTTTTTTTAAACTTTAGATTTGATTGTCTTGTAGTTAACCACACTGTTAACTGTTAACATTATATTGTACAATATTATTTGGATATTCAGTCTCTGTAAGTGTGGATGTACTTCTATATGTATTTCTTAATACTTAACTCTAATCCATACTCTAATCTCATAAGTACCTCATTATAGGATTGATCAGTGTGCTGCCATCTTAGCTTAACTATTTTAACACTAGTTGCGATAAAATTGGTAGGGGAGATGATTTAGTCACTAAAGGTTGTTTTTTCGCTGATTCGCGGGTTGCATTTATTTTTAGTATAACATAATTATCTTAACTTTTCCTTTGTTTCTGGGGTCGCCTAAAGAAAACACTGTCCCGGGAGAGGGCGGTTAACATTCCTTAAACCACTAATCTTATAATTTTATTGGTTGGGTTTTGGTTTTGTGGTCGGTTAAAGATGTTTTGGTTCTCGGCTTGTGAAAAGCTAGAAAATGTGTGTACGCTGGTATGTGTGTGATGTTTTTATGTGTGTATGTATGCGATGTATAATATGCGTGTGTGCAATGTATGTTATGGTTGTGTGTTTGTGCAAGGCATGTGAGATGTGCATGTGTATGTGATATTATTGTGAATATGCGTGTAGTGTATCAGTGTGTTTTGTTTGTAAATTAAGTTTTGTTAGCCACCTGTTAACATAAGCTTATATATATTTAAGCTCTCCCCTGCGTTCACCCGCCGGTGTATGTCTTAATGTGAACGTATTGGCGGTTTACACACTTAGCCAGTTGTTGAGGCCCATGGGTACAGAAAAGACATTCAGAACCAGAAAATTGTCAATAATAATATTAACAGTAAATTCTAGCATAAAAATAAAGTATAATACTCTTTATAAAATACTTAGAAGGAATTTGAGGTAAGAATATATTTCTTTATACATACTATAAGTCTAAAGAACGCAATTGCTTTTTTACTAAACGTGTGCCGTTTGACCATTGAATGGCTGTCTGAACGTGCTTGAAACAGCATGACATCCATGAAATGAGTTGTCAAAATGCAACACGTGGATAAATAAATCATGACTTAATAAACTGTGTTAGAGATGTTGAATGCCAAGCAGTAGATTCTAATTATATCTAACATAAGAGCTTAATAAGAAATAATGGACCCCTTCAATCTGTAAAACCAACTTACACATTCATGCTACGGTACACGGTACACCGGTCTTGCGGTACACCGGTCTTGCGGTATACAATACGGACTCTTCGAGCATGGAAATGTGCAATGTTTGAACAGATTGGACAATCAATGGCTTTGTACACATAAGATCTTCAGATATTTGAACGCATACAAAAACACACACACACAAACAGTCGTCGTTTTGGATAAAACAAACTTGAATGGAACGCTTAAATAAATATATGTTCAGTATAAGTTTAGGTTATATTTAGCTTAGCGTGATTTAACTGGAGATACAAATATAATGGCTTTTTAATGCGATTCAGAATATAGGTCAAAGTTTGATCTGGAGACTTACAGTAAATGATATTTAACATCATAAAAATAACAATTTAGACCGTTTTTAATGATGCATTCAATTTGAATGAATAAAGCTCTGAGCATTGTTAATGTCTGTTGGCATCGCAATATAAATAAACTTATTATTATTAGCGTAAAAAAAACAATTTTCTTCAATCATTAATATAACTACTAGTAATTATATTGAATGATCACCGATCTCAAGAGGACAGAATGGCGTCATACGTTCATCCGTAGTCCGAGTCTAGTCTTGCATCTTTATTAATGTTTTAAATGATGTTAAGTTACTTGTTTTCTTGGTTTATTCAGACAACCCATTCCATGCCCGAATGCCAATGTTTAAAAAAAAAGACATAACGATTTCCAGAACTTAGTGACAAGAGTATTGTTGGAAATATTTGCATCGATCTAAAAAAATTGCCGAATAAAACACGTTAATAATAGACATAAAAAATAATAATTCAATAACGAATGTTTATTTAGCAGACAAATAAAAACTTAGATAAACACTCAATTTATTTATTATCCTTATTTATTATGATTGGTCCTTATTTGTACGTGCTAAATCCTTGAGAGAAAATCTCTAATGGTTACATATAGATCGGAATATCACTAACTAAATATGATACAAGGCCAATGAAAAACAAATCTTTACATCCACTGTTCATATAGTCAATGTTAAATGATCTATATACAGTTGAAATCAACTCCTTGTTTTAATAAAGCTATTACTAAATCAGATGTACATATATATTAGCGTATGCACATATTTTAAAAACTAATTTAACAAAAATAAAGTAATTAAAAAAAAATAGTAAATAAAAAAATCGCACGAATAATGGAACGTCTGCAGTTTTCTTTAGTTTTGTTCTGGTAGACCAATGAAAGGTCCATGACATCTAAATCATAGCTTAGCTTAGATCAATGTTCTTATAATTATTCTTTAATTTTTTTTACTGACATTATAATTAAATATTCTAAAATTAAATATTATTATTGTTATTTTGTCCAAAGAGTAATAAAATATCATCTTAGAATTAAATATTTCCTCTCTGCCACAAGTGCCATTAAACTGCCATGTAGAATTAAATAATTCCATTTTTGTCACAGTAGCACATTTCCCCCAATTTTTTTTTCTGCTCAGTAGCACACATCTTTAAACATAGAATTCCATTTCACTCCGTCTGTCCACAGTGCCATGAGGTTGTCAGTGAGGCGCGTGCTCCAGTGGGTGATCGCCCTGGTTCTCGTTCAGGTGGTGGTCTACTACTATTCAGCGAAGCGGCCTAGGAGAATCATCACCAAGCTCACTCTGCCGAGGTACGTCCAGTCCCCGGATTCTGCTGACGGGACTTGCTCATTCAAGGTAAGCGAAGAACTTTCATTGTTGAAGCAATATGTGTTGAAAGTCCAACTGAAGAGGTTTTTCTATAGTTTATCTATAGAAAGAACGGATAGGGTTCGGAAACTATTAGTTTTCTGACAAAATAAAAAGGCTTTCACGTGACTTTCACGTGATTTATTAAATTAGATTTCCTAATAACTGACCTGTAAATAAATTTCAAATGACTTAAACTTCCATTTCATCGTATAGGTTTGTTCTAATTATAGATGGTTTATTATTATAACTCGCTTATATGATAAAGTGAATAGTGTAAATAGTATAATCAATTCTAGCTTCAGTTGACACAAGTCTTATAAGAGGGCTGAACTTTTGGGTATAAACTTCAGGTTTATATCCGGCAACAATCTTTAAATAATGTTTTTGGCTTTTTTCAAGTATAGCTTTTCGAATTATACAAGATTAGTTATGAGTAATCCGTTTGTAACATCAAAAGTCAGTATGCGATAATTAATAGTCGATGTGTGAGTCGAGTAAAATTTAATTACAATTTGTTAGTTTACTACTGACATACACTAAACTAAACTATATGGGTCTAGTGTCATTGCATACATGTACTTCCGGTTTACTTCCGGTTTAATGAATTTTAAAAATATCTTACATTCAAAATAAGTGATTCTTCAAGTCTGACGTTCAAAATAAATCGATATATTTCGGCAACATCTTTTGGAAATGACAATATCCCCTACATCTTTTCTTACTCTTAGAACAACCAGAAACCCAACGTAGGCATGTTTTGTACCGGAAGGACCATAGGACCGGAAGTGTTGGAATGCATCGACCTTTTAGGTTCACCCAGCATGCATAATTGTTAAGAATGTGAAAGTTTTGCGCATAAACATTTGTTATGGAGGCGCTATCCATTCTTTCTTTAGATGAGTGCATCAAACCCATATTATCTAACAGTTTTGTTATAAATAAGAACCAGTTAAAGATTGAAAATACGTGGAAATAGATTCAAAACACGTAGAAAATTGACTATTTCCTACACGAGTTGCCAATTGAATAGTCATTGCCGGAAATTATACATCTAAAATAGTTACGAGATTCGCATTTTTTCAACAACAAAAAATAAATAAATAGAGCGTTTGCAATGGGCGGAGCTTAAGTTTGTTAGTGACGTCATTTGTAAATAGAAGCCACTTGAGGAACAAATATGGCGACTGTTCTTTATCATGCCAAATTAACATATTTATGAATATTGGCTATCCTTTTCAAAATAAGGAGGTAAATAGTAGTAGATCATCTTCTATGATCTATGTCTATGATAATAGGCCTAATACAGCTTAAATCTTAATAAGACTTAAAACACAAAACATCATTTAAAAAAAGCTCGAGCCTATGTGAAACTTTATTAATACAGCGGCCATTGTACACCACTACACAAAGTAAACAAAAATCACTTGCTTTTTGTCACGTGATTGCAAACGCCTATAGAAGGGCACATATTGTGCTAATATTGAGATAGATCTAATTACTTGAATTTTAAATTTAATATCTTGTATAAGAATGATCTGTATTATCATGCTAATACTGGACACACGTATTTAAATAGTTTTGCAGTTTTACTTGAGAACTTCTTTAGTTTATCTTTAACTTACCATTTCAGTGTTATTTTGAAGAAATATATGTTTGTATTTAGATACTTTCGCTTTGTAATTATTAACCCTTCCCGTACCGACCTACTTCTATCTATGCTACCTTCAGTTCCGCTATATACGCGCCCGGGACTGTAAGGGTTAAGAGCTACATGTTCTGGTGTTTTTCAATGTCATCTATTTAAGTATCATTAAGATCCATCCATTATTGTAGAAGTGTTATCTTTGTATATACACTAGGAATATAATTCTCAAACCATCAATTATCATATATTAGAGAACATTAGTTTAAATGGTATTTATTATTATAGAATTCCAAGCCTTGGTTTATCCTAAGTTTTTTGTTTTTTACATTTTAAAACCTCCAGACTTGCCCCCAGGTGAAAGAAGGCTTACTCAATGTTCACATAGTGCCACACAGTCATATAGACGTTGGATGGTTGAAGACAGTCGATCAGTATTATACTGGAGAAGGTAAAGTTGTTTTGTTTCTGCCTGAATATGTGCACAAAGTGGATTTAAACTCCCGTAGTGCCTGCCAGCGCTGGTGCACACACACACATCTGACCATTTAGGAATTTTTGGGTTTTAATGTAAAATATAATCCAAATATATTAAATATATATTTTCACTTTGTCGATTATGTGTTAGAAAATGAATCAGTAAGTCAGTTGGCTAGCCCTGCGTAGAATAGCATGAAAGAGTTTTTGTAAGGCCTTTTTCTCCACCAGAATATACAAAAAAAGATTAAATAAATAAATGAGTAAATAACCAGATGGACGAATATGTACTCCATTAGAGACTATTAAGTCTCCATTTTGTTTTTTGCTGTTGTCTTTTGTGCTCTTGGTAGAAGCCAACTGATATAATGTGCGTGTGTATCACTTGCATGTTGCAAAATGTTTCTGTTGAAAAGACAAAAGAGTTCAATAGTACACCCTGTGGTCTAACGGAGGATGAATTTGAAACTGGCCACTGAGTATTACTTTTCATATAATTTGGCAGTCATTATGTAGCTTATATAGGGAGAGAGACAAAAGGTTAAAAGTAACTAAATTGACTTCTTCGCATAACTCTCTCAACCTCATATCATTAAACATGTTCTTAACCTGTTAGAAATACACAACGGGTAACCACAATTCTACGGCTGCTTCGTTTCTTTACAATAAATTATATTATACAATTGTACTGGACACATGAATTCCCGAAGACCAATGTGCATCAATTTATAATTAGTGTTTTCATAAAGCTTTCTTTTCAATAAGAATGGTTTCCCGCTCAGCTGAACACATGAAAGGGAAAACGTAAAGAACTAGAGAGCAGTTAAAATAAATGTTACTCAACGAGTTCTATTGTTTCCTAAGAAATCGATAAACGTAAATCAATTATTTCTACAATAAAAAGTTGTATAACAATAAATTGTATAGAATGTCTAAAAACAAAATTTCGCAATAATTTTTTTTAATAAAAAAACAGTATGCTTCATAAAAAGGAACTTATACAATCTCACATTAGTTAGACCTATACTAGAATTTGCATCATCTGCATGACACCCATCAAGTAAAGAAACAAATTAAAAAATTAGAACAAATTCAGAAAAGATCTGCAAGGTTCAATACTAGCGAAGATTTACAACTGACAAGAGTAACACCAATAGTTAATTCACTAAACCTCGAAAGACTAAAGGAAAGAATGGCAAATAGCAAAGTAATAATAATACATGAGGCATTACATTTTAACATAGCAATTACAACACAATAGCAGTCTGTTATAATGCTCGCAGAAACAGAAGAATAATAACGCTTTCCTTATCCCATTTGCAAAAACAAATACAAAAAAGTATTCTCGAGTAGCATAAGGGCATGGAATGGGTTGCCCGAAAAAAAACACCAGGAAAACGATTAAGTTGACGTCATTTAAACTCTAATCAAAATGCAAGACTAGATTCAAACGACTGATAAGCCTAGGACGCAATAATTTTCTGTATAGAAAACAGCGTCTATATATATATACAAGCCGTTATGTGCCCGATTCTTCGAACGGGCTTTTTTTTAGAATATGCTTGACACATTATAGTTTTTTAGTTTTGTTTTTGCAACATACATAAAGTAGTATGTTTTTTTTTTTGTGGTCAGTATTTTTTTAATTTATTTTTGTTTTGCACACTTTATTATACACCAATTCAATATACAACTAAAAAGGAAAAACAAATAATAATTTTTTTTTTATTTCTTGCTCAAAGTATGACCACTATGATCGAATTTTGTGAGTTTATTGGGTAATTAAACTCTTTCTGTAAAACAGAACTCACATGTCTTTTAAAAAGTACTGTTAATTCGAAAATGATTGTTTGATATATTTTTTAGCTACAACATTAGTCGTAGATCAATATTTTTTTGTTTTGTTTTTTGTTTTGTTTTTGTTGGTGTTATTTGCTATTTATTTATTGTTGCTTTGGAAGCAAACTTAGAATTAAATTTTAAATTCAACAGGAAAAACAATAACAACTGAAACCGATATGTATCATAGTTTATACAACGTATACGACATGTTAAAACTTTAAAAGTTGGTCCGGCAAATTTAAACATTGCCCGGCAATATAAAAATTTCCCGCTACATAGTTTATAAGACGTATACGATACAAATTCAAACTTTAAAACGTTGAGCTCGGCAATTTAAACATTGCCTGGCAATTGAAAAATTTCCCGCTACAAAGTTTATAAGACGTATACACAGAATAGGTATAGAACAGAATGCACAATCCCTATATACGCACTCACTAAAAGTTACCATTTTCCGCAATGCAGCGGTCGCTAGAGACGCTACTATAGTAAAATGAGAAATGATATCTACGTCTGCCATAAATATATACAATATATATAGGGCCTACATTATCTTTCATTATAGGCTTACTTTTATATAAATTTGACTTAATTACCCATTTTGTTTTGAACATTATATGATTAGGCCAATATGATGTAAAAATATTTATTACCCGGTACTGATTTGAAAAAAAAAATGGCTTAGACGTAGCTCGGTACCGGTAACTAAATTGCTGCGGCTACCGGTACATAAATATATATACTTTTTAAACCAAAATAAACTTTTAAAATTATGAAGGGAAATAGGCATATAATTCATAATAAGTTAATATGAGGTTGTTTATGCCGTTGTTTATCCTTTATGGAGTCAGGAAAGCCATGCAGTTTGACATCCTCTTTTTTACGATAATCAGTCGTTTTCGCATCATTGTTGTAGTTTATTACACAACCGTTTATGCACATTTTGCCTGAAACATTAGCTTTGGGTGTTTGAACTTGTAGATTTGAAGAAAAGGATGTTGTAGGCTAAATAAGCATAAATATAGAGTGTATACAGGACCACTGCGTTTAAATAAGCTTAGTATGGCGTCGGTATTACTGCCCAAAACAGAAATAAAATGCGATTGCGCATTCTGTTTTATACCTATTCTGTGGACATATACAACACGAATAAAAACGTGAAGGATTTTTTTATTTGCCAGATACAACGTAAGTTATCCATTAAAACCATTAATCATTACCCATTATAACAATTTTAAAATATCCCGCTTTAAATTACGACGCAAATTAAAACGTGAATATGTTTTTTTCTATTCATTCATAAAATACATTAGCAAACGTTAAAGCGAATTTAATTAAAATGAATACGCAAAACTCGATGACGCCATAAAAAAAAAGACAGCCAGCTATCCTTGCGCAAACTTTGATGACGTCATATAAAAATAATCTGTGCGCGTCCTTTTGTCTTATTTTTTTAGCGCGATCGATCGAAAAACTATAAAAAGTTGGAACGGCAAATTCAACATGAACCCAAAATATGTCGTTTTATTCGCGTTTTTTAACCAAACTGACCACTGCGGTCATTTTAATTTTTTTTAAACCTTGACAGTGTTCACCGCCGTAACGCAAAGAATATTTGTAGCAAATTTCACGTTTTCATGTCCAGTACTTAAAAAGATTATGCGGTATGTACATACATACATACATACATATTCCTTTTGAGATTTATATATATACAAGCCGGTATATGCCCGGTCCTCCGAACCGGCTAAAAGTTATGTTTACATACACTCTTACTACTCAAGCAGTTATAATGAGATTGCCCGCATGACCTACGACACGAATTTAAACGTGAGGTAATTTTTTATTTGCCCGCTACAACATAAATTACCCGTTAAAATCATTACCCATTTCCCATTATAAAAATTAAAAAAATAACCGCTATAAATTACGACGAAAATTAAAACGTGAATATAATATTTTGTTCTATTCATTGATAAAGAACATTCGACAGTACTTTTAAAAAAAAAATGATTGTTTGATATATTTTTTTACGACAATCATTAAGTCGCAGACCTATGTTGTGTTGTTTTTGTTATTTGCTATTTATTTATTTATTGTTGCTTTGAAGCAAACTTAGAATTAAATTTTCTATTTAACATGTAAAACAATTACAAATGAAACCCATAAGAAACAAAGAAGTAATTTTTTTTTTTTTCAATTGTGTTCATTGTAATCGCATAATGATCTTTTACATACACTTTACATATCCATGGAGTTATAATGAGATTGTTCGCTACACAGTTAATATATTAGGCAATTTAAAAAACCTTGCCCGTTAAAAAGTTTATCCATGTATACGTCACAAATTTTAAATGTGAATGACATCTTGTACGCCCGCTACAAACCAATTGAACTGAAACGTGAAATATTTCCCGCTAGAAACGAATTGAAACGTGAAATATTGCCCTCTAGAAAGCTTTTAATGCGCATACGCCCGCTACAAACGAATTGAAAAAGCTAAAAGTTATGTTTACATACACTCTAACTACTCAAGCAGTTATAATGAGATTGCACGCAACAACTACAAAGTTTATATTTCGTATACGACACGAATTAAAACGTGAATATATTTTGTTCTATTCATTCATAAAGTACAATAGCAAACATTCAAACAAAGTTCATTTAAGATGAATACGCAAAATTTGATGACGTCATTAAAAAAAGACGGCTAGTTAGCTCTGTGCAAAATGTGATGACGCAATAGAGAAATAATCTCCGCGCATCCTTTTTTCCTATTTGTTTTAGCGCGATCGATCGAAAAACTATAAAAAGTTGGAACGGCAAATTCAACATGAACCCAAAATATGTCGTTTTATTCGCGTTTTTTGACCAAACTGACCACTGCGGTCATTTTAATTTTTTTAAAACCTTGACAGTGTTCACCGCCGTAACGCAAAGAATATTTGTAGCAAATTTCACGTTTTTATGTCCAGTATTTAAAAAGATTATGCGGTATGTACATACCCACATATATACATACATACATACATACATACATATTCCTTTTGAGATTTATATATATGATATGATATGATATGATATGATATAAAAGATTAAATGGTACTTGATTAATATAATATAAAAATGTATGGGAGTAAACTAAAACATAAACTGATGTTTGACATTTCATGTGATCTTGTAGTTCCAATGAATATTGGTTCAGTTGAGTTGGGCTGTGTTCGGTGTACGCTGGAATCCACCATTCGAGAGCTTGAGAAGAACCCGGACAGGAGATTCGTATTCATCGAGATGAAGTATCTCTCGCGTTACTGGAATGAAGTCAACGGGACTGAGCGAGAGCTGATTCGTAAACTCATTCAAGAAAGTAAGTACTGGTAGGCGTTAGTCTACGGATCTATAGAGCTGATTCGTAAACTCATTCAAGAAAGTAAGTACTGGTAGGCGTTAGTCTACGGATCTATAGAACTGATTCGTAAACTCATTAAAGAAAGTAAGTACTGGTAGGCGTTAGTCTACGGATCTATAGAGCTTATTCGTAAACTCATTCAAGAAAGTAAGTACTGGTAGGCGTTAGTCTACGGATCTATAGAGAAATAAATATTACGATACAGGTGTGGAATGATAGATAGATAGATAGATAGATAGATAGATAGATAGATAGAGATATTTAGGTAGATTGGTAAGTAGGTAGATAGATAGGTAGATATGTAGGTAGGCAGGACAAAAGGTCTATAGGTGGGCATGTACATAGATAGGTAGATAGATAGGTAGATATGTAGGTAGGCAGGACAAAAGGTCTATAGGTGGGCATGTACATAGATAGGTAGATAGATAGGTAGATATGTAGGTAGGCAGGACAAAAGGTCTATAGGTGGGCATGTACATAGATAGGTAGATAGATAGGTAGATATGTAGGTAGGCAGGACAAAAGGTCTATAGGTGGGCATGTACATAGATAGGCAGATAGATAGGTAGATAGTTAGGTAGATATGTAGGTAGGCAGGACAAAAGGTCTATAGGTGGGCATGTACATAGATAGGT
This sequence comes from Anisus vortex, assembly GCA_949126835.1. Classification (NCBI taxonomy): domain Eukaryota; kingdom Metazoa; phylum Mollusca; class Gastropoda; family Planorbidae; genus Anisus; species Anisus vortex. Next base: position 9,088,861 of record OX421494.1, on the reverse strand, counting down.
AGATAGATAGGTAGACAGACAGATTGATATTTAGGATAGGTAGGAAGGTAGATAGATATATAGATAGATGGGTAGGTAGGCATTTAGGTAGGTATATAGGTTGGTATGTAGGTATGTATGTAGATATGTACACGGGTAGATAGATAGATAAATAGGTAGGTAAATAGGTAAGTAGCTAGGTAGATATGTAAGTAGGTAGATAGATAGACCTGATTGATTTGATAGATGGGTAGACAGAAAGGCAGACCGATAAATGTTTCGATTGGTAGAACAATAGATAGACAGACAGAGATATAGATGAATAGATAGGAAAGTAAGTAGATGAATAGTTAGATAAATAGATATATAGAATGATATAATATAGATCCATAGTTAGACATATAAGTAAATACATACAAAGATTTTAGATATAGATTTATAGATAGTTAGATATATAGTTAGACATATAGATAGACATTTGCAAAAAATAGACGAATATGTTTGATTGATTGCTTCAATTATAATTATGTTCTTCATTCATTTCCAGGACGTTTAGAGCTGGTTGGAGGCGGTTGGGTGATGAGCGATGCAGGGGTCACCTTCTACAATGACATCATCGATCAACACACCCTGGGCTTCGATTTCATCGCGGACACCTTCGGACCTTGCGCCCAGTCTCGGACAGCCTGGCACGTAGACCAGTTCGGACATTCCAGGGAGCACGCCTCCATCTTTGCCCAGGTAAATACTCTCCCCCTGATTGTCTTTCGATTACCGGTCTGTCTAGTCGAGACTATTCCGAGGGCCGAAATTAGATTGAAGTCAGTAATAACAAGTCTGCTGTAATCCATGACACATTTATGTTTTAACAAACCTTATATGCAGTGGCGTAGTATTAAATTGTGCATGTTGTCGAATGCCACAAGAGACCCGGATGTCACAAGGGGAAGCAACTAGCAGTAAAATGTATCCATCTGAGTTTTAAAATAGAACAAGGGCCCATAATCGAAAGCCTTGGGCATCGCCCCTACAACACTTGTTATAGGTGATTGGATTTAGTCTCGATGTAATTGGTCTTTAGTTTACATTTCTTGTTATGAAATTATTAAACGAAATATTTCAGGGAAATGAAAAGAAAAACGTGTACGTAACATGTAGATATGGATTCTAATATATTGAGAGAGAGATATTGGTGCGCAAAAAGATTGCACATTTGGAGACTTCAAATGAACAGGGGAATTATGACGTAGATTTTTCAAGGGACGCGACTCGTGTGATGTAAATAAAAATGGTTTACAGATTATGCTGGGCTCTCGTGCTAGTAGAATGTACCTTAAAATAGATTTATAGTCTGATAGTAGTAGATTGAGTGTGTGGCGAAACTGTTTAACATATATGGACTACTAAGCACATAAATTATGAATTAAATGTTCAAGTTTTATTCAATAAATCTGTATCTTCAATCATTGTTACGCAGGCCTGAGAGAGTAAGCCGGTGTAATTAAATGAGTTAGATTTGAACACTAGTCGCAGCATAACCAAGGCGTAACAGTGTACGCTTTTCATTATCATCATTTTGAATCTATGCTGTGTAAAATGTGCAAAATTAAAAACTCAACTGTAAACATCATTCTGAACATCAAAGTGTCCAAACTCTAAATGTCTTTTTCTTCTCCTTTATCAGTCTGACTGTTTTTTTTTAAAATAAATATCTCTCCATTCCCTTTACACTTCTTTCTATCTGTAAATCTTTATTGATTACTTTCTATCTGTCTGTGTCAGTCCATCTTCCCTCCCCCACTCTATCTCAATGTGTCCTTTCTGTCTATCTGTCTCATCATCCGTTCGGTCTCTCTTTGCTTTTTGTCTTCAAACAATAGAATTTAAATAGAAAGCATATGTCTCAATATGAAAAGTTTTCCCAGGCATGTGGCGGTTTCCCATACATTAACGTCTCACTTGTTTGTCATTCATGTCATGTACTGTCTGTGTATGGTCCTCGAGAGTCGTGTGGAATTCATTGAACACAATATTGCAGTGGGCGAAGACAAAACATGGCTGTCAGAAGTATTGATCTATGCAAGAAGTTGTTAATATTTGAACACAAAACGTTATTTTAATGAAATATTTATGTTGGTAGTGCTAGGATTTCCCTTCATGTGTTATAATTGTCAACACCAAGGAACCATAGCTACATTTCTTTCTTTGAAGCTTTCAATAAGTTTAGCCTAGTCCAATTTGGCTGCATTACAGTAGAGAATTAGATAGATAACCAGATAGATAGATAGATAGATCTAGGTAGGTAGACAGGTAGGAGGTATGTATGTAAGTAGGTAGTTAGGTATGTAGGTACGTTGGTAGGTAAGTTAGTAGGTAGGTAGGTAGTTATGAAGGCAGGTAGGTAAGTAGGCCTAGGTAGGTAAGAAGGAATGTAGGTAGGTTGAGAGAGAAAGATAGAGAGAAAGGTGGCATAGTATGCTGTTTATTTCAGATGGATTTCAATGTATGCTATACATATTCCCAATGGTTTTCATGTAATGCTGTTTATTTTCAATGTCTTTTACTGTATATTGTTTATAAGTTTAATGGGATTCACTGTATGTTGTCGACATATTAAATAGGATTTATTGTAATCAGGTTGTCTAAAATTTTAGATGAGTTTCCAATTTTTTTTTTTAATTGTACATTTCAATTGATTTTCGTATAGAATGTAACTGTTCCAAATGTATGCTGTTCTTATTATAAATGTTTTTTAGTATATGTTTTGTATTTTTAAACGGGTTGAATCATATATTGTTCATCGAATGTTGTCTGTATTTCAAATGTATTTAACTGTACGTTGTGCATATTTCATCTGTGTTTCATTGGATGTTTCATATATTTCAGATGGGTTACGATTCATTGTTTGTCAGCCGCATCGATTTCGAAGATTTGGCGGAAAGAAAGAGAACTCAGAACATGGAATTTATTTGGCACACAAGCCCAAACAACTTAAGTATGTACATGCCCTAAAGCAGAATGACTTTTTGACCACCTTTAGCTAAATCTTTCTGAAAGCGGCTCTATTATAAAACCAATTGGCGCTAAACAAAACTCTTTGGCTTTAGTTTAGAGTTTCTTTCCTGGTAAACAAATATCGAACTCAGTAGGAAATATTTACTTTTCAATGCATATTTACATTACAAAGTAGTGACTTCATGTTTTAATTCTATATTACTTAACTTCCTGGTTGATTTATCCGTTTCCATGGATAATCGATATAATTTACTTACTATTTACCTGTATATCTCATTGACATATTGGGTTGATTTACACTTTAGGCTACCTGTACATTTCAATGACTCAAAAATTCATAAGTCCTTTATTTATTTGAATGAAAGAACAATGTATCGTTCATCGGCTATCGTTTATCCGTTATGTCTATAATTTTATATCTAATAGAGAACCGATCAACGCTATTCACACAAGTCACCTATGATGGTTACTACGCACCTCCTGGGTTTGTGCTGGACAGCAACTCTCAGGCGTCACAACAGGTACATGTTCTACACACATGTGTCAATAGCACTCCCGCATTGTCATACACACATGTCAATAGCACTCCCTCAATGTTCTAAAACGTGTCAATAGCACTCCCTCAATTTGTCAATGGCACTTTTCGAAATGTTCAATACACGTGTCAATAGCACTGCCCTAATGATCTAAACACTGTTAACAAATGAAAAAGCACTTTCTGCAATCTGGATATCGGCATCAGCTGGAAGGCGTTTAATGTTATTCAACATTGGCACGCAACGCGTGCAACAAAAACTGGCTAATGTTAAAACAACTTTTCCCCTCATACTACCTCAGTTTCTCCTATTTCTTCTAATCATTCTTATGTTATTCTTATGTAACTTTAAAGATTTTCATATGTTGTTATTATGTTATTGTATTTAATATGCTGCGCATCTAAGCCACTGGTTTAACCTACTACCTTAGCTTCTAATTTTAGAATTCTTCTAAGACCATATTAAAAACTGTATGGCTGACTAACTATGTCACTCTATATATTTTTTCAACAGGTTTCTGAGCTGGATGCTATCCATTTCATTAAAATCATCAAGCAAAGGGTGAGATTTTTTTTTAATCCCCGTATTCATTCTATGACACTCATTTTCTTTCAGCTTTAACGAAAACATACAGGTCAGCGAGGCATTGTCCTAGATACACAATCCCAGAGTTCGCAATATAACAACAAGAAAACTGCAACTCCTGAGTAATGAATGAGTGTGTGGGTGGAGAAGGGGGGGGGTGTATTATTTTATTTTTACTTCCATTGGCTTGCCTGTTGTATTGCGCCTTTTTTTTTTCCGGACCTGGAGAATTATATAACTTCACATCAACAAGTCTTAATTAGGCGTGACCTTTTGAACTGGGGTGATCGTGAACTTCCGATTCTATTTTTAAATGTTTAAGTATTTTAGGGAATTTCCGTAAACAAAAAAGCATGCTTTTGCTGGTTATTGACAGTTGATTTCAACCTCGACGGCTAGTTCTAGTCTTTTAGAAATATACAAAGACTACAATATTTGTTATGAGGAATCCGTTTTTAACATCAAAAGTGAGTAGGCGATAATTAACACTCAAGTGTTAGTCGCATGTAGCTTGTTTATAAAATAAATTAGTCAAGAGTTGCGTTTTCTTGGTTATTAAAAAACAAAATTCGTAGATTCATAAAAACGAATAACAAAAATTCTTTTGCATTAAGCAATAATTTTGATATTATAAAAAGGTGATTATTCCCTTCTGACTTTCATAATGCATTGTTTTCTTTTGTAAACATGTTTTGGAAATGAAAGAAATGTTAATCCTTAACAAATGTTCGTACAACCAGTAACCCAGCACAAAGACATGTTTCGAATAAAATGATCGAATTCGACCGGAAATGTTTTTTCTTGTGAACTTTTATGCATGCATACACTTTAAGACTTGTCAATTGGGGCACGAAGAGAAGCGCGTTCGACTGGCGTAGTTGGGAACTTGACATTAGTTGGGTGCAAAACTAAGCAATTTGCAGGCCACACAATCCCACTAGTATGCCGTGGATCAATTTGTGTCCTACGTGATTACTTTACTATTTATTTTTTTACTATGGTTGCTAATTTGATCGCTTTTTGATTGCACCACAAGTCCCCAAGGAGACGCAGTCATTACTGTTTTGTTTTGTTAATATTGCCAGTGTGGCCGGTAATTTCAATAATTATTTGACTTTATCAGTCTCAGGGCAGGTAACACTTGAATTTAGTATAAACTCAAAAATACTGATAGGAAGCAAGTATCAATTTAAATATTTAATCATCGAATGCAACTCAGTTACTTATAATGTACAATAGTAAACTGAACAGCTCAAAGAATAGTCTAAGACTCTTGACTCGATTTCCTAAAGTCTAAACACAGGTTCTAACGTCATACGTCATACGTCACTCATTTATTTAGTAATTTTAAATCGTGTTAGAGATTAAAGAAAATGTGTCTGAATAAAACAAGAATTATATCTTTTTTAAACCCCAACAGACATGCTATCTATTTATAAATAGAATAAAATTTTCCTTAGATTTAGTATTCTGTTGGGTGGAATGACTTGTTTGTATTATATCATTAAACATTTTTGACTCCTTTACTCTCTTACTTTTATATTGGGTCGATTAATGCTACATTCATTTGCTTTATCCTATGTTTGTAAAGTTTAAATTATTAATTATAGCTTTATAGATTTTTTAGCCTGGAGAAATATATCCGTGTTCTTGGTTGTTAATTGCTCAATGTTAAGTACGCTTTAAGCTTACATTGTGTTTGTAGGCAGTGCTATACAACTAGAATTATTTTTATTATTACTATTTATATATTTATATGGCAAATTACATGTAACATAACATTCATATGAATCTATTTAATGTGCCATGTCAATGTTGTGTAATTATTCCAATACATTTGTAACATAATACTAGACTAATAAATACCCGTATATTTCAACGTTCAAATTTAAATAATTACCAACAATTTATTACGTTCACCAACTATATGCAATCTAAACTAACCATAATATGCAAACAACGTTCTTATCTCAGAAAATCAGAAAATCTAACGGAGAATTAAAAAACGAAACAAATATTATTTTTTTAAAGCATATCACACATGCATCATGGCAAACATTAATTTCCCAAATGAGTGATAATATCAAAACATAGGCGCCCCACTTTCACCAGTTTCACCCCTCAACTCCCCCGGTCTCACCGTCAGATATTGCATGCACCTCCATCCATCCCCGTCAACCCATCCACTCCAACCCCTCCTTCCAGTTTCTATCTCCTCTATTGATTCATTTCGCACTTCTCTCTCTCCTTATCTCCCACACAGGCTCTGAGCTATAAAGGCAAACATATCCTGGTCCCTATGGGATCAGATTTTGGCTACAAGAATGCTGAGACATGGTTTCGTTACCTGGATCCATTAATCAAGAAGGCCAATGAAGTAGTGAGTATGCTTTCTTCTTTCAAGTTTCTCTTGTCGAGCGGTTTGAAGCCAACTCTACAAGTTAGCGTAACCAGATGGGAAGCGAAGGAAATTGCTGGCTGCCGCAAATTCCAAAGTTAGGACAGGCACCGAAATTGGCACTTAGTTATGATACATTAAAATATAAAAGATTCTTAAAAGGCACCAATTTCGATCACGGCCTAGGCGCCATATGCCCACTGCCACTGACATGGAGTGGGTTGCCGGAACAAACCAGGAAAACCAGTAACTTAACATCATTTAAAACATTAATAAAGATGCAAGGCTAGACTCAGACCACGGATGAGCGTAGGACGCAATAATTTTCTTTATAGAAGGAGCGTCTGTAATATATAAAATAAGATGAAATAAGACAAGACCTATATACAGATTGGGGCACGCATTTGACTAGCGATCCAAAGGTACTGAGTTCGAATCCTGGTACAGCTAGAAACTGGTGAACGCTGCATCACCAGCCCTATGATGAGTTTGGTTCGAAGGGTACATTACTCTATACAGATTGATTTGCTTCAAATAAGTTTAAGTGAGATAGCCTTATAAAATACACTGATAACTAAGTCATTTATATTTATAAGGACCAATATTATAAATGTAGATAACATCGAATGTGAACTGGCAAACATTAAAAAACTTGTTAAGCAAAACAGAAATACATTTGCTACAAGATTTCAGGTGAACGCTAACGAATACATGTCTTTTATAGACTAGACTGCAGATCCTATTGTACCGAGAGGTGGGATAATTAATTCTGAGGCGGCGCGGATAGCGCTGAATTTCCCAGAGAGAAGTACATATAAGTACTCTTTCTTCCCGAGTGGCATTCGGGCATGGAATGGGTTGCCTGAACAAACCAGGAAAACCAGTAACTTAACATCATTTAAAACATTAATAAAAATGGAAGACTAGACTCGGACCACGGATGAGCGTATGACGCAATAATCTTCTTTATAGAAGGAGCGTCTGTAATGTATAAGAAAAGAAAAGATAAGAGAACACAGGAAATTGGGGTGCTTGTATCGCCTTTACTTTGACTGGAAAGCTTGGCGGGCAGAGAGTGTGTATGAATATGCCTGGGCTTTGCAAAGCATGTCATGCGGAGCGACGGCTGAGTCGGAGACAATAAGTCTTTGTCCAGAAATGGTGCCTTAAAACATATTATAATCAGCCTGTTCGAACTGTTAGTTAAGAGCTGTTGGGCAAAGAGACTTATTGAGAAGTCTCTGCTTCGGAAATAATCTAATACCTGAATGGTTTATGTCTTAAGTATACGCCTCACTGGCTAAAGTACAATAAACAAATTGTACAGTGTCTCGTGCAACCATGTGCAACAGAACTTTATGTTCTTGCTTTTGGGCCCCCCGTGTGGAAAGGGAGGGGGATATTTTACACCCTCCTGTTCTGTTATGTACAAAGCACATCTCTGTGACACAGCGACGGCAAAGATCGTCTACGTGTTGAATTTCATATTTTGTGGCGACATAATTTGTATAGTAAAAAAAACAACAACAAACAACTGAAAATTCACCAGAAAAAAACATACACCAATTTTTGTGAACTCGACTTTGATAAATATAAAAGCTTAAAAACAACATGACATATTTGAATTAAAAAAAACATCTTTAAATATTCGAACGAAAACTTTGGACAATTTCGTTTTACCTGCTGTTTATCCTTATAACCTTTATTTAGCTGTGTCTGTTCGTTATAAATAAAATAAGAAATGTAAGGAAACGAGAAGAGAGAGAACGGATGAGAGTGGGGTGGGGGAAGGGGCATACCGGACTCAATGCAAAGACAGTATTCCAAATTAAATGGTGGATGCGTGTAGGACGCAACAATCTTCTGTGCATAGAAGTCCGATACCGTATAGTGTATCGTTAACATTGTCCAGAGTCCGGAATCGTCCCTGCGGTGAACAGATACAGTGTCTGAGCCCTGTTCTGGAATTTCTCTATTTATGCAATGCCACGGTGCACGCAAAAAAAAAAAAAAACATTCCTAAAAATACAACAAGAGATAAGATAGTAGAATTAATTGGAGCCAACACGGAATCCTTTGTATACATTTTGAGAAGGTTAATTTAAAGGTAATCATTTGATATTTCTGTAGTAATGGCTCGTTAGACACTAGCTACCCTATACAATATAGGCTTACTCTAGATCTTCTACCAAACTTTGCGATTTCTATTACATTTCTACAACATTTCTGATGGAAACTAATTAGCATATACACAATGTAATGTTTATCAACAATACAACATTCCAACAGAGCTGTTTCTATCACACTTTTAAGAAATCTCTCGTAAGACTCTTATTTAACCAAAGACCATAATAAGATGGACCGCTTGCTTTAATATTTCTGCTATTTGATGACTCGAATGACTTCTTTTTTTCGGAATTTCCCGATTCCTTTTTGTACTTTGTGCTTTTGTTTTATTTAATGGCTATAATTTTCTCACTGAAAAATTAAAATAAAAATTGAAAATGTATATATAGCGGAAACATTTAAGCAAACTTAGGAGCGTAGAAGTCATTTAAGACAGCGTTTTTGGCTGCGCCGGAAAAAGAACATTATAAGCTATACAAATAGAGCAATCGGTCAATCTTATTATAGTCTTCGATTAAACATACAAAATACCTTTATATCAACATTTATACAACATTTATACAATATACTGTGTATCTTCTTTTTTTTTTAAAGTAGCCGTTTGAGCATGTTGCTTAAAGATATGCATCTATCCTTCTGAGTCACGAAACAATCAATGTTTACTATCATATATAATTTCTTATCCCTTATGCAAGAACCAATGCATATATAAGTACTCTTTCTTCCCGAGTGGCATTCTGGAATGGAATGGGCTACAAAATAAACCAGGAAAACCAGTAACTTAGCATCATTTAAAATATTAATAAAAATGAAAGACTAGACTCGGACCACGAATGAGCGTAGGAAGCAATAATCTTCTTTATAGAAGGAGCGTCTGTAATATATAAGATAATATATATTTAATTATCTTTCAAGATATAATTCATCATATACGATATACTGTTATATCAACATTTATTATTTTAAAAATAAATATGCCATATACTTGTTATCTATAAAAACTGAAGCCAATTTGAACGCGTTGATAAATTAAAAATTGTGCCTGTCATCCTTGATTTTACGAAACAATCAATATTTATTCTGTTTTCTTCCATAGGGTGGTTCAGGTTTTGAAATCAATTTTGTGTACTCCACCCCTTCCTGTTATACATACTACGTCAACAAAGATAAGTTAACTCTGGAAGTCAAGAAAGACGATTTCCTCCCTTACTCTGTGCCCCCCTCCGCCTTTTGGACCGGGTACTACACCACCAGGGGCGGATTCAAAAGGTTCGTCAAGCTGGCTGGTCAAATTTTACAGGTAGGCCTTAAAGTGTATCTAATTCATTATTGATATATTAAATTAGAATTAATTAATTAGAATAAAAAAGTAATAAATGAAGAATGCTTATGTAAGTATGTAAAGAACCTTTGGGACCAAACTTATTATAGGGCTGGTGAAGTTTCTGTGTCCACGGAATACTGTGTGATTGTGTGGCCGGACCATACCCAGTCACCTTTACTTTACCCCAACTAAAGTCAGGTACCCATCAGAGCTGGGTAGTCTCATGGGCACCCTCCAGACCTGGGAACAAATACTACCCTTCATTAAGATTCGAACCCAGGACCTTAGGTCCGCCAGCCAAAAGCGCAGCCGTTAGACCACTGTGAACAGTGAAATAAGTCAAAGTAAAGTACTTTAAACATCCATATAGTGAAACTGTGTACAGTGAAATAAGTTAAAGTAAACTATTAGTATTTAAACGTTACTTCAGTATTGGGCTCATGAGACCTTGTCATTTCAAATCTCGATACTTCGGACTCGTATACATTTTACTATCAAAGTCAATTTCAAATAAAACCTCTTCAGTTGGCCTTTAACATTTCGTACTGAAGGTTTCTATGGTTCTATGGACACCCCCCCCCCCCCCCCCCCCCCGCCTGTTTAACGGGTTTTCCCAAACTGTCGATGTAAAAAATATGTACAAATCCTCAAGCTATTTTATAAACCTTTAGTTTAGAAATCGTTTAGATGGTTTAGATTTCCTTGTTAGCTTTCTTCTCTTCGACCAAATGCCAAGGGTCACGTGCTTTCCCCCCACACAATGCAATGTTTTGTTTCCAAACTCACACCCACAACCATACACACAAACACACACAAACACACGCACATACATGAAGTGATGGCTGAAGCTAGTCTTAGATAAACATTGACTTTGTTCTTTATAGGCTGAACAAAAATGTTCTTTTAATATCTGACATTAAAAGAGACACACAAGATTTTTTTTTAAGTGGATGAAGCTGTTTCAATATTAAGTGGCTCTTGTTTATATCAAACTTTCGTCTTGCTTCGTTACAGTTTTGTTAAATTTGATAAAACTGTAAAAGCTGAACAAATTTATAATTTAGAAATAGTTCTAACGATTGAAAATTGAGAGCTTAATGCTATGGAGTTTAGTTTGTGGTTTTTAGATAAAATGGTACTGGAAAGTAAAATGATTTGATTGCTTTGACCTACTGGGCCGGATTTGACCCGAGGGCAGCCAGAGTCTGACCTAAATATATTTTTTAAAATCTCGTCTCGTTTATTTCCTTGGTTGTAATTTTTTTTGTTTTTCGTTCATCTCTCTTTTGTTGAATAAAACTAAATTTCTCATTTGTATGCTTGAAACGAAGTCATACAGTTAAACATTTTAAACGGTCATACTCTATTTCACTGCAATGATGTTCGGTCAATTATGATTATTTCCTGCTAACATTATTGACTTTTACCAACTGTTCTCTATGAATGAAAATAATGCTCATAGTTAATGTATCCATTCACAGACCAATACAATGGTATTCGTTTCACGTTACTGAATTTGATGCGAAACCTTTTCTTTCTCTTTTCTTTTCTCTCTCTTTTTTTGTCTTTCTTTCCTCTATAGTTTTTTTATTTAATAGTATTTCTTCTTCTTTCCTTATCAGCATTTTCTTTCAATAACTTCTATGCATTTTCTAATTCTTTGCAATTCTTCTTTTTATGTGTTTTTTTTCTTTTTGTTATCATTCTCCGGTTATTCCATCTCTCTCTCTCTCTCTCTCTCTCTCTCTCTCTCTCTCTCTCTCTCTCTCCTTCGCTCTATTAATTTTTTTTACCTAAATGTTGTTCAGATCAATCAAAGTGAGAATACTTATATCATTTTCTTATTGAAAAGTCTTAACGAATATGCAAGCACGGTGAACCCAAAAGGTCGATGCATTCCAACACTTCCGGTCCAATTCGTTAATTTAATGGCAAAACATGCATATGTGCTGCGTTCCTGGTTGTAAACCGAAGTACATTAATGCATTGACATATAGTTTAGTTTAGTGTTTGCTAGTTGAAAACTAAAAAAAAATATATTAAACTTAAGGCGACTATTAATTATCGCATAATCACTTTTAATGTTGAAATGGATTAATGGATTCCTCATAACCATAACTCAGAGTAAAGGACCGAATCGATCCATAGGTCCGATGAAGCAGCGTTCACCAGTTTTTGTGGCCACTGCTTACTATGTAATTGTGTTGCCAGCACTATGCACAGCCGCCTTTACTTCACCCCAACTAAGGTCAAGTACCCATTAGAGCTAAGTAGACTCAGGGACACCCTCCAGACTCGGGATAAAAATCCTAGCCTGCACCTGGATTCGAACTCGGGACCTTCGGCTCGCCACTCGAACGCGCAGCCGCTCGTCTACCATGCCCCATTCATGACTCATAACTTATCTTTTATTCTTTGTATATTTCTAAAAGCGATACTTTAAAAAAAGCAGAAAACATTATTATTTAAAGTTTGTTTCCGGAAATAAACCGGTAGTTTATGTATGCATTGAACCCAAAATGTCAGGCCTCATTCAGACTTTTCAATACTGTTTCATACATAATGTTAGTTCTTGATGATAATACTGCTGGTATCCACATTCAAATTGTTGCTTTCGTCTCAAGATTTTTTTAATCTGAAAAAAAAAAGACATCTTATTAGCTGACGTAAACATCTTCTGAAAGAAGTAAATGTCAGCTAGTGCTGTAGCTTCGACACATTCTAAGTTTCAACTTCTACAGAATATCGTCTTCATATCAATTTACAAGTCAGGGTGATATTTTAGAACATATATCAATGGCATCTAACATTTAACATAAACTTGTATTTTTCCGTCAGGTTGGATTTAACATTGAACTTTAAGTCGTGGTATCACTATTACACATCTTTCACAAATTATAACTTCATTTTTTTTTCTATTCTATCTATTTCCTGCTATGAGATTTTATCTTCATCATCTCATTTTATTTGGTTCTTTTCTATGCTACTGATGATACTACGGATGATATTAGCATTTATATCTTCTTTCGTCGCAAGCGTAACTGTCTTTATTAGGGCCTATATATCCTTTCTGGGTTAAAAAGGTGTTTATTGGGGGTGGGGGGGGGGGGGGGAGGTCGAGTAACGGACACTCACGGTAACTTCAAATATTAAAATAAACATCCTTTTTAAAAAAAAATATATTCTGTATTAAACCTGTCTATGTTCCAAGTCCCAACTCCTTACGATCATAGGAAGTCATTACCGAGCTTAAATAGAAAAATGTTGTAATCCCGACTGACCCAATAGCTTAGATTAGATACACCAGGGCCGTGGTAGCAGCGTTCACAAGTGGCCGAGCCTCAATGCGTTCGACTGGCGTACTATGTTCGAATTTTGGTGAAAGCTAAGATTTTCTCCCGACTCTACCTCAGCTTTGGTGGGTATCTGACATCAGATGGGGCAATGTGATACACTGAAAGATGCTTGGCATTACCCAGTTTGACGTGGCGAAGGCGTTTTGTGAACAAACTTAATAGAAAAAAAAATACATTTTACCGTAAATTTTTGATCTAATGTATGAGATCGTCTCTGAGTGAGCTATTAAAGGGCTGGAAGCTGTGTGCTGGTTCTAAGGTAAGGTATCCAAATAGGTCAATAAAAAGTGGGTACCCCCAACCAGGGGCGAAGCCAGACATTTTTTCCAGGGGGGGCTGAACTTTCGCGTGACAAATATTTACCAAATTTTTATCTAATTTAATGCATATTAAAAAAAAATCAGTTGAAAAAAATATTTTTTTTTTAATTCCAGGGGGGGCTTAGCCCCCCTCAGCCCCCCCTGTGGCTTCGCCCCTGCCCCCAACTTAAACTGGCATCTCTGTGTGATCTAGAAACAGATTGAAGGGAAAGTAAGATGGCTCGGGACTTGTTCAAGTCACACAATCTCTGCTCTAATTTTTTCTTACTCACCAAAAAATATCAAATACAATTTTAGGCTGCTTTGATATAGTGTCAGATTCTGTACTATCAGATTAGAGAGGAAAGTTTTATTGAATACCTCCAGACTGTTCTTCCAATTCTTCATTCTATAAAAACAAAGTCATGTTTTTCTTGCTATACTTATAATAAATATCGTGGTTCGTAACACCTGTAATCACAATAATTGTAATACACTCACGAGTGTGTCCTACAAATGGTTAAATTGTATTATCACATTTATAAAGCAACTTTGTATAACAGCTTTTATGTAATATATTAAATATTCCATGAAATAAAAAAAATAATTAATTACTTTTTTTAATGGACAAAGTTCGCTGCATCCAAACTGCAGCCCCCCCCCCTCCCTACCCGCCACCATCCCAAAGACGCCCCCCCTCACCCCAACACAAGACAGAAAAATATTAATGTATGTAATGTGTATTAATGTGAATAAATGTATCATTTGAAATTTATTGAAAATTTCATGTGTCCATACTTAGAGGTTATCATGTTTGTTCCTATCTATCTACAGAGCTGTAAACAATTGTCAATATTCACAGAGTTGGAGGACTCGTTCCCTCATGTAAACGTACTCAGTAAGTCAATAGAGTGTGACATTTCTAAACACCTTACGAACTAGATTTCACTCATTTATTGTTTGTTAGTTCTTAAAAAATAATCTACATGCCACAATAATGGGCTTATACTATACCGTATTTCGGACATCAGCTTCCGCCGGAACGTATGCATCATGGGGCGCGCAGATTGAATTGCTATGGCACGTCGCAAAGGAAACAACAATGGAAAAACGTGTTCAAAAAATACATGTAATTTGGTATATTTGTTAATGCTCTGATTATAATCAAAAAAACATTGCTTGATTAATTAGGTGATGATAAAGGGGGTCAGTGATGGCGGGGGAGGGGGGCTCTAAATGTTATAAAGAAACTTAAGAGGATGAATGCAGCTGAATTTGAGTACTTAGTTAGGTCAGTCACGTGTTGGAAAAAATATTGTTGCTCCATCACACAAGTCATACGAAACTATACTGTGGAGACGGTATCAGGCTTTTAAAAAGAAACCGATACATGTGAAGGTCATACAAAGCTTTTTGAGAATAAAATTTGTATCGATACCAAGCTTCCTGAAAAAAAAAACGATAAATCAAAGACGATACCAAGCTTTTAAATGTGATACAATGCTTCCCAAATGAACTAATGCATTAACAAAATGTGCTTAGGCCTACCTATTGATTCGCAAAACTTCTTTCATTATTTCTTTATCAAGCCTTTATCCAAAAAATTGTATGAATGTTGTTTTTGTTTTGCAGGAGATGCCATGGGAGTGATGCAACATCACGATGGAGTCACGTGAGTAATGATGATTCTTGAACTCTTACCGTGAAGGGTACACGACTGTACCGATGGAGCTCAAAGCTAATGAATTGTGTAAACCACCGATGCGCTCCCATTAAGTGTACACCGGTGGGCTAACGCATCGGGAACGCCCCCTGTTGCGCTTCCGATATTTCATTGCACTGCCTCGAGACTCGGTGGAAAGGGATACCAGCGAACCGTCTTGTCAATGATTCGGGGAGGGGGGGGAGGGGAAACTGCAGGTGGAAAGAAACGGAGACCGTACCCTTTGATACGCTGCACGCCCTATCGGCATTCTCCGGGGTGGCTATTCTTGGACAGGATCTTGGTGTACCCCCACCCCCCACCGTTGATTCACCCTTTTACATCGTCCCGCCTTTTTTTTTCCTTTATAATTAAGAGACATATAAGATCGGTGGAGTGATAGAACTCGTTCTTGATACCCCACCACTCCGGGGGTTCGAGTCTATGTCATAACCATTATATATATTTTGATAGAACGCGTTCTTGATACCCCACCACTCCGGGGGTTCAAATCTAGGTCATAACCATTATATATATTTTGATAGAACGCGTTCTTGATACCCCACCACTCCGGGGGTTCAAGTCTAGGTCATAACCATTATATATATTTTGATTTCATCTGGTTGGCGAATAATAAGTTGTCCACCGGGTTAATGTATATGTAGTTGTTTGTGTGTGTGTGTGTGTAAGTGAATTGAATTGAATTGAATTGTTGAATTTCCGGCTCATCAACATCGAAGGTTATATAGGGCCTTTCTGATAACGTTGTTGTCATTTTTCTCTTGTATCCATTTTATTGTTCTTATATCTTTAGATTCTGTTGTACAGTTGAATGTCTTTAATATAGTTTATAATATGTTTTGGTTTAATTTTGCTGAAAAGTTCATGAAGAGTTCTACAGTAATAGAATTTACGTCGAATGTCATCAAATGTATTACATTCCAACAAAATGTGAGACACTGTTAAGTTGACATTGCAGAAAGCACACATTGGGGCCATTTCTCGTTTTAAGATAAACGAATGTGTTAGTTTCGTATGTCCTGTATGTAGTCTGCAGAGAATAACTGCGTCCTTTCAAACAAGTTGGCCTGTATCATGCCAGGTTTTTTAATTTTCCAAATACTGCAGTTTATTGCATTCGGTTTTTCAAGAAGTTAGTCCATGTTTGTCTTTCATGTTTAATATTGAAACACATCGTTTTTAAGTGTCAAAACTGTTATGCGATAAAACTTGGTAGAGAAACGGTATGGAGGAGTGGTATGACATAAAACCTGGTATTGCGTAACACGATCTGTACTCGCCAGACGACGTCACTAGTTAATAACACCCACCCCCTTCCTCCCCCCTCCCCCCTTTCTCAAACCCGGTAGTAGTTTTTGTCGAGTCGATATTTTCGCTACGTCTCACTATGAGATTCTTCCGTCAGAAAAGTGGAATAATAAACCAACAAATTGACCAGGAAGTCGATGCAACAATTTTACGGTTGGCTGAAAGTCTGGAAGTGTATCTCGGTGCAATTACTAGACATATGAGTGCATGTGTGTGTGTGGGGGCCTATAAATAGTATTTATTGACTCTATATACTACTATAGCGTCTGCGTCAATGTGTGACCTGTGTGCCTTGCGTTTCAGTGGGCGGGGGGAGGGGAGTGATTTACTAGAGCGTGGTTGATTCTGGGCGCAAGTTTTTAGGTTGAATTTTTTTTTTAAGTATCCCTCCAATTTGATCTATAGTGCCAGTGAAGCAGAGTTCACAAATTTTACTTTGCCACGGCATACTAAGATATCATGAGACCAACGCAATGCCCATCCGCCTTTACTTTACCATAGCTAAAATTAGCAAAGTCGACAGCGAGCTCGACTCCCAAGCGCCGCATCAGGGACCCTCGGTGCAGACAGCTATAAATCCACCGCCGACTTGGAGAGGAGATGGGCGCCGCCAAGTCTACCAAGCCCAAGAGAGGACTAATGGACACCAAGTGTTCATTAGCTCCCCCCAACGACCGTCATGGTTAAGGGACTAAGAAAAAACAAAAAAATAAAAATATATATATAAAACATTGAATGTAGGCTACTCATTTTATGTGAATTAATTACAACAAGTGTATCATTTTATAAAAAGGTTTTCGTTGTATGGTTGGTTGCTGTTTGTGTGTGTGTGTGTGTGTGTGTAGTTGCTGGTGTTGTGTTGTTTGTATTTTATATGAAATGCATCAGAACATTTTCTATCTATGAACTAGATCTAATGTAAACATCCACCACAAAACGTTTATTTTCTCTCTTTTTCACAATATCCAAACAGCGGCACTCAGAAGAAACACGTGCTAAAAGATTACAGCCTGGTGCTTAGCAACGCTACACAAGCATGCCAGGTAATAGTTCGCATTTCGATGCTAAAATATGCTTTCAAATAATTATATCTCACAAAAGAAATTATGCTCGAATACGCAGGTAACTATTAATGTGTTGAAAACTAAGACTTTAAGGATAAAGTGGTCCAGTGTGGGCGATGGGGGCCGGGGTGACCCAGGTGGCATTGATTATATAATAGGCTACTGCTGAAGTTATATTCTTTCATTCAAATTGTCTCGTAAGATTATTTATTGTGGTTTTATAGTAGATTTCAATATCGGTTCTTATTAGCTTTATTTAGAATCATCTGTTGACTCAATTTTCTGTTTGTTTACTAAAATGTTTACATGGCCAAAACGTATACAATCACGTCTAGACTAAACATGAGTAGCTATATAAAAACTTTAAGAGACCTCGGATGTTTCTATTATAGATAATCATAAGTATCGTGTTGTATATAGATGTATAAAGTATCATTGCGTTTTTAATACAGATTGTATTTGATATGATTGCAATCTTATGATTTCATGAAAGTATGGTAATTTAATAATTTGAGTAAAATTGTCTTAAATTAGCGAAAGCTTGTTATAGACAAATCATTTGGTTTATTAGGTTAAAAACTAGCAAAGGTATTTATATTTTATAGAAATGATTACAAATTAGTAGTCAATGAGTTAATTAATTACAAAATAACAAAGATAAGTTTGTTAAGAAATACATTATAAATTAGGTGTGAATGAGTGAATTAAATACAATTAACACAATTAACAAAATCGTGTACTAGTTTGAGACAACACTAAAGGATAAGCTGTCTAAAGACTTGTGCGAGTGATCCTTATTCATTTGCCCAAACTTTTTAATACAACTAA
Organism: Anisus vortex; assembly: GCA_949126835.1. Lineage (NCBI taxonomy): Eukaryota > Metazoa > Mollusca > Gastropoda > Planorbidae > Anisus > Anisus vortex. The sequence goes on along the minus strand of OX421494.1, from coordinate 9,070,319 downwards.
TACAGTGTTATTTGAACTACTGGATTGACTTGTATTATTATAGAAAGTTCCTTACACAGTCAACATGTCATTAAATGTAAAGCAGTCGTAAAAGAAAAATATAATATCAGCGACACTTTATAACAGGAACATCATAAGGCCCTAGAGCATGGGTCTCAAACACGCGACCCGCGGGACGCCAGTAAGCGTACAAAAAATGTAGGCCTACTCTTCGTGAAATTTAGGACAGTTAGTACTGATGCACATCAAATGTTTTTGTTAATTTTATATACGTAACAAACTTAATAATAATAATGATAGTTCACTTTGGTATCTTTGCGTCGAAATTTTAAATTGGCATATTATTGGTGATAAGTAGTAAAATGATTTAAGTGTGTTTTGTTTAATAGGGTCGGGTTGCTTTGGCGGCCCTTGAAACTTGATAAAATGGCACATGCCGCCATCTGAGTTTGAGAGCCCTGCCCTAGAGCGTCAAAAAAATGAGGCGATATTGGCACTTAACTCCGCCCCCTTCCCCTAAACCCCGCCCCTTTGTCTTGTTCCCCAGAATTTTTGCCCACTATGATTTCGCCATATTTAACATTTCGATAATATCATAAGGACTTGCCCAGATAATGCATTGTAAAAACCCACGCATTTGCCACTAGGGGGCAGTGAAAGTTAATATGACGCCACGTAGGTTTTAGGGTTATCATTATTTGGTTGCAATAGAGTTGGCAACGGTCCCACCCATTGTGTCTGAAGATATGGATCTCTAATAGAACGTCTGCAATTTTTGACAGCCAGACTTTGCAATGAACGAAATGTGTCGATGATTGTCCGCTTGGGAATTAAATGTAAAGATAAATTGATACAAGTTTCATCATGATCTGTCGTTGAATGGAGCTTGCACAGTTTACGTGTCTGAACGTTTAGTCTCAAAATGTGTTAGAATAATTGTATCAGGCATCAGTTAATATGGGTCATCATAGCGGGCCAAGGTTGCCGGGCGGCAGCGCATTCGTATAGCGTACAGAAAGGTCCTCGGTTCGAATCCTAGTGAAGGCTAGGATTTTTGTTCCATGGACTCCAGGGTGCCCTTGCATCTACATAGCTCTGATGGGTACCTGACATTAGTTGGGGTAAAGTTAAAGGCAAATTGTCCTGGCCACACATCCCTTAGTATGCCGTGGCCACAGAAACTGGTGAACGCTGCTTCACCGGCCCTACGATCAGCTTGGTCCGCCGGTTACTTTACTTTAATTACTTTATATGGGTCATGTATGAACACATGTGTGTAAAACTTATCGACACGTACATGTATTATATATATACGGTATAATAAGTTGGATAGATCGTTTAAAATATCTCCACCAAGTCTTTAAATGAAGCTTGTGGTGTTTTCTTTTGTCGTGTACTATCTTAGACTTCAAGATTTAAATTAAAAAAAATAATTTTTAGTCTTTTTTATCCTGTATTTAAAAAACAACTAAATAAATAAAATTTCCTGTTAAACACACAGACAATTAAAGCATAAGCGTGTTCAATATCCGAATGCTAATATTATCATTTATACAAAACATTTAACATAACTGTCAAGTAATTAGTTCAATATTAGCACTTTAGCACTGAAACTTAAGTGTGTCCAGCTTTTTTTTTTTTGTGTTAGGGGAAAGAAAAACACTAATCTCGTAGCTAGTTGAGATGTTTCATTTCCGGCAACGAAGGGATGTGACGTCATTAACTGGCAACTCTATTAGCAAACACTTACATTGAGACGCGTTTTGAATCTATTGCCACGTGTTTTCAATCTTGACCCGGTTATTATTTTGAACAAAATGGTTAAATATAGGTTTTAAAAGGGCCATGATTCGTTTATTTATGAGTTAAGAGTTTTTATTTAGCTATCGTTTTACACTAATCTCGTTTTCAGTCTGTAATGGCGCAAGCGTACAGAAAGTTGTGGGAAATTTCCGATTCCGACACGTCCCTTGTCACACCTCAGTTCTGCCCGGACTTGAACATAAGTTCCTGTCCCGTGACCGAGGGGAGCAATCAGGTAAGCATCATTTTTGTTAGCATTTTAAAAGTATAAAAAATATCATAATATCTCGTTCCTCCAACTTGTTTAGCGTTTAGCAGGCGCTTAGCAAAAGGGTGTTGTTCTTTTGTGTTGCAGCTGTCTGTTGTTGTTGCAGTCGCTTTGATTAGTCCAAATGTTTATCTGGTGTGGCTTACATAATATTATGTACCGGCCCAACCGTGGGCTCAACAGAACGCGCCTCAAACAATTGCGAAGCCGTCTTGTCTTTTTGGAGGACTCTGTATGTCATGCACACATACAGATTTAACGCTATATTTAAAAAAAAAACAACATAATTTCATTCTATGTTCTAACGTTATATGTTTTCAAACTATTTTTATCCTTTTCGAATTTCAGTTTTTGGTGACTGTATATAACACGTTGTCATGGACGCTCACTGTGGATGTCCGGTTTCCGGTAAAGTACAAACAGCTGACAGTGCGAGACTGGACTGGGGAAGAAGTTCCTTATCAGGTAATACAGCTGACCCGTCAGACATTTTTTTCATTTTACTCTATAACGTTTTCTCGACCTTACGTTAAGAAGCCGTTTTCTTCTTTTTTACGATGTTGTTATTGGTTTTGGTTTGGGTAAATAATTTATATTTTTAACAGATCGATTAGAACAAAATCAAATTAACAAGATGTACAAACTGACAGAGAGGTGGTATATAGACTGATTGACTGACAGAGAGGTGGTATATAGACTGATTGACTGACAGAGAGGTGGTATATAGACTGATTGACTGACAGAGAGGTGGTATATAGACTGATTGACTGACAGAGAGGTGGTATATAGACTGATTGACTGACAGAGAGGTGGTATATAGACTGATTGACTGACAGAGAGGTGGTATATAGACTGATTGACTGACAGAGAGGTGGTATATAGACCGATTGACTGACAGAGAGGTGGTATATAGACTGATTGACTGACAGAGAGGTGGTATATAGACTGATTGACTGACAGAGAGGTGGTATATAGACTGATTGACTGACAGAGAGGTGGTATATAGACTGATTGACTGACAGAGAGGTGGTATATAGACTGATTGACTGACAGCTTCACACAAATACATGCAGATAGAAAGACAGTCGTACAGATAGTCTGTTAAATTAATATATTGATGAAAGAAAGAAAAAAAAAAAAAGACGAATGGAAAGATAGAATGAAAGATAGATATGTACATAGTGAGATAATTTAACTGATAAATTTAATGACATATATTTAGACTATAAAATACATAGAAATAGAAAATCAGATAGAGACTTACAGACACATAATATACATACAGAAGGATAGAAAAAAAATATAAACTAGAAAGATAAATAAAAAAAAAGGAAGCACGCATACTACTCGAGAAAGAGTCAGCAATAATTTTCTCTACTCCCAAAACTTCATACATCAAAATTCTCTGGGAAAATGTTATACGTGAATCAAAGCTCTTGGGAGCTTTCCAGCAATCGCGATCAGCTAAAAACAAATAATAAAAAAAAATAATAACTATAACCCAATACAAGAATAATCAATTCTAGTCTTATTACGAAAGCATACTTTAGATTAATTCCCCCAGAATAATCTTCACAACAAGAATGTTATAACGACATCTGCGATGTATAATTCCTGTAATTTTCATGTATATTCCACAGCAGTCTTGTAATGTGGCAAACTTTTAAAGATAGAAAACTATTTAATTGACATTTTAAGTTCTATTTGATTGATTTTTTTTTGTTGTTGGTTGGAAGAATTTGACAATACGACAACTTACGTCTTAGGAGAGAATGTTTTCCCTAATGGAATTTTGTTGTGTTTTAAATATGCTAATAAAAAAATATTTCGAGATGAGAGAGAGAGAGAGAGAGAGAGAGAGAGAGAAAAATGAAGTCTCAATCGCCAAACACAAATACAGCAAAGAGCCAAATAAAAAAAAGGGTTCAAGACTTACAACTGAAGTTACTTCTTCCGTTTTCGACGTTGCAAATTTAGTCATTCGAAATATAATTATCAATATAATTTGAATTGATAGCTAAGTTTGTGAGTAGATGTTTGCCCATCAATTTCACAACTTTTTATTTCTGTGACAACTAGAAGTGACCGTGTGACTGAGTACTGTAATATTGTTGTAGTATTGTAATGTGTGACTGGACGTTAAACGAGACGGCAGTGATTTGTTGTTATTATAACTGACTGGACTTCAAATTTTGGCAATAAACAAACCTGCGGATGATTCTACGCTAGTGACTAAATGTAAATGTAAATTTATACAAGTCTCTGCAGCATTCGTCATCTTATTGTATATATTACAGACGCTCCTTCTATGAAGAAGATTATTTCGTCTTATGCTCATCCGTGGTCTGAGTCTAGTCTTGCATTTATTATTAGTGTTTTTAAATAATGTTTAGTTACTGGTTTTTCTGGTTTGTTCAGGTAACCCATTCCATGCCCGGATGCAACTCGGGAAGAAAGAATACTCATATGCATTTGTTTTGGCATAAGGAATAAGAAAAGTGTTTCTGTCCTTATGTTTATCTGAGCATTGCAACAAGTTATTGTGCTGTATTTTTAAATTAGAGTTTAATGCCTAATGTAGTATTATTACTACTTAATTATTTGCCCTTCTGTCCCAATGTGTCTGAACGTTTAGTCTCAAAAACGCAAGTAATAATAAATAGTATCAGGCATCAGTTATTGTGGACGATATGAACACGAGTGTTAAAAGTCCATCGACATGCCCCTGTAGTTAAATGTTGCTCAATAAAGTTGGATCGTTAATTTTTGAATACTTCCACAGACTCATAAATTAGAGTTAGTTGCTCTTTTTTCTTGTTCTGCTCTTCACCTTCATCTATCCCATAATCCAAGTGAGGGTCGTTGGGACACCATTTTTTAACTGTTAAACAATTGTATGCCACTCGTCTCGGTTCTGCACCGCCCTCTGGGAAACCACAAGAGACAATCCGGTCCACTGCCTGATGCCATCCTCCTATCGTCTCTTCTGCATGCCTCTCTTTTTTCAAACCCTGCACTGTGATCTGCGATGTGGTTTCCGCCAGGCCTTCGGTCACAAGCCACATGCCCGCACCATCTGAGTTTTTAGCTATCTACTCTAGACTTCCATAAATGTATGAGTGTCTTGCTTGATTGTATGAATATTTATATAATGGTAAAGTGGTCTGTAAAACACCGTTCCTTAGTTCATATGCAAAAAACAGATAATGTATCTCTCCTAGTGACATTCTGTACAGACCAGAAAAAAATAATAACTTAACCCTTCCCGTATATACGCGCCCGGGACACTGTAAGGGTTAAGACCCTTTAAAATCCTAATCAAAATGTAAGACTAGACTCAAATTACAGATAATGGTGGGGTGCACGAATCTTCGGTATAGAAAAAGCGTCTTTAGCATATTATTATATAGTTAGATTAATGGATGGTTAGATAGATAGATATCCTGGGGATTATTTATTCTATAAAGTTTAAGTATATGCGTCTCTGTATCTTTGCAGATAGTTCCCATCCATGAACACATCAAGAGAATTCCAGAGAGGTCGTCCACAGCGGACGCCGAGCTAGTCATGTTGACATCACTACCTCCAATGTCCGTCAGCACATTTTCTGTACAACCCACCGCAGGTTGGTTCTGTTCGTTTGCATTACTGATATTTGTCTATGGCTGTATTCCTCGGTACAAGCAGAGTAGGGACACAATAATGCGTTCGGGTGGAGTACCGAATGTCCCAGGTTCGAATCCTGAAGGATTTTTTTCCCGGGACTCGAGGGTATCCCTGAATCTACACAGCTCTGACGGGTACCTGACAGTAGTTGGGGTAAAGTAAAGGCGGCTGGGCATTGTGCTGGCCACACATCCCACTGTAAGCCGTGGCCACATAAACTGGTAAACGCTGCTTCGCCGGCCCTATGATCAATTCGGCCCGACGGGTAATTTACTTTACAACTCGCTGTGTAGGACAAATTAGCAACTTCATTTCTGGCTCATAATGATCATTTGGACGTTATAATAAAAAGTTAAAACGTATTAAACAGCTTCAAACAAATCAGTATTTATGTATATTGTTTTTCCAAATACACGCTTTTTTTTGGGCTATGTTTATGTGCGTGAGACAGTCAGTAAAAGTACTGTCAATACCTCTAGGTTTTTGTTTAATTCAGTCATATTGTTCTTTGGAGATTTATGTAATGAATTACCATTCTCTCACTCAGAAACGTGAATTCAGGTTTGGTGACATTTCATCCCGCGACATTTGATCCCTTTTTTGACGAGACCAATTTATTGAACAAATATATCATTAGTTATTCATTCAAGACAGTTCCATGATATATATATATATGACAATATGACAGTTTTACATTTATATGCTAGAAGTTTTAGGTATGAATTACTTATTTGTCTTATAAAAGTCAAAGTACAATACACGTCATATCCTCTCTGGTCTTTTCGCGTCCTTTCTTGCCAGTCTCTGACATGCGCAATAAGCTTTTCGTCTAATAAACAATAAAAATCAATTCTGATTGGATTCTCGGACAACAATAATCAATCTACGAATTTATTTGTCATAGTAACGTCACCACAATCGTTGCATATCCATAAAAAGTATATCCTACCTACATCCTACATCCTACATATCCCGTAGTCTGTTGGACCGTTGGGGCACCACAGATGACGTGTACACCAGCCTCCTCCATTCCTCCCATCTCTCAGCCGTTCTCAAAGTGTCGCACAGTTTTGTACCTGTCCATTCCCTGATGTTATCCTCCCATCGTTTCTTTTGTCTTCCTCTCCTTCTGCCTCCTCTGCTGGTACCCTGCAGAATGGTTTTGGCAAGCCCGTTGGTTCTGGTGACGTGGCCAAACCATTCCAGTTAACAAATCCGTTACAAATCTAGTTCTATTATGTCTTTTATTTACAAGGCTATGAGTCCCCATTTCTCCACTACTTACAAATACTAACCGATAATGTAATAAAATACTTGGATTGACAAAACTATGTCAACAGTTTTTCTGATTCACAACGAAACGGCACATGTCATACAAGTTTACTAATAGTCCACGGGTCGGCAACCTTTTGATAACAGTGTGCCAAACTAGGATTTCTAATTCATTAACAATCAACTTCTTGTAGAAGTATTTTAATTGTCTTTTTTGTTTGTGGTAGTCTTGCGCGTGCTCTTGGAAATGTGTATGTTGCCGACCCCTGTAATAGTCTACAACAAATTTCAGTAGGCCCAAAAGGTCGTCTGCTCAAAAGACACTTGTTGTATTTACAATATAATAATAAGATAAATTCATGGATGGCTTTTTTTAAAATTTATTTTTATTTACTTTTAATTCTTTAGCTTTTTGACATGCATTTACACAAGTGCATTATTTACAAACCTTTTTTCAGGAGAGGCGGCTATTGCCCAGTATCAGAAGACAATAGAAAATCAGAAATTGTTTGTGATTGAAAACGAGGTAAGTACTAAGCTATTTGATATTCAGAGAGTTAAGCCGTTATGCAGTTGTGCAGATCCCTTTAACTGGAGGCAAAGGAGTGTATGAATGACAAAAATGGTTTCATTAGTGAATAGACAGACTGATTTTGATCGACAGACAATGAGAATGCAATGATAGATAAAATAGACTGGTATAGTGTAGATGTGTACACAGGTGTGCACTCAGATTTATAGATATACAAAGAAATACGGAGAGTGAAAGAAAATGTATAGACAGACTTAGAGATAGACTTGGATAGATGAAGGGATAGGTAGATAGACAATCAGGTAGCTAGATAATTAGACGCATAGCTAGACAGACAGATCGATTGTCAGATAGATGATAAATGGATAGATAGAAAGACAGACAAACAGATAGATAGCTAGATAAATAGACACTTATATAGACAGACAAACAGATCGACAGTCATATAGATGATATATGGATAGATAGACAGACCGACAGATATATGGATAGATGGGTAGTTAAATCGAATGTTTGATTTGTAAACTAATTAGACAGTAATATCTTTATAGATTAGATACACAGATAGTAAAACAGTGAGATAGATAGATAAACAATATACACAAATACTTCGATAAATACATATTTTGATAGATAACAACAGTCGTATTCCTGTATATAAAACCTACAGTAAAGCGTGTCTTCATGAAAATCTAAACCTCTAAATTCCAACTCTTTGGATGAGCCTCCAAACACCTACCACAGACATACGGACAAAAGTAACTCATTTCACCCAACTGGACTACACCCACCCTCTCTCCACCCCCGGTGCTGCCAAAATCCAGTTAACTATTTAAGGCACATTTGCACGAGTATCCCACCCCCTTCTCTTATCCCCCTCCCCCCCCCCTTTTTTTATCAATCAATCCTTACATCGATCTATTCGCCAAACCCAATCTGCTTAAATCGGCTTCCGCAGGAGGGAGGGGGTCCAGCCTGGGTTACATCCCTCCCTCCCTACCCGACCCCCCACATTCCACTCAACTTGTCTTATAAGCTCTCTGTCTCGCTTAATTCTCTCCCCTTGGCAGTCTTGTATTGTGTGATCTCCCCTCCTTGTCCCATTCTTTCCATCAAACCCGCCGCCTTTATTGTGCACTCATTCACTCTCACTCTCTCTCTGTCTGTCTGTCTGTCTGATTCACTCTCTCTCTGTCTGTCTGTCTGTCTGATTCACTCTCTCTCTGTCTGTCTGTCTGTCTGATTCACTCTCTCTCTGTCTGTCTGTCTGTCTGATTCACTCTCTCTCTGTCTGTCTGTCTGTCTGATTCACTCTCTCTCTGTCTGTCTGTCTGTCTGATTCACTCTCTCTCTGTCTGTCTGTCTGTCTGATTCACTCTCTCTCTGTCTGTCTGTCTGTCTGATTCACTCTCTCTCTGTCTGTCTGTCTGTCTGATTCACTCTCTCTCTGTCTGTCTGTCTGTCTGATTCACTCTCTCTCTGTCTGTCTGTCTGTCTGATTCACTCTCTCTCTGTCTGTCTGTCTGTCTGATTCACTCTCTCTCTGTCTGTCTGTCTGTCTGTCTGATTCACTCTCGTTTTTCTACGGTATATCTTTGGGAATATTTACAATAATCTATTACACTCAATCAATCTTTTCTCTATTTCTCTCTTCATTTAGTTTTATTTCTCCCATGATGTTATTTTCTGTTTTTTTCTCCCCGTCTTTCTCTCTGTACAGTCGCTTTCTCCTTTCTCTTTCTTTTCCCCTTCTTTTGGTCCTCTATTTCTCTCTCTCTCTCTTTCTTGCTTTCTCTTTCTCATTCTAAATATTTCGCAATATACTTTGTATTTCTCAGTTCGTTCTCTCCTCTCACTCTCTCTCTCTCTATTGGTATCGACTTCTTTTATTCTATCTTTCACACTATATCTCATTTTCTCTATCTATCTCTATTCGTTCTTCTGGCCGTCTCACTTTTCACGTATTTTTTACTCTCTTTCATCCCATCCCTGTTTCTTTCTCTCCTTGTCTCTTTCTATAGCTCCTTGTCGCTTTCTCTGTCCATCCTGTCAATTTCTTATATCTCTTCTCCCATCATTCCATCCTTTCTCATTCTATTGTTTAACTCTCTCTGTATCTAATTTAATCTTTTTCTCTCCCTCATGTTTCACTGTATAGCATCCTAACTATCTGTAGGCCTATCTCTGTCTGTGTGTGTGTCTTTCTCTCTTTCCATTTATATTTTCAGCTCTCTATCTCATCTCTTCCCATCTCGCCCAACTCTCTCTCTATCACCCATTCTTTATTGCTCTTTATATGTCTAGTAGTTGTCTATTTCTCTATTTCTCTCTCTCTCTCCTCTTTCTCTCTCTCTCTTTACTCTGTATCTCTAATCTCTCTTTCTCTTTCTCTCAAATTCTTTCTTACTCGCACTTTTAATCTCACTGTCTCTTATTCTGTATTATTCTTTTTCACTTTCTCTCTTTCTCTCTATCTCCGACTTCCTTTTTCATTGCTTCTCCATTTTGTTACAGTTTTACACTCACGCCTATCATTTTCATATTGATCTATTGCCAAAGTTGTTTCCATTTATATCAAGCTATTTTCTTTCTTTCTATGACGACGTATATTCACCGTGGAAGATAAGGATGCATGTCAATACCTTGTGTCGTATTTTCCGTTGGTCTAGGACAGTCTAGGACAATTTGTGACGTCAATAATTCACACCCCTCCCTCTCCCCCCGCCATGTAATAGAGATACAAGATTCATTATCAAACTCCAACTGTACCAGCGCAAAAATTGTATATTCAATAATGGCATCCAGGCAGTGGTATAACTCATTGATCTATAAAAATAATGGATTGGACCCGGAAACTATATTCTTAAAGCCAAAATTAAGAGGCGTTCACGTCACTTTCACTTATCTATAACATTAGATTTCCTAAACACTGGCCTGTAAATACATTGTCATTTCAAGGGACTTCAAATTCCATTTTATCATATAGGGCGTTTGCAATCACGTCACAAAAAGAACGTGATTTTTTTTTATTTTTATGTAGTGGTGTACACAATGGCCGCTGTATCAATAAAGTGTCCTATAGGCCCGAGCTTGTTTTTACTTTTGTTTTGTGAAAGTGTAAATAGGTCTAACCGGCCCTAGCCTAATCACATTAATCAATTAATCTGCAGTATTTAACTTTTAAAATAGGGGAATACATATAATTAATGTTGTACCGGACGATTATTAGGCCTAATTATAATATCAATAAAATCAATTCAATTGCAACACTTACCGGTCGGATATGAAGATGATAAAATGGGCGTAAAATGTTGAAAATCGTTGAAAAAATACCATGTCAGGCTTTCTCTTGGACTAGGAAGATTATATGCGACTGTTTACCTCCTAATTTGTGAGTAGGATAGCCAATATTCAGATGTGAATTTAACATGATTGTTACATGATGAAGAACAACTTCACCACGTTACGTTTGTACCTCAAGTGGGTTCTATATTTACACAAATACGTCACTAAATTTACACTAAAAAACTTAATCTCCGCCCATAGAGAACGCTCTATCGATTTGTTCTATTTATAAGTGTTTTATTTCTATAACTAGCTTACATCGGTAAGTGATTTCTAGCCTCAATTTGCGCATCCACATTTAATATGGAGACGCTATCCATTTTTTTTTATAGATTAGTATATATATAACTACAGGGTAAAAGTATAGTTTAAGAAGCAACAGTAAGTGTCAACACTGTAACTATGGAAACAAAATACTCTCAACTCTCAACCCCACCTTATAATGTATTAAATCCTCCTCGGAAGAGAATACGGGAAAGTCTCGAAAAGAACAAGAAGTGTCTAAAACATTTACAAAATTCTTTTAGTTGTAACTTATACATTCGAGAACGCACTTTTTTCTACCAGTACAATTTTACAGCTGCGGCTATTCGGACCCGGGTCCCTTTAGAATTAAATGGCTATTCGGACACATTTTCAGTTCGGTATTCCTTAGAACCCTTAAAAAGAAATTAAAGGTGGAAAAACACAAAATATATTGTAATAAATTCACATTCTTGCCATATTTATAAGAAATAGCACAGAAAAAACAACATAGCAAACTACTATTACAAAACATACTGCAAAGCCATCCCTACCCTATTAACTAACCGATACTAACTAGTGCTGTATGTTTATTTCATTAAACATTTCGTTCATTTCGTTGTGGATTACTAAGTTTATCGGGTCCGATTAGCCACTTCGAATCCTGAACTCTCATGCCAACAGAGAGAAAACTACTCAGTACTAAAATCTATATCTCAACTGATCTAACCTCACGCTTCTTGCATAGTAAAGTAGCCCCGTCATACAGCTTTGATCCATAGGACATGTGAAGCAGCTTTCACAAGTTTCTAGGAGATTGCCTGGCCAGCACAACGCACAGCCGCCTTTACTTTACCCAAATTAAAGTCAGGTACCCATCAGAGCTGGGTAAACTCAGGGAAAAAAATCTTAGCCTTCACCAGGGTTCGAACCCTGGACCTTCGGTACGCCAATCGAACGCGCTACCACTCGACCACAGTGTACCCCTCCCCGCCTCGTTCTAGTATAAGGAAACATCATCACAAAACTAACATTTATCCCATGTTTATGTTGAAGTCTTCAAGACAACATCAATTAACAACTCAGAACAATCCAGACAAATTAATATATCTATTATGCATCCTTCATTCTCGCTTTCTCTTTATCTTATGCTCCATTACTAGACCATTACTCACGTATGTTAATATCTCTTTCCTTCTGTTAATTTCTGCATATAGTTCCACAGTCCAACCATCTGTCTTAATATTTCTCTCCTTCTTCTTTTCTTAACATCTGTACATCTCTCTACGTCTGTCTTTCTTTCTCACTCTATTTATTTGTCTCTATTTCTATCTCTCTCTTTCGAGCTCTCTATTTCTATCTCTCTCTTTCTATCTCTCTTTATATCTCTCTTTCTATCTCTCTCTTTCTATCTCTCTCTTTCTATCGTTCTTTCTATCTCTCTCTTTCTATCTCTCTCTTTCTATCTCTTTTTATCTCTCTTTCTATCTCTCTTTCTATCTCTCTCTTTCTATCTCTCTCTTTCTATCTCTTTTTATCTCTCTTTCTATCTCTCTTTCTATCTCTCTCTTTCTATCTCTCTTTCTATCTCTCTCTTTCTATCTCTCTCTTTCTATCTCTCTTTCTATCTCTCTTTCTATCTCTTTTTCTATCTCTCTTTCTATCTCTCTTTCTATCTCTCTTTCTATCTCTCTCTTTCTATCTCTCTTTCTATCTCTCTCTTTCTATCTCTCTTTTTCTATCTCTCTTTCTATCTCTCTTTCTATCTCTTTTTCTATCTCTCTCTTTCTATCTCTCTCTTTCTATCTCTTTTTATCTCTCTTTCTATCTCTCTTTCTATCTCTCTCTTTCTATCTCTCTTTCTATCTCTCTTTCTATCTCTCTCTTTCTATCTCTCTCTTTCTATCTCTCTCTTTCTATCTCTCTTTATATCTCTCTTTCTATCTCTCTTTCTATCTCTCTTTCTATCCCTCTCTTTCTATCTCTTTTTATCTCTCTTTCTATCTCTCTCTTTCTATCTCTTTTTATCTCTCTTTCTATCTCTCTCTTTCTATCTCTCTCTTTCTATCTCTCTCTTTCTATCTCTCTTTCTATCTCTCTTTCTATCTCTTTCTATCTCTCTCTTTCTATCTCTCTCTTTCTATCTCTCTCTTTCTATCTCTCTCTTTCTATCTCTCTCTTTCTATCTCTCTCTTTCTATCTCTCTCTTTCTCTCTCTCTGTCTCCACATCCTGTATTACAGTCTTTTCTTTCTTTGAGAATCCAGAATTTGCTTGCCCTTTTGTGCCTTACATTCTCTTGTTCCAATACTGTCTGCAAGAAACGAATTATCACACACAAAAAAAACGTCCAGGAAAATTGAATACTAAATGACTATACAACGGACACCAGCTTTATGCAATAATCTATAATTTATTGGTCAGCTGGACGGGTGGCTGGTTCATTTTGTTTCTTATGTCCTTGTTCGTCCATCTTCTGGTTCTCTCGGTTCTGGAATTAATAGACTATGGCAATTACTTTGGAATCTCCCCTAGAGAGATTGTATTCAACCGGAATTAATCATACGAATAATATACTAAACTATATACCAAATTATAAAGAGTCTAGCTAAACTACCGGTATCTAAATACAATATTATGCACTATTGTATCGGTCTAACTCGCCAATAGCCCGAAGATATTACACAAATGAGAGATAATCCATCCACTAAATGGTATACGCACGACCGATTCTCACAAGAATTCTTGCAGGATACTTAATCTATTTCTCTTAATTTTTTATATATTTTGCTTTTTTTTTTCTTCACACTTTCAGAGAAAAAAAAACAACAACTTTTTTTTCCAGAATATTGTGATATTACAAAAGTTCATCCTAGCATTCAATATATCTGATTACTAGCTATATCTGTGAAGGCAATTTATCCCCATGGTAAATACCACAAAGATATTCTCATGTCTTGTTGACATAATGTTTTAGTACACCAATCTCATATCACATTTTGTAAACCTTTTTTCTGTTTTTAAACATGTACAGTGCAGTCTTGATTACGTTCGTTATCAAGGTGTGGAATCTACTTCTCATTCAACTCGGGCGAACAAGCTCCATTGATACTTTCAAAAAGAACGTAAAAACTCATTGTTTCAATATTAACCTTAGATAACATATTTTAGACCCTTATTGTCTTACTTTTATGTAAGGTCGGTTATTTGCTTTATTTCTTTAATTTGTTCTATGTTTGTAAAGTTTCGAATCATCATTCAGTTTTGTATTTCTTGGCCTATAAATCATAACCGTGTTCTTAGCCGTATCTTGAATGCGCTCTGAGCTTGCATTATGTTTGTTGGTAGCGCTATTTGAGTGTCATTATTATTATTATATTGGTATATAACAGACAAAAAAGTTTTGTTTTTATTCGGAGTTTAAAAATATTAAACTCTAGTGATTGAAAGCTTCTTATGACAAAATTAACGGAACAAAGTCGATATCATTAAATTTCGTCGTTTTATATAGTCAATAATTAATAATAATTTTATTTGTATAGCACATTTAACTTTGAGCAATAAACTAGAAACACGGATATAGTCTAAAATAAAATTATCTAGGCTAATAAAATATATAAAGATAATTAATAATTTAAAACTTGACAAAACATAGGAACAAGCAAATAAATGTAGCAGTAACTGACCTAATATAAGTATACGACAGTAGAGGTCTAAAATTAAAAAAATATTATTCTTGCATTTCTAAAACCAGAGCACTATAAAAAAAAAAAAAGCATTCATAATATTATTATTAGCCTCTGTTTCTTGGAACGTGGGTTTTAATGGCAATGGTTTTAGTGCTAAATTTCACTCGTCAGGTCGTTTTGGACAAATGTGAATATAATGTAAAGTATCAAATAGACTAACTCCCGACAGTACATTTGTGAACATGATAGCATTTTAAATGCCAACTAAAACCAAAATAATACCGCGACATTTGTCTATAATATTTGCTAATAGAAACATTATATTTAAAACAAATTATGGCAAAAAGGTTTTCTTAACCTTATCTAATTTTAAACATTTCAGACGCACCTTCTATAATTGGAAAAAAAAGCTAGAAAAAAAAACAACTATACAAAATGTTAACGACATTGCCAATAAAAACAGAACTAGTTTTAGGTCAAACAAACAAGCCATTTTAAAACTTTAGAAATACTCACTAATGATACTAAACGATATTTCGTTCACTAAATATTGTCTCATTCTGCTTGTCTGGAAGAACTCTCTAGAATAAAGGTCGTAGAAAAAGTTTTATGCTCGTTCTTCTATTTCGTTTGCGTTGGTCTTATCAAATATCATCAGTTTTGATTTTTCGTTGGTTAATACGTTGGTACTTCAATTTAAATATCACAGACTCATTTTAGTTTATTTCACTGTTAGTTTATGGACTTTTTCATTGTATATTTTTTTATTGTTGCAGTTTTAATATTTGACATATAATTTCTTCATTTATGACGGTTCGCTAGTTTAAATTGGATATATTACTGTCTAACTCATTCATTCTATATCCAGGCTTTTATCTATCTCTATTTCTCTATCTCCTACCTCTCTAAATCTCTATATATCTCTCTTACACACACACACACACACTCTCTCTCTCTCTTTCTCTCTCGCTCTCCCCTCATGTTCTTAATCTCAAATTTCTATTTTATTTGCATAATATTTTACTTCTTTTTTTCTCACTCTCTCGATAGCCATCCCCGCCTCTTCCCTGTCTCTCTCACTGCCTCTCTCCCTGCTTCTCTCACTGCCTCTGTCCCTCCCTCCCCTCTCTCTCCCTTTCTTTTAGTTCGAAGTAATTACATTTTTGATTGGACAGAAAGGAGTTTTCTGCCTAAGGCTTTAAGGTTTTAACTTACAAAACTGACATAATGGCTGGAAAAGTCATTTGTGTTGTTGAATAGAATGATAGTTAGACAGACAGTCTGATACATAGATAGGTCTATATAAGGACAGATAGACTTACCTTTAGATAGAGTAGATAGTTTAAAAGAGAGAAATACAAACGGATTCGTGGAAAGATGGATGGACTAACGAATTAATCGATTTTATAGATGCGCATGGGTAGATCAACGAATAGATTGATTGATTGATTGATTGATTGAGAGACTAGTAGATGATAGATAGATATATAGATAGATAGATAGATAGATAGATAGATAGGTAGATATATAGATAGATATATAGATAGATATATAGATAGAGAAATTGATGATAGATGGGTAGATAGATAGGTGGATAGGTAGTTACTTGTAAAGAACTAGTTGGATAGATAGATAAGCATTCGGTTTGATAGTTAAGTAAATAAATAGCTTTATAGATAGATAATATACATATATGTATGACAGATAGATAACAGATTTATAATAGATTGATAATTCATTTGCTAATATCCAATATTGACAACACAATGTCTAAACTCATATTTCCAACCTCGCCTGACACTCGGTCATTAGAGACAACGCTTCAGACTTTCCGACTTGTGGGGGGAATTCCCTATAGACTCACCAAGTATCGCATGAACACGTCCCAAATTGTTGACCTAATAGATTGTACTTCACTTCTTTTGTTTCGCTTCTTTTTTTTCTCCGGTGACGCAGTTTTTGTGTGTGCTATTTTTGGTTGCTATGGTGATCGATAAAACAACGTGTCCGACCTAGTGATTATAACAAGCTGAAGTGTCTTGTCATTATAAATGTATCAGATCCCAACGACGAAATAATTTTCCCCCAAATATTGACGCAGCGCCGAAATTTCCACCACAACAATCAATTCTCATTTCCATTCGAATTTTTTTGTGGTGGTTGTTGGTTTTTGAAAGAGGGAGTGGAGATTTTCTCTAGATTTGCGTGCGGTCTTTTCACGTGGTTTTCTATTTATTAATTTATTAATTTATATATTTATATTTATATTTATATAGGGGCACGGTGGATGAGCGGCAGCGTGTTCCGCAGGCGAACCGAAGGTTCTCGGTTCGAACCCTGGTGAAGGCTAGGATTTGTTCCCGGCTCTGGAGAGTCTCCCTTGAGTCTACCCAGTTCTAAATTTAGTTGGGGTAAAGTAAATGCGGCTGGGCATTGTGCTGGCCACACAATCCTCCAGTATGCAGAGACCACAGAAACTAGTAAACACTGCTACACTGGCCCTATGGGTAAATTCGTTCCGACGGAATATTTTAATTTTCTTTATCTTTGGCTTAATCCACTTATCTGTGGATTAAAATGTGAACGCTGCGAGATACCTATTTGACTATAAATGATTAACGATTAGGTATTGCAATTATTATGTTTGGTTTAAAATGAGCCTTTTACTTATCTTATATTCTATACAGAAGATTATTACGTCGTAAGCTTATCCTTGGTTTGACTCTAGTCTTGAATTTTGATTAGTGTTAAGAATTTAATGATGTTATGTTTTGGGTTTTCTTGGTTTATTCCGGCCACCAATTCCATGCCCGGATGTCACTCGGGTAAGAAAGAGTACTTCTATGCATATAATATATACCTATGGACAAGTCTTAACGTGTATGCATGCATAAAAGGTCACGTGCAAAAACATTTCGGTTCTTATTCGATCAATTTATTCGAAACAATGTCTGTGTGCTACTTTAATGGTTGTACTCAAATTTGTTGGGGATTAAAATTTTATTTCATTTCCAATAGATTTTTACAAAGCAAAACAATGTATTGTGAAAGTCAGAAGGGAATAATCACCTTTTTAAAATATCAAACTTATTGCTTAATGCAAAAGAATTTTTGTTATTCGTTTTTATGAATTTACGCATTTTGTTTTTCAATAACCAAGAAAACGCAACTCTTGACTCATTTATTTTGTAAACAAATAAAAAATTTAACGTCACGCGACTAGCACTTGAGTATTAACGATCGCCTGATCACTTTTGATGTTAAAAACGGATTCCTCATAACTAATATTGTATCCTTTGTATAATTCTAAAAGACTAGAACTGGCCGTCGAGGTTGAAATCAATTGTAAAACACCAGCAAAAGCATGCTTTTTATTGTTATTAGTTTAAAAATAGAACAGGAAGTTCACGAACATTCGGGTTCAAAAGTTCACGCCTCATTAAGAATTGTCCATGGAGGTATGATACTGCATTTGACGCGCCGCAGATGTGAAAAAAAAGGTGTGACGTGTAATTCACGACATTTCGCCGCGATAATTCCTAGGCCCTAAACATAACGTTGCTTACACTAACATCGCGAGATTTTCTAGCGATCTGAAATTATGCGAAAACTTTTTTCATTATCTTCAGTTCCCATCTTTGTAATTTATTTTATATTCTTACACGAGAAATAGAAATGTGTCTGTGACAAATGGAATCGACTCTGAGTTCCATTAGTCTGTGTCCCCCTTCAACGAATCCCTAGAGCCAGAATCATTCGTTTCGCATTTTCTCCCCACGTCCAACACAACGGGATGTAGTACAGACGGAATTTATTTCTGTTTTGTTAATCGGGTAAGATTAAGCTTTAGGGGGGACGGGGGGGGGGCGCCGTAAATGTAAGAGAAGATGGGGCGGGAGGAAGAAGTTGTAAAGCCAGATCTCCCCCCCCCCACCACCACCACCACCAGCGCCGCCATTTCCCCTCAGGAGACCGTATGTGATGAATTGTATATGCCAGAACATTAAAAAAAATAATTTAGTCTTGAGCTCTCGGAGTAAACATAAGCTGCCTATGTATTGTTTTCTAGTTAAGTCTATTTGGACCCTATGGCCAAACTGGCCCTAAGCCCACTATTAAATAGATACATTTATGCCTAGAGTTGCCTTTAGTAATTAATCCGCTTATAAAATGCCATAAATGTCAACTTTTTGTTTCCTTTCTGAATCCAGCTAAATATAAATATATATTAACGTAGCTGATCGGTTCGGTTCCAAACGATCATGAAAATTAAATGTTGATTGCCCATCTTTAAGTCGGTTATAACTAGCTCTAAAACGAATAGAAATGCCATTGCTTAAGAGTGGATCTTCATTACGTTTAAAATGTGTAAAATGTCTTTTTTTTTAACATGCTTTCACTTTCATAAACTCTATAAAATGTTTGAATTCGCTTTACTCGGCTTTGCATTTCGCGTTACCATCCTCAGCAGTTATGATGATTTTCTTCCTGCCTTGCTAAAATAAGCAACCTTTAAAGCCAAAGTTTAATTTGTTTAGCCCCAGAAACCTTCTGCCATTTGCAACTATTGTATTTCCCGTGCGGTTTAACGTAGAGCCAACGAACTCTACTTATGTATTTAGGTAACTTTGAAACGTTTAATTATTCTTTCGTTCAACTAAACATCTTTCTTATAAAATAAACTATAGATTACAGAATTGAATTAGTCACAATTTGGAAATAAACTTTAATGCCCCAGTTCTGATGGGCAATGAGATGAGCTTCCCGGTCAAAGCGGTTGCCAAGTGGAAGTGTTTTAGACTGGCGGTCCAAAGGATCTGGGTTCGTATCCTGGTGAAGGCTAGGATTTGTTCTCGGGTTTGGAGGGTCTAACTGAGTTTACCTATCTCTGATGGGTACCGAATAGTAATTGTGGATAATTAAAGGAATGCTGGGCAATGTGATAGCCACACAATACCATGTCATGTAGTGGCCACTTAAACTTGTTAATCATGCTTCACAGGCCATGTAGATCAAATCGGTCTGATAGGGTTACTTGACTAAAGTGAGGAGGCGAACTCCACCCCGAAACATGACAATAGCGCCCAACGCCTTCAAAATAGACGGTCTTAGAAGTTTTACAGACGATCCTTCTAGATCAGTGGTTCCCAACCTTTTTAGTGCCACGACCCTTTTATACAGTATTACAAGGCAATTTATTCACCATAATAAATTATGGATGAGACCTTCTATTTATATCACACAAGTATAATTATGATTTATAATGTTATTACGGCTAGAGCCCCCATTCAATTTATGAAAATAATAGTTATAGTATTGTTATTATTAGTGTGAGTATCCTTGTATTAGTGAAGATCTTATTATATCATTCTGAAGTTTATTTGTAGTTGTCTAGAGTATTCCGTGGTTCTTAGTATCCCCTGGCAATTCACATAGCGTAGTTTTAGAGTTTTCAGTTGATTTACTTCATGTATAATTATTTGTGTGGCTCATATTATACAGCAAGAACCTCGATGTTGAGTGGTAGTGTAGATTATTAAAATAGTTGTATAAATATTACACATACACACATGTATATAACTTTGAAATATTGACGTTAACCAAGTTGTGTAGAAAGCAACGATAAATTTGGTTTAATTTACAACATCAATCCAGTAGGAATCCAAATAATATTATATACACAATCAAGAAATACACATATTCCGATTAGTAATGAATATCCTCAATGAACATATAGCATTGTAGTTAATAGTAGAATAATAAATTTTCCAACAAACAAATCAAATAGAAATGATACTCAGAGCGGAGAATATTTGATGTTACTAGATCGAATGCAAGCCAAGAACTGACTAAAAGTGTCGAATTGCGTAGAAATATATTACGGGTCAATCGTTGGAAAAACCAGACAGCCTAGTGACACGAGAATTTTAATCAAGCCCGCATGTTGACTACGTGATCAGATACTTTTTATTAAGAACAAGCAATATTGCTCTAACAAAATAAGGAGAGACCGGACGACCTTGACATGCTGTATTCGCGTGCACAGTTCATGTTTTTTATCGAGGTTAATAAAAAACAATAATGCTCTAATTAGGTTAGGAAAAACCCGGGGAAAACCGTGAGCTGAGAAATATTTTGTATCGTTTAAACGCAATTCGCTTAAATGATTTAGTTGGTTTATTAACATTACAATGTAGGGAATTTACGTTTCGTAACAGTCGCCCATACCAAAAGGAAAAGAACATTGCATACTAAACAATAGAAGTGTGCAATTTCTTTTAGAACCGCCTGCACTTAACTTTAGTTCTAAACAATATACAAAAAAAAACTGACTCCACCTGGGTAGTCCGTTAAATAAGACAAGTAAGGGAAATAATTTATTCTATTAAACCCTCATCATATAGGATCTCAAGTTATCCTTAGACCATAACACATGTTCGCGTCATTAAAAAAAATTATACTCTCTGAGATATCATTCCTCATAAACATCATCATCTTATTTATAAGGTAAAAATCAACATAACTAATGTTATCATATTAAACAATTCAATCATTAATTAATTCAACTTAAATGAAATTAATATTTAAATAAATTTTAAAGTAAGAGTTTAATCTTAAGTGTGTAAGCATGTGAAGTGTATGCACATTACTCTATTTTGGTTTTTTACATAATCACAACTATAGTTTGATTGTTTCAAAATAAGGATGTACATTTCTGTTCATTCATTATCTTACTAATAAAGAAAAATTATGTTCATAAATCCATAATATTTATAAGTAACTTATTAGGTTCTTTCTTTTTTCCTACAACAATAATAATATTTGTTTTAGCAAATGGAAATATTCATGGCATAAAATAAGGCATAAGATATTGCATAAAATAATCACAACACATTCATATATTCATGCATTTATTTTTTAAATGATCCAATTCTCTTAGTTAGGATTACCAGAATATATACATGTAGTTATCTATCCCCTTATACATTTGTTACATGCGCGATAGGGTGTCCGCGACGATGTTATTTTTAAGTTGTAAGCTTGAATAAACAAACTCCATCTTAGAATGCGCTGATTTTGTTTGATGCGGGAAAGAAATACTAGTGGATTGTGATCAGTGAATATCTCGATTGGGAACTGAGAACCATTTACATAGTAATTGAAATGTTTCAATGCTTGGATAAGTCCTAGTAATTCCTGCTCTATTGTGCTATAATTTACCTCATGTGGGTTAAATTTTTTTTGAACAAAAGCTAATGGGATGTTCAAGTGAATCATCTCCTATTTGTGAGATTACCGCGCCCATTCCTGTATTACACGAGTCTACCGTTATTCTGAAGGGTTTAGTATAATCAGGTGAGACTAATACTGGTGCCTTGGTCAGTATGTCTTTTATATCATTAAAGGCTTGGTCACATTCCTGAGTCCACTTAAATTGATTTTTCTTTCTCAAGAGATTTGTCAAAGGGCAAAAGATAATAGAAAAGTTTTTACAAAACTTCCTGTAGTACCCGGCCATACCCAGAAATCCTCGAAGTTGTTTCTGCGTTTTAGGGACAGGGAATTCCTGTATAGCTTTGACTTTGGCATTCACTGGTTTTACTTTGCCATTACCCACTACATGACCTAAATATTCAATCTCTGCATGGCAAAATTGACTTTTAACTAGGTTTATAGTAAGATTAGCCTGTTTTAGTTTTTGGAATAATAGTTTTAACTGATGTAGATGATCATTAAAGTTATTACTGAACACTACGATATCGTCCAGATATGCATGGCATTGTGGGATATCATGGATAATAGTGTTTATTAGTCTTTGAAAACTAGCTGGAGCATTGACCATTCCGAATGGCATTACTTTAAACTTATATAATCCATCAGGAGTAACAAAAGTTGATACCTCCTGAGCCCTATCTGTTAATGGGATTTGGAAATAAGCTGTTAGTAAGTCAATCTTAGTTACATAGTTTGCAGTGCTTACTCTATCGATTAAATCATCTATCCGTGGTATGGGATACGAATCTGTTTTTGTCACTTGGTTTAATTTCCTATAGTCTACACAAAAGCGTAGTGAACCATCAGATTTGGGAACCAACACACATGGGGATGACCAATCACTGTTACTGTGAGTAATTATATCATTGCTCAGCATATAATCAATTTCTTTACGGATGTGTTCAAGTTGTATGGGATTAACCCTATACGGATGTTGTTTGACAGGTTTAACATTATCATCTTTTAAAACTACATCATGGGTAACCAAAGTTGTTTTGTTAGGAACATCACTAAACAAATTTACATGATCATAGATTAAACCCTTGATAGAAGTCTGTTCACCTGAGTCTAGATGTGCCAGTTTATCATTGAGGTTTTTAAGTGCTTCAGTGTTTTGAAGTTTACTTTCTATGATTGTCTTTTTAAATTTAGGCGGGGGTGTTTCAACAGTTTTGATAGCACTCACTGGCCTAATGTCAGTTTGTTCTTCCCTAACAACATAAGGTTTTAGCATGTTTATATGGCACAGTCTCTGTGTTTTCCTTCTATCAGGGGTTTTTACAAGGTATGTTACATCACTGATTTTATCTAAAACCTGATATGGTCCTGTATATTTTGCACTCAGGGGTTGTCCAGACAATTGGGTCAACATGAGGACTTTATCACCAGGATGGAAACATCGGGATCTGGCCTTGACATCATAGTACCCTTTCATTCTTTTCTGAGCCTGCAAAAGATTATCTTTAACATGATTAAAAGCATGATAGATTCTATTGCTAAATTGTTCCACATAAGCTACGAGTCCAGTCTCTTCATCAGAATTTAACAAGGTTTCCTGCAACAGTTTTAGAGGTCCTCGAACTGAATGTCCAAACACTAACTCGAACGGACTGAATCCAAGAGATTCCTGCACAGTTTCTCTAGTCGCGAAAAGAGCGAATGGAATACCGCGATCCCAGTCTTCAGTGTTCTCAAAACAGTATGTGCGGAGCATGGTTTTCAGAGTCTGATGATATCTTTCTAGGGCACCTTGGCTTTGCGGATGGTACGCAGTTGAAGTTGCATGTTGGATGCCTAGTTTCTTTAAGACCTGGTTAAACAGCTTTGATGTAAAGTTAGATCCTTGGTCTGACTGTATAGTCTTTGGAAGACCGTATCTTGAACAAAATGCAATCAGTGCGTCAGATATCTTATCTGCGTTAATGGTGCGTAGCGGAATAGCTTCAGGATATCTCGTGGCAGTGCACATTATAGTGAATAAGTACTGGTGTCCTGTTTTTGTTTTAGGCAAAGGACCTACACAGTCTATTAGCAAGTGGCTAAATGGTTCTGCAAAGGCGGGTATTGGCTTTAGAGGTGCTACCGGTATAGTCTGGTTAGGTTTACCAACTATCTGGCATGTATTGCATGACTTGCAGTATTTTGTGACGTCACGATGTAGTCCAGGCCAATAGAAGTACGGAAGAATTCGACGGTAAGTCTTGTTCACTCCTAGATGACCAGCATATGGCGTGTCATGAGCCATGTGTAAGATGTCATTACGATATATGGCTGGTACCACAATCTGACTTCCTTCTCTGCAATTGTCATTATCACATTTCACATCTCTCCATTTTTGCATTAATATTCCCTCCTTCAGAAAAAATCCATTTCCGTTCATTTCTGCCTCCTGTTCAGTTATCACCTTTTTCTTCAGGTGTTTAATTCCTGAATCTCTATTCTGTTCTAATAGGAGTAATTGTCGAGGTGACAAATTACTTTCAGTAGTCTTGACTGAGGGACCACTCAAGATGTCAGCCAGGAAAGTTGCCTGTAGGTCAATTTCTGGTTCTATTTTTGACTTTGACATGGTTTCGACAGACTTTTGTTGTTGGGCCATACCTCTAGTGACGATGCATATAGGTTTGATAAAGCTCTCACTTTTATTAAGGCATTGTTTTTTCTTGGATATGGAATGCACCACATCTCCAGCAATATCATTTCCCAGTATTAAAGAAACACCTTTAAACGGAAGTGATTTGTATACACCCACAACTACATTTCCAGTGAAGTACGCACTCTTCAGCTGTATTTGATGCAAAGGAACTTGTACATTTTTCCTTGATACACCTTGAATAGTAAGATCCTGTCCTGTATATGTCGATTGTGACGTAGGAACAGTATTCTCTAAAAGTAGTGAAACCTCAGCCCCTGTATCACGGAGTATTCTGATGTTCTTTTCACTAGTGACACCATTTATTATGGATGACACGGTACCTTCTTCAATGAATGGTAAACAATTGCTTGGTATCTCAGTATCGATGAGATCTGTATCCAAGTTATTTTTGTAAGAGGTATGTTTAGTACTCATGGTGGTTCTATCTGATATAGACTCCTTGGAGCTCAGATTAGAATTAGAATTATTGAAAACCATTGTCTCTATTTCAGGAACTATTTCTGGTTTCAAGTTTCCTAGATACGTGTGTTTTGTCAGGTTATCTGCCTTAGCACTAGGTATCTCTGTTTGAGTTCTAATATCCTTCTTTACATTTACATGAGTTCTTTGTTTTGGCATTGCTACATACGATAAGACAACATTCTTTTTATTCGGGTTCCCATTCAATATCCAGCACTTTTCCTTAGTATGTCCAATTCGTTTACAATGGCTACAGGTTGGCTTGGAATTTGTTGGACCTTCATTGCTCTGCTGATGTCTCTTTGATTGATAGGATTCATTTGGATTTATGGTTTTCTTTTCTACCTTCATATCTCGATTCTGGAATTTTGATTTATCAACTGTTGTAAATTTATTGCTGGAATGGATAATAACGTATTCGTCTGCCATTACTGCTGCTGTTTCTACTTGTTCTACACCTTTGTCTGCTAAATGTATTCTTACGTCACCTCTGATGTTATTGTTAAAGTCTTCCATTAGCATAAGATTAGCTAATTTATCAAAGTCTTTGTTTACACCTTTGGATCGAATCCATCTTTCAAAATATTTCTTTTTCTGTCTTAGAAAATCAACATGGGATTGTTCCTGTTCTTTCTTAGACTCGCGAAAAACTTTTCTATATTTTTCAGGTGTTAATGCATAACTTAGCAGTACTCTATTCTTGATCAGTTCATAATCATACAATTCCTCTTCAGTAAGACTTAATACAACATCAAGTGCCTTTCCTTTGTTCAGAGCTGAGCGTAGAAGTATAGCTTTCTTGCCCTCGGGAAATTGATAGTCTCTAGCGTTTCTCTCGAAAATCATGAAGAACTCTTCCACCGAATTATCTTCAAAAACTGGAATATGTTTCTTAAACTTATACAGTTCTGCATCTGCTTCAGAGCTTGCATTCGAATGATTTGACGTACGAGACCTTGCTATCTCAATTCTTTCTTGGCTTGCTATTTTCTCTCTTGCTATTTCTCTTTCCATCTCAATTCTCTTGTTTTCTCTTTCTCTTTCCATCTCTAATTCCATCTTTCTTAACTCAAGTTTAAATTTCAATTCTTCACTTAAGTCCCCAGTTGTATGCTTTACTCTTTGTTTTATAGGAAAAGGTAATTCATCATCTGATTCATCATTAACGTTATCATTAGCAGTAGTTTCTTCAATAATTAGTGTACCTTGTTTTCTTAAACACTCAGTTACCTCTTGAAGTAATTTAGTTTTTGATGGCCTAGTTTCTGTGATAGAAATGCCAAATGATTTAGCCAATTCTTTTAATTGTATCATTGACATTTTATTAAGCTGTTCTGAGGTTAGATCAAATATTTCTGGATCCAATGTAAGATTATTTGTGGCTTCCATTTTATATTATTAAAAGTTACTGTAAATCTTGTTAATAATACAATAAAAGTGTCCAACTTACTTTCTGTCCTTTGAATAATTCACTACACCACACAGTTCAGATTTGTCACAACAAGGTCATAAAAATAATACTTTCTTAGAGTTACTTTGTTTGATAAGGTAATACACAAGATAATTTTCCAGGCTGAATAGTTAAGTTTTCCGATTCTCAATAGCAATGTTCAATTCAATCACAATCTTTAGTATATTGTATATTGTTCATATTTTCCAACACAATCCATCCAAGTTACGAGTATGTATTACGGCAGTTGTAAATAGTTTGTGTAAATAGTATAACGATTCTTGAAGTTGAAGTAAATCCTCTAAACGTTTGTTAGTAAATCACTGACGAGCAAAACCCATTTTATTACAAGGCAATTTATTCACCATAATAAATTATGGATGAGACCTTCTATTTATATCACACAAGTATAATTATGATTTATAATGTTATTACGGCTAGAGCCCCCATTCAATTTATGAAAATAATAGTTATAGTATTGTTATTATTAGTGTGAGTATCCTTGTATTAGTGAAGATCTTATTATATCATTCTGAAGTTTATTTGTAGTTGTCTAGAGTATTCCGTGGTTCTTAGTATCCCCTGGCAATTCACATAGCGTAGTTTTAGAGTTTTCAGTTGATTTACTTCATGTATAATTATTTGTGTGGCTCATATTATACAGCAAGAACCTCGATGTTGAGTGGTAGTGTAGATTATTAAAATAGTTGTATAAATATTACACATACACACATGTATATAACTTTGAAATATTGACGTTAACCAAGTTGTGTAGAAAGCAACGATAAATTTGGTTTAATTTACAACATCAATCCAGTAGGAATCCAAATAATATTATATACACAATCAAGAAATACACATATTCCGATTAGTAATGAATATCCTCAATGAACATATAGCATTGTAGTTAATAGTAGAATAATAAATTTTCCAACAAACAAATCAAATAGAAATGATACTCAGAGCGGAGAATATTTGATGTTACTAGATCGAATGCAAGCCAAGAACTGACTAAAAGTGTCGAATTGCGTAGAAATATATTACGGGTCAATCGTTGGAAAAACCAGACAGCCTAGTGACACGAGAATTTTAATCAAGCCCGCATGTTGACTACGTGATCAGATACTTTTTATTAAGAACAAGCAATATTGCTCTAACAAAATAAGGAGAGACCGGACGACCTTGACATGCTGTATTCGCGTGCACAGTTCATGTTTTTTATCGAGGTTAATAAAAAACAATAATGCTCTAATTAGGTTAGGAAAAACCCGGGGAAAACCGTGAGCTGAGAAATATTTTGTATCGTTTAAACGCAATTCGCTTAAATGATTTAGTTGGTTTATTAACATTACAATGTAGGGAATTTACGTTTCGTAACAACAGCTTTTCACGTTATGGCGACCCCCAACCATAAACCTATTTTTCGTCGCTACCTTATAACTATAATGTGCTGTTATAAAATATAATGTATATCTCATATACAGGATGTATTTTCAGTGTAACAAATTGAACATAATTAAAGCACAGTGATCAATAACAAACATCCATTTGAAATTATTTATTGTGAAATATTTATTTCTAATTACAACACAACGTCAGTGCTAAGATTGAGATTGCGTCTTTCTCATTAATAATAATGGTCATTACTTATCGAAAGTAAGACCGCAGTTCAAACCACCTTATAGCAATAAAAGTGAACTGCAGAAAATAACTTATTTTGTTGACAGCTTTGAAATCGTGAATGAGTAAAATTTATCACTGCAAGGACCAGTTAAGTTTTATAACAAACCTTAATCGGATCATTCCAAATAAAACTTTAGCTTTGGCATAAAAAATTGGATGTAAAGAAAATGTTTATGTAGCTTAACTTATCTGCTTTCTTTGTTGATTATTAAATCTAAATACAGAAGTAGACTTGTTGTGAAAGATGATCTCCATTATTATTTTAAAGTTAAAGAGTTCTGAGTTTATCACAAAGCTCAAAACACGTTATTACATTTTTTCCTCTCGACAACCATCTGACTTCAGTGTTAAATAGTAATTCGGAGCATCCGACTGTTTTCGCAACTGTTTAAAGTACCGTAGGTATGTGATGGGGTTGGTGCACTGATGTCATCACGCTGGGTACTCGTATGTGGATGTATCTGCATGCACAGAATAAGTATAGAATTATATTTCTATTCTGTGTCTGCATGTGGGTGGACCCGCCTGTAGACTGATAAAATATGCATTTTCCGATTGTCTTCGGCGATCCACATGTAATGGTTCTTCGACCCCTTAAGATTTGACTTATAATGTTGGTATATTATTAAAAGCACATTATTTTAATGTATTAAAAAAATGCAACTTGACCGAACCCGATATGAAACAAAATAATTAAACAAATGCTTACTAAATCTGATCAAGGGCGATAATAGTTATAATTTCAAATCTCTGGTGCAATGATTTGAGTAAAAAAAGTTTTACTACACAATTTGCATTTGAAAAAAATATTGTACATGCGTATACCAGTACCGGTACTCAAATTGATAAAAAATACGTAAAATGAACAATACATTAATCAAAATTTGTACATTATAGATGTAATTTTTTGGAACACCATTTTTGCTACTAGCATGCTTTCATTAGTATGCATTTACTTCTTTTAATAGTCACGTAACAATTCATTTTTAAGTGAGTAAATTTTTGAAAAGCCTTATTTTTAAGGTTTGAAGAATGAAAAGAAAAGAGGAATAGTTTAGATCAGTGGTTCCCAAATTTGTTCAGGCCGCAACCCCTTTATACAGTTTCTCATGCTTTGGCAAGCCCCCCCCCCCCCCCCCCTAAAAAAAATGTCGACTCCTTCATTACTGCATTTTGCGACTGTTATGAATTGTAATGTAAATATCTGATAGGCAGGAGTATTCTTATTGCTACAAATTGAACCAAATTTATGAGCATAGCGATTAATCATTTAAAAAAAAAGAAGACATAAATACAAATGTAATTAAATATTGCAAGATACCGGTATAGTCTTAGGCCTATATTTCTAATTACAACACGAACGTTAGCTATTGTGATGGTTGACATTGCGTATATCTCATCCGTTTAGTAATTCCCGGGACAGTCTTTGCAAGAGCACAACTAAGCAGTTCATCTCCAACAATAAGTCTACTGTGTTTAGACTTGATAACCAACACGGTGGAAAAGCATGTTTACTAAGATATTTTGTTGGAAATGGAAGAAAATGGCGCAACACAATCTCAGTCAAAATAGTTTATGACTGCAAACATTTGATCCATAATTTTGTACCTGGCATTATAGAGAAATCAGTTCTCTCTGCATCGTTGTTAATACGCTCAATGAACTCCTTTGTGCTTTCTCAGGAACATCTTCAACTTTGAATGTGAATGGGCTTCTGGCAAGTACATAGATATGTTGTGACAGGTAGATTTGGAAAGTACCATGAAATTTCGACTGCAATCATGTGAAAGTGTTATTTCACAGAATTTATCATCATAATCATTTAGTCTACTTCAATGTCATGTTTTTCAAAGAAAGCAAATAAAGTACACTGGGAGCCGCATGATAAAAAAGTGCTGGTTCGATCTTTGTTTCCAACATTAGTCATATCTAGATGATTTATTTGCATTAGATACGTTTAGAGAAATCCGGAATCTTTTAAAAGGTCTGTGGACCATTTTATCAAACTGTCATAAGAGTTACCATTAGAATGTAATCCTATCATTCACAGCCTTAGAGGCCTATTCACAAACTCTAATCAAGTACCGTTTATAATTTAAATTAACGTACCTTTTCCTAAACTTCAGTATTGATCTTACAAATAATATAAAATATTACAAAGATAAACTCTTATGGGCCCCGGCGCAGCGCAATAACTGCACACACACACTGACACCCACTTCATGGGGCCTGAAGTAGACAAAATTTACATTTCATTTTCATCAAATTTTTGTATGCAATAGCTAAGTTTCATTTGGAACGATCGAATCTTTTAAGATAAATACATTTTCCTCCTTGCAGTGATAAATTTAACTCATTTAAGACGACAATGATGTCAACCAAGTAAGTTAATGTCTGCAGTTTACTTTTATCACAGAAAAATGCTTCAAAGAGCAGACTTGCTTTCTAATAGAAAATATGTAAAAAAAAAAAACAACTAGTTCACCATGAAGCTAAAAAATCAAGTTTTCATTTCTCTCGACAATCATCTCATAAGCGTGAAATAGCAAGCATTGCTTGGAGCATCATACTCGTTGCACAATTGCGAAAACAGTCGACTGTTTAAAGAGCCTGTCTTTACAAAAGGCACAACTTATGACGCTTTTTATTACTTCTTTTATCTGTTGTGGCAATGTCTTCGTTGCTAATATTTGCCCATCTATCACACATTACTTTTGGTCACTAATTCAGTTGAAATCCAGACCGAAAAGAATCTACGCTAATTTTCAAAATATTCATGAAGTATCGGTCGTTTTATCGCCAATACTACTGTTTTTAACACAATGGCTGCTTTTTAACACAACTCTCTACACACGTGTACACACGCATATATGAATTATGGTGCCGACCTTGTCACATACACCTGTATTGATGTCACTACGCCCAGTAGCCCACACGTAGCATGTGGATGTATCTGCATGTCGGTGGACCCGCTTGGAGACAGAAAGATGACCATCGAAAACATACGTTTTTCGAAGGTCTTTGGCGACCCCCGCGAAATGGTCATTCTATCCCCAAGGGGGTCGCGACTCACAGTTTGGGAACCGCTGGTCTAGATTTTATATTCTCTAGACCAGGGATCGGCAACCTACGGCAAGTGTGACAGACTTGATACGCAAAACGATTATCAATGGCACGCAGAACACTCCTAAAAAAACTACTCAAGTATCTTCTATAAAAAAATAGAGTGATAAAGAAGGGTGACTTTTAGGCTGTTTGCGCGCATAAAGAATTAGAAATCCCACTTTGGCACACTATTATCAAAAGGTTGCCGTTCCTTGGTCTAAACTAAAGAGTGTTGGTGCCAGGTCACAACCCTGTTTGACCCCGCTACACAACATGGGGAAGGGGGGGGGCAGTGGCGTAGCCAGGTTTTGACGCTAGGGGGAGCGAAATTTTAGGAACAAGGCCCCACTTTTAGCAATTTTTCCAGAATAACAGAATAACTAAGATTTCGTGCGTATCAAGTGTTATAAGAAAACCCTGTGCCCCAGGAAACACACACTGTATAATAGTGCAGTTTTTATTTAACGATTCACGATTCTTTTTCTAGCAGCTTATAGTGATGGGAATTTCTGCAAAATTGATTGCATCTACTGCTCATTTTAAGGATGAACATCTAGTATCGAAAAGTATTTATAGAAACAACGCGAATGCAATATAGCAGGGGTCAGCAACCTAAGGCACGCGTTCCAGACTTGGCGCGCAGAACGATTTTCAGTGGCACGCGAAAGACCTTTAAGAATATTGTGGAAACAATGTATGTCAGTATAATTAGTGGGTGCTGCATGGCGAACTACATGAAAATCACATTGGACGTCGACTGTTTTCGTTCAGGAATGTTTGTATGCATCATTGGACTTGCAATCTGTGATTGAATCTATTGTTAAGATAGTCAATTGTATAGTTTCTCAAGTCTCTTCTATAAGAAAGTCATACGGAGTATAGGTAAAGTCTAGGATAGATTTTTTTCTTGTCTGGAAGCAATTAAGATGTATCTTAATGGAGAAAAACAAATTCCGTTATTGAATGAGGACAACTGACGGTTGAAGCCAATGTTTCTGAATGACATGGCGACACGTTTTAGTGAGTTAAACATCCATTTAGAAGACTGGGTCCAAAAGCACTTGAAGTGTTGGGCAACTGGAATGGATTTGCTTTGAAACATTTCACTCTTTCCCTAATTTAAGATATATGAGCATTTTCAGAAGTACACTAGTTATATTAAAACAATTAACTCGTTTGGTATCACTAGCATCAAATTTGAAAAATTTACTTGAAGGGAGATAATTAACCCGTTTTTGTTTACATTAATATCTCTTATATGTTTCTTTTTTGATTCCCTTTAAAAAAATTAATGGCTTACAATTTATAACTCTAAAATGATCAAATCACACAAGATAGTTGAAAATTATATAAATGTTTTATGACTAAAGAATGTACATGTACATTTTAAACATTAAAATAACTACCCAGTTTGTATGATTATTACGTATCTCTTCCTCTTAATTGTAGCCGATGTGTCAATAACACTTTGGGTTAAAACAATATGTTAGAGTAAATCTCAGTTATTCTGAGATCAAACATTAAAGTCTTAATCTATATTATTACTGGAATAATTTCTTGACAACTAAATTCAAATGTTGATAACTATTAAGATGTAAGTTTAGTAATGAAATTGTGTATTAGCTACGAATGGATTTTGTTTTGAAAAGTTGATAATAACAAACAGGTTAATTTTTTATTAAATATAAAACACTTTAATGATTTTCTCTATTAAGCTCCATTTCTTTTGGTCTTGCTAAGGCACTAAATAAATTGTCTTATAAAAACAATACAGTTGATCAGTTTGACTTTCACGCTGAATGATTCAAAATGATTGTAATAAATTAAATTGTTGAAATGCAATTTAAAGAAAAAAATTAGAAACATCATAAATTGTGATTCGAGGCTTGTTAAATTTATTAATTAATTATTTTTTTTCCCGAAAAGGCCCTTTTTCTTTGAAATGGTCGTAGGGGAGCAGCCGCTCCCCCTGTTCCCCCCTGGCTACGCTACTGTGGGGGGGGGGTCAGGTGGCGCCATCAACGAGTACATGTTGTTGAGGAAAGCCTAAATAAGACCATATAAACAAATCGTTTTCCTATGGTCCTTGGCGACCCCCATGAAATGATCGTTCAACCCCCAAAGGGGTCGCTACCCACAGGTTGTAAACCGCTGTTCTAGAATTCAAGATGGAAGATTATAACGTCCACTAGGCCCAAAACTCCTGCAGGGCGGCAGGGACCGGTGGGCATTCCACGTGCAAGGATGCTTAACGTGAGTCACGCATCATATACCTTCACATTTTCCTTAGCACTGAAATTTCCACGCTGGAAGCGGAGATACAACCTCCTGTAGCGGGACCATTAACCTTAGTTGCCTTGTAAGGGCAGCTCTTAACGTCGGGGACGGAATTGTCGCGTACTTCCTGTCTGACCAGCCATCATTTCCAAGAGCTCGGTGGAACAAAACACCAGTCGTGGAACCCAGATTCTCTGAAATACACCTGGATCCACGCTTGGCTGGGTGTGACTCACACACACGGAACATGTCCACCTCACCTGGATCCACGCTTGGCTGGGTGTGACTGACACACACACGGAACATGTCCACCTCACCTGGATCCACGCTTGGCTGGGTGTGACTGACACACACACGGAACATGTCCACCTCACCTGGATCCACGCTTGGCTGGGTGTGACTGACACACACACGGAACATGTCCACCTCACCTGGATCCACGCTTGGCTGTGTGTGACTGACACACACACGGAACATGTCCACCTCACCTGGATCCACGCTTGGCTGGGTGTGACTGACACACACACGGAACATGTCCACCTCACCTGGATCCACGCTTGGCTGGGTGTGACTGACACACACACGGAACATGTCCACCTCACCTGGATCCACGCTTGGCTGGGTGTGACTGACACACACACGGAACATGTCCACCTCACCTGGATCCACGCTTGGCTGGGTGTGACTGACACACACACGGAACATGTCCACCTCACCTGGATGCACGCTTGGCTGGGTGTGACTGACACACACACGGAACATGTCCACCTCACCTGGATCCACGCTTGGCTGGGTGTGACTGACACACACACGGAACATGTCCACCTCACCTGGATCCACGCTTGGCTGGGTGTGACTGACACACACACGGAACATGTCCACCTCACCTGGATCCACGCTTGGCTGGGTGTGACTGACACACACACGGAACATGTCCACCTCACCTGGATCCACGCTTGGCTGGGTGTGACTGACACACACACGGAACATGTCCACCTCACCTGGATCCACGCTTGGCTGGGTGTGACTGACACACACACGGAACATGTCCACCTCACCTGGATCCACGCTTGGCTGGGTGTGACTGACACACACACGGAACATGTCCACCTCACCTGGATCCACGCTTGGCTGGGTGTGACTGACACACACACGGAACATGTCCACCTCACCTGGATCCACGCTTGGCTGGGTGTGACTGACACACACACGGAACATGTCCACCTCACCTGGATCCACGCTTGGCTGGGTGTGACTGACACACACACGGAACATGTCCACCTCACCTGGATCCACGCTTGGCTGGGTGTGACTGACACACACACGGAACATGTCCACCTCACCTGGATCCACGCTTGGCTGGGTGTGACTGACACACACACGGAACATGTCCACCTCACCTGGATCCACGCTTGGCTGGGTGTGACTGACACACACACGGAACATGTCCACCTCACCTGGATCCACGCTTGGCTGGGTGTGACTGACACACACACGGAACATGTCCACCTCACCTGGATCCACGCTTGGCTGGGTGTGACTGACACACACACGGAACATGTCCACCTCACCTGGATCCACGCTTGGCTGGGTGTGACTGACACACACACGGAACATGTCCACCTCACC
Organism: Anisus vortex; assembly: GCA_949126835.1. Taxonomy (NCBI): domain Eukaryota; kingdom Metazoa; phylum Mollusca; class Gastropoda; family Planorbidae; genus Anisus; species Anisus vortex. The sequence continues at coordinate 9,034,968 of OX421494.1, read as the reverse complement.
TGGATCCACGCTTGGCTGGGTGTGACTGACACACACACGGAACATGTCCACCTCACCTAGATCCACGCTTGGCTGGGTGTGACTGACACACACACGGAACATGTCCACCTCACCTGGATCCACGCTTGGCTGGGTGTGACTGACACACACACGGAACATGTCCACCTCACCTGGATCCACGCTTGGCTGGGTGTGACTGACACACACACGGAACATGTCCACCTCACCTGGATCCACGCTTGGCTGGGTGTGACTGACACACACACGGAACATGTCCACCTCACCTGGATCCACGCTTGGCTGTGTGTGACTGACACACACACGGAACATGTCCACCTCACCTGGATCCACGCTTGGCTGGGTGTGACTGACACACACACGGAACATGTCCACCTCACCTGGATCCACGCTTGGCTGGGTGTGACTGACACACACACGGAACATGTCCACCTCACCTGGATCCACGCTTGGCTGGGTGTGACTGACACACACACGGAACATGTCCACCTCACCTGGATCCACGCTTGGCTGGGTGTGACTGACACACACACGGAACATGTCCACCTCACCTGGATCCACGCTTGGCTGGGTGTGACTGACACACACACGGAACATGTCCACCTCACCTGGATCCACGCTAGGCTGGGTGTGACTGACACACACACGGAACATGTCCACCTCACCTGGATCCACGCTTGGCTGGGTGTGACTGACACACACACGGAACATGTCCACCTCACCTGGATCCACGCTTGGCTGGGTGTGACTGACACACACACGGAACATGTCCACCTCACCTGGATGCAAGTCTGTGAGATTCCATTACCAATCGATATATTCATCGATAAACGGGTATCAGATTAACCTTGTATTTGTGTGTGTATATGTTTCCACTAACTGTGTGTCTTTTGCTATAACTGTTTGCAATGATGTAAGGGTCATTGTGACATTATTACGTTCATCAGCGTAGGGTCTCAATCGTACATTAAAATTATTTTAAGATTTGCTTTTAAGTATTAGATTTAATGTACACTTATCATCACTTATCGCGAGGCATAATTTTAACTAAACGATTGCTAATTATAAGATTGTTAACTAACTATATGATTGCTTACTAGCTATACGATTCACGATTGCTAACTAGCTATAAGATTGTAAACTAACTATTTGATTGCTAACTAACTATATGTGTGCTATTAAACTATATGATTACTAACTATGATTGTAAATAAACGTTATAACTCCAAAGACTATAACACTGTTCACATAAATCCAGAGTTATCTGTAGAATAGTAGAAATAAACTTGTATGTATAATTTATTGATCTATAATGGACGCCAAAAAGAACTTTTATGACAAACCGAAAGTCTTTTATTTTATTTTATGATCTTACAGACGTAAGTTAAAAGTGGAAGATTATTACGTCATAAATATCGCGGCCGTAGTAATGTCTAGTCTTTCAGTATTAATTTAATTTAATTATCTCTTTATGTTCAGCGTTTATTTGTATTCGTTTTTAGTTGTCGTTACTGTTGTACATGTCGTCGGCATTTTACGTCTCGAGAGACGATCTAATTTTACACTGTTGTACATATTCCATAAATAAATCGATCTAAGATGGTATCTTTAATCCTAATAGATGGAAAAACTGATCATACTTAGACTAGAGTCTCTATTATTTAATACACTACAAGCGCTTAACAGGTAAAATGACTAACATTATGAAGGATAAATCCCACCCCTCGAGACATTATTTTGAATTTCTTCCACATGGCCGTCACCTTCGAGCATTTAGAGGTAGCAGCAGATTTGTTAACAGCTGTTATCCGCAAGCAGTTAAACTGTTTAATAATACAAGACAGAAGCGTCTTATAAGATCATAATTGTAATAATTTTCCTTATATTCTGTATATTATCATAATGTACATTGTTATAATAGTTTTTTTTTCATTAATTTTCATTGTTGTGTCTTACTATTATTGTAATGTAATTTTCTTTTTTGTAGATGTCACATTCAACATCACATATTTTCGATGTAAAACGCATTGACTGAATAAAATTGAATTGAATTGAATTGAATTGAATTGAGTAGTTAAGTCAAGTCTTACTAGCTATAGTACGGTATGTCGGATACTCAGCGCTAAGATACGAGCCATACAGCGAGGGCAGAAAGTAACGTGGGGCAGTTATGGGGGGGGGGGGAAGGGGGTTTCGGCTTGGAGGGAATTAATTATTGTTATTGAAAGAAAAAAGAAGGGCGAGAGAGTAGGCTTATTGATTAACGCTTTCAGTTTTATCTTCCTCCTCACTGAAACATTTCATTCGAGAAACCAGAGATAAAATATTATTACATTTATCAGGCGGAAGACTCTGACGACAATGCACCATTTTACCGGTACGAAGATTCAAACACACACAGACACACACACCCACATATTCTGAAAGTCATAAACATGCATACATGTGCGCAAGCGAGGCCTAATTTTTTTCTTTTTAATTAGAAGGGCTAAGATAGAAACTGGGAGTAAAATGAATTCTGAAAATAAAAATAAATATAAATAGAGTCTATGCTTTGTGGAAAAAACAGGAAAACAAAATTAAAAAGCTGAACTTTACAAAAATGCGAAATGTTTCAAAACTAGACGTCTGAAAGATTAAATGAGGTATAAAAAAAAGGGAAAGAGAGACAGAGAAGAAAGAGAAAAAGAAGGAAAACGTCAATTTCTCTGAGAAAATTGGTTTCCCAATATAACTCTTTCTCGCGTCTCTGTGGGCGACCTTCACCTTGGGGCTGTTCATAAGACGTGGGCAGATCAACTTTCCGCGCCCCGATTGAGGACGCCCTCTAGGTGGTTACTTCGTTGACTGGATTACACCCTCGATACTATGGCAGTGTGTGTGTGTAAATGGGGGGGGGGGGTGCGTTTATTAAACATAGATGTACTAATGACTGTTTGAGTGTACACATGTAGCGACAGAATTCAATGTAAGATACACGTTCACGTGTACGCTAGGCTACACTTGCATATAGCATGTGCATTCGCGTACACAGCAATTTCTAGATTCACATGTCACATGCTTAGCTTGCATATAAGTAAGTAAGTAAAGTACCCGTCGGACCGAGTTTGTCCATAGGTCCGATGAAGCAGCGTTCACCAGCTTGCATATAAACTAATACCTTTGTATGTACATATACATTTGTATGTACATATATAGATCTACCAGTATACAGATACATATTTAGATTACTTTACAAAAGTATGTAAACATGAATTTATAAATATATTTTTTTTTAATTTATATAGTACAATTATAAAATATCCTTTCAAACATTTAAAATGTCATTACTCATTAATGATATGTGACTAGTAAGTTTATTGAACAATATATTTGCGAAAATAATTTAAACGCATCAAACGCATTATCTAACTTAATACCTTAACACATTAAAATACAAAATATTTTAAAAATGCACATCAAGACAAACACTGCAGCACAATAACATGGGCAAAATAACAACAACATAAACACAGCAACACAGACGCATCAGCTTAACAAAGCAATACAAACACAGCAACAGAAACAAAACAACAAACAGACATCCAAGCAGGGCCGTATTTATGATTGTGGGGGACCTGTTCCCTAATTCTTTGGGGGGCCCCGTCGTGGTCTCGCTCTGCTTCCTACAAACGTCAGAAAAGGGCCCTTAAGGGCCTTTTGTGGGGGGGGGGGGGCCCTGTTCCAATGGAACATGCATAAAGACGCCACTGCATCCAAGTAAACATAAAAATATAAAAATATGTTTCATGTACACATCCGCAGGAAATGCAAACAAGCAAAAATATTATTATGAAAAACACACAAAAAAACATAGAGCTTTTAATTAAAATTTTTCCAGAAAGTTAACAAAAAAAAGCTTAGTCCAGATCTGCAGAAATGAATTACGAGCACGTCTGCTGTTTGACACTTGATGTAGTTTGGGAATACGTGAGTTTCGTTATGATTCTCCTTTCCAAAGTAAAGACGATAATATTTGAGACATTTTTAAGTCGAATCATTGAACTGAATGTTTCGGCAAAAATATGACATGAAAAGCAGCAATAACATTCTTATTGTAGATCTATTTGGGTTGATTAGCTCAGAGCAAGAAAAATTCGATATCCATGGCCTATGATGGGATTGTGTGGACATCACGATGTCCAATTTTTTTTTTCTAACCTAACATAATATATACTGATCCGAACAGTATAGCATTTTGAGCTTGATTTGGACCCAAGAAACTTAAAAAGTCTGATTCAAAACTTGTTGGCCACACCTTTTAGTTTTTGTGCAGTAATCTAGGGGCATTGCGTTCGGCTGGCGTACCATAGGTCCATCCTGGTGAAGGATAGGATGTGTCTCTGAGTCTACTCAGATCCGTTGAGTGCTTGATATTAGCTAGGGCAGAGTAAAGTCGACTAGTCGTTGTGCTGGCCACACATTTCCCTAGTTGGCTGTGGCCACAGAAACTGATCCAATAGATCGATTTGGACCGACGGGATTACAACTTACTTCTACCAAAGACTATAATAAGATGGACCGCTTGCTTTAATATTTCTGCTATTTGATGACTCGAATGACTTCTTTTCAGAATTACCGATTCCCTTTTGTATTGTACACTTCCATTTTATTTGATCGCTGTGATTTACTCAATTGAAAATTATAATCGAAAGTTTAGGGAGCCGTGGGAGTCATTTAAGACAGCGTTATTGGCTGCGCTCGGATAAAAGAACATAAAAGCTCTAAAAATAGAGCAAGTGGTCCTTCGTATAACAGTCTTTGCTTTTACTAAAGCCTACGTGGCTATATATTGTGATCATTTTTTTTTTACTGCAGTAATTGTGTCTAGAGTTATTCTTTTCTCCCATTAGTTTTAGTTTATTTTTCTTTAAGGATTCTTTTTACGCAGACCTTTCGTTGTATCCACAGCACTTGTCTGTCAAATTTGACACTGACAGCGGTCTGCTTGTGTCCATCACCAACAAAGACAGCTCCGTGACCGAGTCCATCTCACAGGACTTCAACTACTACGAGGCTCAACAGGATGTCCACAGATTCTCAGGGGCATACGTCTTCATCCCCAAGCACCCGGCAACCATCAGAGTCGCTGGCGAGCAAAAGGTCATGGTCAGAATTGTCAAGGTAACAAAAATTTCGTTGTAAATATTTACAGACAGTGGTTTTTGAATTCATTTTTATTTTTTGTGTGGCTTGTGACAACATTTTAAAACTCAAATCCATGTTTTGGATTATATTACGTACGCTTGTAATTAAAAATACAGAACAAATACTGGTCTGTTTGTGTGAAATACCTTTATATGAATCATTATCTGAGTAAGAATACCACTATATATAAGTGTTGGAGTGAAATACCATCTTATACCTATATCAAATATATATATATAGATATAGGCTATGTATATATATATATATATATTGAGAGAAATAGATAAATAGATACAGTTGATAGTGTATGTAAAGTCCGACCCCCCCCCCCCCCATTGGTTAATTTTAAGACGAGGGGCCTTTATTGTTTTATATTTTACTGTTGCCATTTCGCTTCCTACATAATATCTCCTCCATAGCAGAAGTGGTTAGGGGCCCCGACTGACACACGGGTGACCTCACTTTCTCGCTGATAACTTTTTAACATTTTCTTTTTTAAAAAAATGATAATAACACTAATACGTTATCTATATAATATAGTTCAAATACAAAGTATGTGCAATTTTACTTTCATTTATGTTTAACAGTTACCCTGGGCAACGACGGGTAATTCAGCTAGTACCCATCTTAGAAAGAGTAAAATAGCTTTATGTGAGTAACGAAAAAACATTATGCGTCATTGTATGATTTAGACACTAATATCTATCATTGTTTAAGTAAAATGTGTATGTTAGCTAGCAGGACTCATCGGCATCCTATAATTAAATAATCATACCCGCCCCCTTGGGGGCCAAGGCGTAGAAACTACAGACACACGAGGCAATGTAGTCTCTGGATCGTCTGTTGTCCATTGATCTCCTATATCTAAAAAAATAAAAGGTCTTATCTTATATATATAATATATGGTGGAAAATTTATAGAAACACACACTGGTAGAATTTGAGACAACAGTTAGCCATTCCCAGCTCTTGCGTGTGTGATAGTAACTTCCTTTATTAGTTCAATGTTGTTTACAAACTTCTATTCTTATAATATATATTACAGACAGACCCTCTTTCTATACAGAAGATTATTGCGTCCTACGTTCATCCGTGGTCCGAATCTAGTCTTGCATCTTTATTAATGTTTTCAATGATGTTAAGTTACTGGTTTTCCTGGTTTGTTCAGGCAACCCATTCCATGCTCGAATGCCACTCGGGAAGAAAGAGTACTTATATGCATTAAAATGTGTTCTCGCACTAGGGATAAGGGACGTGTTTTTGTCTTTATATTAATCTGATCTTTGCAACAGGCTGTTATTGTTATTCTAAATTAGAGTTTAATGCTTTCTGTATTCTTACTACTTTACTCTTTGCTCTTCTGCCCTCCAGTGCTACTAGGTATAGTGATTTGACTATTGGTGTTACTCTTTTAAGTTCTGAATATTCGCTATTAATGAACAGTGCAGCACCTTTCTTTAATTTTATCTTTATTTAATAGTGTTGTTACGCTCAGCACATCTATTGTGGCTACTTATCCTCTTTATGAATCAGTCTTATACAATCACATACAAATGCAAAAGTCAACGTTTTTATGTTGCTTGGAGACTTTTACCCTTTCTTTGATAATTTACAAGATTAAAGTCAGAAAGTAGGTCACTGGAATTATTCTTAGACTTTTTTGTTTGTGTGTGCTCATTGTTGGAGTTGTGACTTTTGAATAGCATCTGGCGACTTGTAGATTGGCTAATTAGATCGATACGGCATTAAATAAGGCTTTCCATTCTTGTGTATCTGGAGCATAGCGTAGGCGTTATTATTTATAACAGTAGGCGACATATTATAGAATTGACGTAGAGGGTGGTCGAACGATAGAGCGAAATATTCCTCTTTGGTTGATTTATTTGTACTTGTACTTCGTTATTTTTTTCTTGGGACGATAAAGGCGTCTTTGTGTGTCCTGTTGACTAACTGGTCGCAGCTGTTGCAAGACGATTAGTGCATTAGTCTCTTCTCTCTACCTGTCTTTTTATGTCTCTTTCCCTCTATGTCTCTCTCTCTCTGTATATATATGTATAGTATTATATACATCCCTTGCATCATACAAACTACTAAAGCTCTAAACCAGAGATCTCTAACCTACGTCACGCGTGCCACACTTGGCACGCAGAGCGATTTTCAATAGCACGCAAAAACAAAAAAAAACAATGCCAGAAATTGATTGGTGGCGCAGGTTTACGTATATACTGTTGGTACGGCTGAATAAATTAGAAATCATACTTTTGCATCCTAGTATCTAAATGTTTGTTGACCGATGCACTAACCTTGAACTACAACATTTCCGATAGCGCCAAAAGATAAAATCACTGCAATGCAAAACAAAAGACAACTCCAGTATTATATCGAGCAATGGATACCAATTTTCTTTTAACCCTTCCCGTACTGACCTACTTCTATCTATGCTGCCTTCAGTTCCGCTATATACGCGCCCGGGACTGTAAGGGTTAATGATGCTCACACACAAAAACTTATAATAACGTATACGCTCAGTTTCAGTTTAAATTGTTTGTTATCATCCAACGTAGATGTGTGAAAGTACTCGAGCCTAACATATGAATCTTCGTTAGCCCTACTTTACTTAAGTGACTCACGAAGAACCGAATAAAGCCTTTGTGTTGGCTACTGAATCTATATAACTTTAGATTTCCCTCGTGAGAATCTGAAGAGAGTACGAGAAAGAGAGAAAGAAAGAGAGAGATAGAAACAATGCACTTACACACATACAGCCCCATGTTATTAACTCCATTCGTGGCTGGACTTATAATGATGGTCTAAGCTTGGTGATGCTCGTGTTTCCTTTTTCGTGGTTGTGATGGTCGGCTGGTGGAGATGGGAGTAGGGATGGAGGTGGTTCAGTCTCTATTATCTTCATCCCTTCGGTTCAGAATCTATCAGGCCTGCGTAACATTATTAAATAACTTGACTTCAAAATAACTATAACCTATTTTCTCAAACTTATTTACAGAATAGTATTTCATTATTATGTATTTATCATATCAACCAGTTATTCCACACAATAGACCTCAGTCTGTATCATACAACTGGCTATAAATCTATATACTATGTTAGTTCCCACACAATAGACATCAGACTGTATCATACAACTGGCTATAAATCTATACTATGTTAGTTCACACACAATAGACCTCAGACTGTATCATACAACTGGCTATAAATCTATATACTATGTTAGTTCCCACACAATAGACCTCAGTCTGTATCATACAACTGGCTATAAATCTATATACTATGTTAGTTCCCACACAATAGACCTCAGTCTGTATCATACAACTGGCTATAAATCTATATACTATGTTAGTTCCCACACAATAGACCTCAGTCTGTATCATACAACTGGCTATAAATTTATATACTATGTTAGTTCCCACACAATAGACCTCAGTCTGTATCATACAACTTGTTATAAATCTATATACTATGTTGGTTCCCATACAGTCGAATCCAGACAATATCATACAACTGGCCATTAAAGCTATCTACTATGTCACTTCCGTCTCGTTTCGTCAAGTCTAATCTAACCATTTCAGGACTCAAGAACGGTGAAGGCAAGGATTTGTTTCTTCTGGTCTGGAGGGTGCCCATGAGTCTACCCAGCTCTTATGGGTACCTGACTTTAAGTTGAGACAAAGTAAAGTAGGCTGGGCATTTCGCTGGCCACACAATCCCCTAGTAGTCCGTGGCCACCGAAGCGTGTGCACTTTGCTGTACCGGCCCTATGAATCAATTTGGTCTGACTGTATACCTACTAGATCTACCACCTTTATACTTTAGGTTTAATTTTCACCCATCGGATTCATTTTCTTTGAACCAAAAAGGGCCCGTTGGTGCAAGAAGTTCACCAGACATTCTCCCCGTGGGTGTCTCAGGTCATCAGACTCTACAAGGGAGCTAAACATGTTGAGTTTCAGTGGACAGTTGGACCCATAGATGACAGGTAAAGTACCACCCTTCCTCTGTCCTAATTCATATATAAAAAATATGTTCTAGCATTTATTATTGCTTATTAACAATATTAATATTCTAAAAATGTATATTTGTCTTTTATTTGCCTTTGTTATCTTTATTGTTTTTAATGTTTCGTATTTTTATTCTACTCTCTTCTTACTAATGGTGATTTTTTTTATGATGCTACTAATCCGGTTATCTTCTATTGTTAGTTCGTATTATACTATGCTGTTATTGTATTATTATCAAAATAAAAAAGATTTGATTCTAAGTGTGAAACATTATGTTCTTCTATTCTGAGGGATACGGTCGCATAGCGTGGGACTGCCATTCTTAAAGGCCTCGGGTTTGAATCCAGGTACCAAAGTCAGGATCCGGTGGGAAATGTAGGGGACATAGGCGTCCCAGATTCTGCTCTTGAAATACGCTGCCTGCAAATAGGGGGAAAGTAAAGTGGAAAGAGCATTGTGCTGTGCACACAATCCCGTCGTATGCCGCAGCCACGGAAACTGTTAAATCGCTGCACCACTAAATAAACCTACATTCTATTCGGCATACTGTACGATTTCTTTCCTGAATTTGAACTTTTAACAAAAATACACTAACGTTTTAATAATTATATCCTAAACATTTGCATAATGTATACCAAAGACCTTCTGTTCTCGCGTTAACCTTCTTTCTTTTGTTCATAACTTTCCCTGACTGGGGCACAGTGACCTTAGCGTGCCGAACATTCTGGGCTCGAATCCTAGTGAAGGCTCTTTCTTTCTTTATCTCTCTCTCTTTCTCTCTCTCATTTTCTCTCTCCCTCTGTCCGTATCACACGTTTAAACAGCGCTTCAAGTGTCTACATACTAGCGACGTCCGTTTAACACTGTCAAGATACAAACCCATCATGGGCGCCCGCAGAAAATTTTCTAGGGGGGGGGGCAAAATATTTTTTGTAATGTTTTAATGTAGTTTTAATTTACTGAGCGCATTTGTATGGTGAACGAACGGACAGAACACTGAAGTAATTGTAGTACACTGTAGTAATGAAGGGCATACTGTAGCAACACATTTTTTATTAGCACTATATATGTATATAATAGACGTAAACCCTACAAAAAACCTTACTTTAAACAAACAATATTACAACGTAAATTTAAAATAAAATGTATTCTTTAAACAAGAACTGGAGTCGTCTGTTATCGCTACCAAACAAATCTACAATTTTGTCCATAAACTCATTTTTGTTGCTGTTCACTTTGTCTCTATGTACTCACAACATGCACAACCTTGACAGACGTTCATCTGACAATGTAGATCTAAGCCATAGGTTTTCAACCTTTTTCGGCTCACCGCACCCTTTTAAAATCTTACCGCCCACCGCCCCCCAACTTAATTTTAATTAAACATATATAGGCCTATAATTAATTCTAAAACAAATTTATTTGTATTATTAATTTAGAAATATAAGAGATTATTTAATAGCACTATATCATGTAATTTCTGTAATTATTAATGTTTTAAATATAAACTCCTTAAATGGACAAAACAATTAATGCAGGAAATGTTTATTTACAACTGTTTAACGTAAATTATTTTAATCCTCTAATAATTAAATCTTGTTATGAATACCACAATGTTGAATGTATATAAAGAAATAATAATAATCAGTAAAATTTGTTATATCACAAAACAGAACTTGTTCGGCATCATTATTGAATCAAACGTAGAAACATTTGTTAATTAAAGGGAGATAATTATTTCGTTTTTTTTGAGCTAATATTTCTGTATTTTTTTCTTTTATAAAAAAGAATTAATGGCTTACATTTATAACTTTAAAATGATCAAACTGTAAAAAATATTTGAAAATTATATAAATATTATATGACTAAAGAATTTATATGTATATTTTTTAGCATTACAATAACTACTCAGTTTGTATGATTAGGCCTACTACGTATCTATACCATTTAACGATAGCTTAAACATTAATTTTAAAGGATTCAAACGGATTAAAGGACATTTCGGTAAAACTGAGATCAAAATATCATTAATATTAACATGTGTTTAGGGCTAAAGTGAACGGTCAGCAGGGTTGACAGTCCGGTGAACCAACAATAGGACCAGCCAGCCGCACACCATATTTACCAAGACGCGTCACACAGTCATTTAGCAGATTTCGTTACATTATATAAGAACAAAGGGTACCGCAGCGACTGCAAAAAGACAGAGGAATCTCCCTCTTGAGCATAGTTGGTAAGATCTTTGCAAGAGGCACTATCAAGGCTGCAGGTGCTGTCATCTAGAGTCTATCCAGAGTCTCAGTGCGGTTTCAGAAGTGACTTATCCACAATAGACATGATCTCCTCCATTCGAATGCTACAAGAGAGGTTCCGCGAGATGAATAAGCCATTATACATTGCTTTCGTTGATCTCACTAAAGCATTTGATATGGTCAGCAGAAGTGGACTCCTCAAACTCCTGGCAAAAATAGGAATCCCTCCAAAACTGCTCTCTTTCATTGCCTGTTTTTTTTATTTTTTATAGAAAACCAGGTCACAGTGAAGTTTAATCAGAGCCATTTGAAGTCCGCAGCGGTGTTAAGCAAGACTGCGTACTTGCACCCACCTTGTTTGGAATATTCTTCTCGTGTCTACTGCACTATGCTTATGGAGACTGCAACGAGGGTGTCACACAAGCAGATCTGGAAAGCTCTTTAACCTTAACAGGTTCAAAGCCAAAATCTCAAGCAGTGTGCTCCTAGATGGGGAGATTAATAGTAGAATAGCTAAAGCCATGGGCACTATGGCAAGATTTAACAAGAAAAAAAACGAGTCTGGATGAACTCACTGCTCACACGCTCCACTAAGTCACTAGTTTATCGAACATGCGTTCTGATTACCCTGCTGTACGGCTGTGAGACATGGAGCACATATTCCTGGGAGTAGAGAAAACTGAACACCTTTTACCTTAGGTGTCTCAGACTCATTTTAGATATAAGATGGCAGGACAGGGTTTCAAACGCAGAGGTCCTACGAAGAGCAGAGTGTCTCTCGACATCCGTATTACTCTCAGTAACAGACGTCTCAGCTGGCTAGGTCATGTACGCCGAATGCCACAAGGTCGACTTCCACAGGACATTCTATATGGAACGTTAGCTTCGGGACAGAGACCTGCTGGACGTCCAAAACTGAGATTTGCGGATGTCTGCAAAAGAGATATGAAACAACTCCAAATTGACCCAAACAGTGGGGAGATCATGGCGCAGGATAGGCCCACTTGGAGGGCAGGAATCAAAGAAGGTTTCAGGCTTGCGGGAGAGGAGCGCGCCAGGAAAAAGACAGTGGAGAAAAATGTGGTCCACTCCGCTACATTCAACTGCAGCAAGTGTGACCGTGCCTGTACGTCCAGGATTGGCCTCTTTAGCCAAATGAGGGCTTGCAAGGGAAATGAATCGTCTCTCGAGACGAAAAATGCCGACGAATGTGCTGAACGATCGCTCCACCGTACATGTTGTTGCTGGTAATGTTAGCAAAACTAGTAAGGCATACGGCAAGGTAACAAGTCGATGAAATTTTGGCTACTTTTGTATTCTCGTGTTTTCCGAAAATCAAACTAACTCAAGGCTTCACTATCTCAATTATCAATGTGGTATACCTGATTAATCCCCAAAGATAATGAGATCGATATGACAATGGAAGGAGTCACAGTTGTTACAATTAATTATAAATGTTTTAATTATAATTTTTTTTTGTATATTTTAGTCCAAATTTTTTTTTTATCTATCAATCGGGGGGGGGTCACTTTTCCAGGGGGGGGCAAGTGCCCCCCCTTGCCCCCCCCTGCGGGCGCCCATGAAACCCATGCCTATCATTAACGGGCCAGGGGAATGCTATCAGCTTGTACCTCAACCACAACATTCAATTACCATCAATTTCTATTTTTATTTTTACTGGTTATCTTTTACGTTGTCTTTTGTTCATCTCCATCATCAGACTCTAGACATAGCACCCGCCAGTCTCTCTCTCTCTCTCTCTTTTTCTTTCTATATATATTTTCGCGCCATCTTTGTGCTCCCATGTCTTAGTTTGCAACTTATTTTCGTTCGAAGCATTTTTCTTTGTTTATCTCTTTCTCTCTCTTTCTCTCTTTCTTTCTCTCTCTCTTTCTCTCTTTCTTTCTCTCTCTCTCTGCTTCTTGTCCTTCACTCCTTCTCTTTTTCCTAAAATCAATCATGCTTATTTCTTTCCTTTTTTTTCATTCTCTTCGTCCTTTCTTGCATTAGCTCTCTCTCTTTCTCTCTCTCTTTCTGTCATCCTTAAGTCAATACATTTTTACTCTATACCTCTTTTTATACCTTTTTTCTGTCACTCTCTTTCTGACTTACTCTATCTCTCTCTCTCTCTCTCTCTCAATATTTTGACCATCGCTTATACCTTCTCTATCTTTCTTTGTCTACATTTCTCTCCCCCCCCCCTCTCTGTTTCTCTTCCAATAAATGGTTCTATTTCTGTATATTTCTCTCTCCGTCTCTCTATCCCTCTCTCACACACATCCAAACAACACATTTCTCAGCAGCTTTCAATTTGCAACATTCTTTACTCTCTTTCTCTCTCTCTCTCTCTCTCTCTCTCTCGCTTTATCAAGTTTATCTCTCTTTTTTGTTGTCTTTTTCTATATTTCTCGTTAGCTCTCTCTTTCTCTCCCGCTCTCTCTCTCTCTCTCTCTTTGTCTCTCTCTATCTCCTCTCAGTTCTCTTTCCATCTCTTTCTCTCTCGCTCTCTCTCTTTTGTTCACTTTCTCTTTCTCTCGTTCTTATTCTCTAATGGATGTTTCCTTGTATTGACAGCGACCACCAAGGGAAAGAAGTCATATCAGTTTTCACCAGCAGTATTGCCAACTCCGATACTTTCTACACGGATTCCAACGGGAGAGAAATGATGGAGAGAGTGTAAGTTGAACCAAGGAAACGGGGGTTACGTGCCCTTGATAGCTCCAGCCTTGAGCACAAGTCAACTGATGAGCAACTTTGTTTGGGTGATTCGGTGGGGGATAGCAGGGGGAGTGAACCGTGTTTCAACAACTTGTTAAAGAGTCCAAAAGTAACTCATCAGAGTTAATTCCCTTTGACAGCCTGGCAGACAGGGCCAAATAATGACTGTCGTTTTACTGCCGCCATCTTGTGCTTCTGGTAGTAACTGAGACGAAATTTAAGACATAGGGAAAGAGATAGAGAGAGAAAAAAAAATATATATAGAGAGAGAAAGAGAGTGCGTGAGACGTTTATGATAGACAGGCAGCAAATGATTAAACCTAATAAAGATAAATTAAGACTTTGTTAATTGCATTCTGAGTCCATAGTTGTCATCTCAGCAATTAGAGATATTTTTACAATATATAATCCTTTTAGTTTTTTTTAGCACCGGAATAATAACCACGTAGATTAAGGATATATATAAATTTTGCATCGATTTTTTTAAATAAAATTCAATGGGGTGCTTATGTATTGAAAATATGACTTTGATCATTATTTAAGGACCTATAGATTATTTATAGATATTAGTGGTGCCGAATGGTGCATATATTTTTTTATTTTAGTTACAAAATTGGTTGGAGGTGGAAGTTGAGCTCATTTGTTCCGCGAAAATTGTGTCAGAGTTTAGCGACCTAGATCTACTCTAAATCTACGGATGGACACGTACGTTTAAAATAAAGATTACGGATAATATATGTATGCGAGGAATAGCGAGTGAAATAAAATATTGAGTGTTAGTTAGTGTTGAAAATTATGAATGTGTTTACACAAAGTCGCTCTTCTGTTTGTCATAAGTTCCGATTCGATGAGTCGCCGATGATGTCATTGTTACGTCACTGGCTTAGTAGTCGTAGATCAGGATATGTCACTTCTAGACAAAGACTGTGGATCAGGCTTAGCCTACAGCAGATACAGACAGTGATGAATAATTGATACAAGACAAAAGGCTGAGAGAGAGTTCAAGTTGTATATACGCGTGCATGTTTAATGGGTTGGGGGGGGGGGGGCGAAGATGATGAAGCTGATAGGAAGGACGGATGAAATGGATGTGACGAAAGAGTCACTTGATTGATGGACGGAAGAGTAGATGTGAGAGGTAGAAGATGCAACTGGGTTGAAGCATGGCTTGGTGGATGGATAAGTGAATAGATGGATGGATAGATAGAAAGATCGCTAGACAGACATATGGATGGATAAATAGACAGATGCACAGCTAAATAAGAGGATAGATAGATCGACAGACAGATGGACAGATAGGCCGATAGAAAGATAGACAGATCGATTAATTAATAGGTAAATGAAAGATATATAGATAAATAGAAAGATATTTAGATAGATAGACAAATAGACAGACACAGATAAAAAGATAAACAGACAAATAGATAGATAAATCATACATGGATAGATAAATATATAGATAAATAGATAAAGATAGAGAGGAAGAGAGAGATGCATGGTTAGATAAATGAATAGATAGATATAAAGAAAAAAAAAGATTTTTATAAATGTAGAGAGTTGAAGATAGTTGATAATGCTGTATGATACATGGGCAGATTTCAATACTGGAAAGACTAGGTTGTGTAATCGATACATGGCCCTCCATGATAACTTTTATTGATTTATTCTTAGCACTTACAAAAACTTCGTCCCTAACAAAGACTTTTCGTGCTTTTAACAGTAAAGATGTGAGAGACACCTGGAATTATCAGCCTAAAGATCACGTGTCAGGAAACTATTACCCAATCGCAAGCCGGATCGTTATTAAGGTCAGTGAACTCGTTCGATTTACGCTTAGGTTGCATTAATCGTTACATAGTCCACAAACATGATGACTATGTTAACAAAAAGCAGCGAATTTTTTCATCTAAACATATTCTATGTTACATAATTATTTTTTTTTTTTAATTTAAAAACATTAAAAATAATTATAATAATTGAAACATAATTTTGAATTAGCCTTTTCTTAACTTGCGTATTTTTAAATCATTCGCTCCTTCATTGCGTTAAAATGGAAGCTAATAATTATTTTCATAAAAAAAATTGGTTGGAGAAGGTAGAAATAAGGGAGCTAAATCTTAAGTAAGAAAAGTTGTCTTGTTATGTTTCTTGGCTGTATGTAAAGCTTGGCGTAAAACATATGAAAAGTTGGTCATAAAAACATATGAAAAGTTGGTAATAAAAACATATGAAAAGTTGGTAATAAAACATATGAAAAGTTGGTCATAAAACATATGAAAAGTTGGTCATAAAACATGAAAAGTTGGTCATAAAACATATGAAAAAAATTTCATAAAACATATGAAAAGGTGATCATAAAACATATGAAAAGTTGGTCATAAAACATTTTGAAAACATTTTCATAAAACATATGAAAAGTTGGTAATAAAACATATGAAAAGTTTTTCATAAAACATGCAAAGTTGGTAATAAAACATATGAAAAGTTTGGCCTAAAACATATGAAAAGTTGGTCATAAAACATATGAAAAGTATGGCGTAAAACATGTGAAAAGTTTCGCTTAAAACATATGAAAAGTTGGTCATAAAACATGAAAAGTTGGTCATAAGACATATGAAAAGTTTGGCGTAAAACATATGAAAAGTTGGTTATAAAACATATGAAAAATTGGTCATAAAACATATGAAAAGTTGGTCATAAAACATATGAAAAGAATGGCGTAAAACATATGAAAAGTTGGTCATAAAACATATGAAAAATTGGTCATAAAACATATGAAAAGTTGGTCATAAGACATATAAAAAGTTTGGCGAAAAACATATGAAAAGTTGGTCATAAAACATATGAAAAGTATGGCGTAAAACATATGAAAAGTATGGCGTAAAACATGTGAAAAGTTTCGCTTAAAACATATGAAAAGTTGGTCATAAAACATGAAAAGTTGGTCATAAGACATATGAAAAGTTTGGCGTAAAACATATGAAAAGTTGGTTATAAAACATATGAAAAATTGGTCATAAAACATATGAAAAGTTGGTCATAAAACATATGAAAAGAATGGCGTAAAACATATGAAAAGTTGGTCATAAAACATATGAAAAATTGGTCATAAAACATATGAAAAGTTGGTCATAAGACATATAAAAAGTTTGTCGAAAAACATATGAAAAGTTGGTCATAAAACATATGAAAAGTATGGCGTAAAACATATGAAAAGTTTCGCTTAAAACATATGAAAAGTTGGTCATAAAACATGAAAAGTTGGTCATAAGACATATGAAAAGTTTGGCGTAAAACATATGAAAAGTTGGTCATAAAACATATGAAAAATTGGTCATAAAACATATGAAAAGTTGGTCATAAGACATATGAAAAGTTTGGCGTAAAACATATGAAAAGTTGGTCATAAAACATGAAAAATTGGTCATAAAACATATGAAAAGTTGGTCATAAGACATATGAAAAGTTTGGCGTAAAACATATGAAAAGTTGGTCATAAAACATATGAAAAATTGGTCATAAAACATATGAAAAGTTGGTCATAAAACATATGAAAAGTTGGTCACTAAACATATGAAAAGTTGGTCATAAAACATATGAAAAGTATGGCGTAAAACATATGAAAAGTTTCGCTTAAAACATATGAAAAGTTGGTCATTAAACATGAAAAGTTGTTCATAAGACATATGAAAAGTTTGGCGTAAAACATATGAAAAGTTTCGCTTAAAAAATATGGACAGTTGGTCATAAAACATATGAAAAGTTGGTCATAAAACATATGAAAAGTATGGCGTAAAACATATGAAAAGTTTCGCTTAAAACATATGAAAAGTTGGTCATAAAACATATGAAAAGTTGGTCATAAGACATATGAAAAGTTTGGCGTAAAACATATTGAAAAGTTGGTCATAAAACATGAAAAATTGGTCATAAAACTTATGAAAAGTTGGTCATAAGACATATGAAAAGTTTGGCGTAAAACATATGAAAAGTTGGTCATAAAACATATGAAAAGTTGGTCATAAAACATATGAAAAGTTGGTCATAAAACATATGAAAAGTTGGTCATAAAACATATGAAAAGTTGGTCATAAAACATATGAAAAGTTTAGCGTAAAACATATGAAAAGTTGATCATAAAACATGAAAAGTTGGTCATAAGACATATGAAAAGTTTGGCGTAAAACATATGAAAAGTTGGTCATAAAACATATGAAAAATTGGTCATAAAACATATGAAAAGTTGGTCATAAGACATATGAAAAGTTTGGCGTAAAACATATGAAAAGTTGGTCATAAAACATGAAAAATTGGTCATAAAACATATGAAAAGTTGGTCATAAGACATATGAAAAGTTTGGCGTAAAACATATGAAAAGTTGGTCATAAAACATATGAAAAATTGGTCATAAAACATATGAAAAGTTGGTCATAAAACATATGAAAAGTTGGTCACTAAACATATGAAAAGTTGGTCATAAAACATATGAAAAGTATGGCGTAAAACATATGAAAAGTTTCGCTTAAAACATATGAAAAGTTGGTCATTAAACATGAAAAGTTGGTCATAAGACATATGAAAAGTTTGGCGTAAAACATATGAAAAGTTTCGCTTAAAAAATATGAAAAGTTGGTCATAAAACATATGAAAAGTTGGTCATAAAACATATGAAAAGTATGGCGTAAAACATATGAAAAGTTTCGCTTAAAACATATGAAAAGTTGGTCATAAAACATATGAAAAGTTGGTCATAAGACATATGAAAAGTTTGGCGTAAAACATATTGAAAAGTTGGTCATAAAACATGAAAAATTGGTCATAAAACTTATGAAAAGTTGGTCATAAGACATATGAAAAGTTTGGCGTAAAACATATGAAAAGTTGGTCATAAAACATATGAAAAGTTGGTCATAAAACATATGAAAAGTTGGTCATAAAACATATGAAAAGTTGGTCATAAAACATATGAAAAGTTGGTCATAAAACATATGAAAAGTTTGGTCATAAAACATATGAAAAGTTTGGCTTAAAACAAATGAAAAACGTGGCTTAAAAAGTATGACAAGCTTGGCGTAAAAAATGTACCTAAAAAGTATGCATGTTGAGTTAGAGTTGACCTTTAAAAGAATATGTTTTTATTTATGTCTAAAACATTCTATTATTGTTGCTATATTAGGATCCTGAAAAGAACGTGCAGCTCACTGTGCTACCTGACAGGCCACAGGGTGGTTCGAGTCTTGGGTCAGGGGTCGTGGAACTAATGGTGAGTTAAGCTTGATGGCTTCTAGAGCTAATCTTAAGTTATTAGATTTCATTTGAAAAATAATATTATTTCTTACTTTTTTGTTAAATGACTAAAGAGAGTATGGTTTTTAATGTATTCAGCTGGTATGCTCTGTATTCATATCTCAAAGAATAAAGTCTTTACTCGTTTTATGTATAAGCGTAACTATACAATGTCTTTGGGTGTACATAGAAGCTGACAGTCTGATATCTAACTGGGTAGATTAGAGATAAGAGACTGGCTAAAAAAGAGATGCAGATGTAGAAGGATGGATAGTTGATAGTTAGATGGATTCAAAGTAAAATAGATCGTTTATGCTGCTATGTCAACAGAACATTATTTAGCAGCGCGTTCGGCTAACGTACCAAAGGTTCTGGGTTCGAATCCTGGTGAAGGCTAGGATATGTTCTTTGGTCTGGATGGACACCCAGCTATGATGGATACCTGACATTAGTTGGGGTAAAGAAAAGGTGACTGGGCATTGTGCTGGCCACAAAATCTCCTAGTATGCCGTGGCCACAGATACTGGAGAACCTTGCCTCACCGGACCTATGGATTAATATGGTCCGACGAGAATACATTTTTTTGTTGCATTAACCCTTCCCGTACCGACCTACTTTTATCTATGCTGCCTTCAGTTCCGCTATATACGCGCCCGGGACTGTAAGGGTTAATTAGCACTGAATTCCGACTTTTTGTTTTGTTTGTTAACTCCTTGTGTTTAGGTCCATCGTAAGCTAATGAATGATGACGGACTTGGTGTTGGAGAAGCTTTGAATGATGTTGGAATAGACAACAGAGGCGTGGTGTTTACAGGTATTACTTTCTTATGTTATTGTTATTGTTGTTTTGGTACATTTTTTTCTTAAGAGGTAGTATGTCGGTTAAGATTCGAATAGCTGAAGGACTCCAAGTTTCTGTTTCCAATGTAACGGGACAGAAAATAGTTTTGTGCTTTGGTGTTACAAAATGTGATCTTCAAAGAGAATGTATGACACACAAAAATACGAAAATAACACATTAAGTAGCTTGATTAGTACCTTTGGTCATAGGTCGACCAACCCTTCTCTTCACCTGGGGGGGGGGGGGGGTAATATGTTGCTTATGTACGAATGCTTTTTTCTATAGATGCTTAAGACTTTTCTCTCTGGGATATGCTTTGCTGTCTGTTAAACAGCTCTTGGTCATACTTAAAACGCTTAGTCTAGATCTCGCATGGAAATTCTCCAATAATTCAAAAAATGAAAGAGTTTTTACAACTTTGTGTGTTTCAGGCAAACATTACGTTGTACTTGATACCATTGAGAATTCCGCCCCGCTGGTGAAGCGCCTGTCCCTGCAGCTCCACCTGGCACCGACTGTCATGTTTACACCTGTTGCTGGAGATGTCAGTGTGAAAACAGCGTTGAAACAGGTACGAAAAGATACTATAGTTATTCTATTGCGTTCATCATATACATCTAAATTGAAATCTGAGAACCTGAACTACCGAGAACTCGCGTTAATATAATTTAAAATTTTAAATGTTGCAAATTATTGAAAAAAAATTGTCTAGTGCAGGGGTCGGCAACCTACGCACGCGTGCCACACTTGAGCGATTTTCAATGATTCTCAAAAGATATATCATGTCTCTTCTACAGGAAAAGAATAGGGCGACTTTAAGGCTGTTGGTACGCTGAATGAATTAAAAATCCTACTTTGGCACACTGTTATCAAAATGTTACCGACCTCTGGTCAAGGGTCTGGATCACTTTAAAATAAAACACTCAAGGCAATCGATGAACTTTTAAAGAAGTGTTTAATGCTTGAATTTATTTACTATAGTTAATTTAATGTGCACTGGTTTATAATAAGTAGCTTATTTAACACTGTTATAAACAACAACAACTGTTACTTACTACACGTCTGCGTGGCTTACACAGGTTTTTGGTTCAGTAAGTGCTCAAACGGATACTCCCGAAATCGGCACAATGCGCATGAAAATGCGTAGTAGAAATATCTTCAGACTACGAGAACAAATATTTCACTACCTAAAGAATCTTGTTTAAATTTAGTTGTTAATATACAATATCTTATCTTATACATTGCAGACGCTCCTTCTATAAGGAAGATTATTGCGTCCTACGTACTGTCTAGCCCTGCATTTCTATTAGTGTTTTAAATGATGTTAAGTTACTGGTTTTGCTGGCTTGTTCAGGCAACCCATTCCATGCCCCGATGCCACTCGGGAATAAAGAGTCCTTATTTGCATTTGTTTTCACAAAAGCGATAGGAAAGTGTTTTTGCTTTTATGTTTATTTGAGCATTGTGACAGATTGTCTTTGTGTTGTATTTCTAAATTAGAGTTTAATGCCTTATGTATTATTACTACTTTACTCTTTGCTCTTCTGTCCTCTAGTGTTTCTAGGTTTAGTGATTTAACTTTTGGTGTTACTCTTGTCAGTTGAGAATATGAAAACTAGTGAAACATGCTCTACACATATAACATTTTTAATTACTAACTACTAATTAATCTTTTAAAATGTTCTTGGAATATTGTGTGTATCTTTGTCGTCTTCTTTTTAAAATTCAGTGGGGTTTTTTTACTTGACCGTTATGGTCGTTGGGAGGAGCTAAAGGACACTGCGTATCCATTAGTCCTTTCTGTGGGCTTGGTAGACTTGGTGGCGCCCATCTCCTCTCCAAGTCGGCGGCGGATTTTTTATTTCTTATTGTGTGTACCGTGGGTCGAACCCAGGATGTCTAGGTTGTGAGACGAGATCACTGTCGACTTCGCTATCCAGTCGCCTTAGATTAATTAGATCAGTGCTTAATAACCCGATGTTTCATCCACAGACATCCTTAAAATAGAGATTTAAGTGCATTTTTTGTCATTGATAGATCTAAGAGACAGACTTTAATCAACAGGGGCTGCCTATAAAGCTTTTTCCAATTTGTGACCGTTTGATTGTAATCGTGATTTATTTTTTTTATAATTTCAGGAACAGTTTTTGACCAATGAGCTTCCACCTAACGTCCACGTGTTGACACTGGATAGAATTTCATCCAATGAAACGAGCCTATTCTTACTACGCCTGGAGCACGTGTTTGAAGAGAATGAACATCCGCTGCTTTCATTGCCAGTAGAGGTATCACTGGAGGTAACTATAAGTTTTTATGTTTTCGTTTGAAAATGTAATATGTTTTGCTAGAACCACTTGTCGAAACAAAAAGATCTAAGACCTGTTTGGCACTTTTTTCTCTTGTCAAAATATATACCAAAGATAATGTAAGGGAAATAACTTGTTTTAAATATTGATAGATTTTTCTTTATAATTAACTCCCCTGCGTTAAAAAATCTTTACGCTTTCGTTTTAACGCGGAAAAAATTTTCTGAAAGCAATAGATAAATACAATATTACTAGTAAGTAACGGGGTGAAGAACAATATAAATGGTCACTAATACCATCATTAGCATCTACTTCACAAAAAAATAATTATCAAAATTATAATCCAATGATCAAAATTATCTCTATAGGTAGCCCTGTTGATTAAAGTCGGTTCATTTCTTTACTCACTTTTGTTTAGATAAAAAATTTATTAAGCCTATTACTTAGTTTATATTATCATTGGCCGTTATTATATTAACGTTATTATTTGTTATTATTTGTTAATGGTATTTTCTTGCTACCGGACACGGTGGCCCAGCTGCAACGCGTTCGACTGGCGTTCCGAAGTTCCTGGGTACGAAAGCTGGTGAAGGCTAGAATTTTTGCCCGGAGTCTACCCAGCTCTGATGGTTACCCTAACATTAGATGAGATAAACTAAAGGCGGCTGGGCATTGTGCTGGCCAAACAATCGCCTATTACGCCGCGGCCACTGAAACTGGTGAACGCTGCTTCACCGTCCTTATGATGAATTTGGTCCGACGGGTACTTTACTTCAGGGGTCGGCAACCTACGGAACGCCTGTCACTCTTGGCACGCATAGCGATTTTCAATGGCGCGCGGAAGAATACAAAAAAAAAGCAATTCAAAAACTTCTACTAGAATTTGTCTGTTAAAGCAGGTTGACCTTTAAACTTTTGGCATGCTGAATGAATTAGAAATCTTACTTTGGCACACTGGTTGCCCTGATTTTACTTGACTTATTTTCTTTCTATTCTATTCAGACTCTGTTCAAGCCATTTGATATTGTGTCGGCTGCGGAGACCACCCTAGGTGGCAACTTCAACCCAAGCGACATCAAACGTCTTCGTTGGAAGGCATTCAATGATGTAACAGAAGAAAGTATAAGTAGGTTCAGATAACTACCCAGAAACCTATTGACAAGTCTTAAATATTATGCATGCATTAAGGGTCGAAGTGTACAACATTTCCGGTCCAATTCGTTCATTTGATAAAAAGAAACATGTTTGTGTGCTGCGTTACTGGTTGTAGGTAAAGATGTAGGAGATTAATTTTTTTTTCATTTCCAAAATATGTTGCAAAAAGTAAACGATGGATTATGAACGCCAGACGTGAAGAATCACCTATTTATAATCCCAAATTACTGCTTGATGTAAAATAATTTTCATTTTATGTTTTTATGAATCTACGATTCTACACATTGGTTTTTTTTAATAACCAAGAAACGCAACTCTTGACTAATTTATTTTAAAACAAATGCTAAGTTTAACTTAACGCGACTATCACTTTAAGTATTAATTATCGCCTACTCACTATTGATGTTAAAAACGGATTCCTTATAACTAATCTTGTAGCCTTTGCATATTTCTAAAAGACCAGAACTGGCCGTCGAGGTTGAAATCAATTGTCAAACACCAGCAAAACCATGCTTTTTAAATTACGAAATGTCTAAAATAATTAAAAATAGCACTGGGAGTTCATGATGACTTCCATTTGAAAAGGTCAGACCTCATTAAGACTTGTCAATTGGTTGCTAATGTATTGATTTACTGTTTGAACAGTTAGGTTTTTAAAAATACCTTCCATGACATGATTGGGGTTGAATGCTAAGCAAGCAATTGATCGCTACATTAGATAAGGGGCTTAAAAAATGAGGATTTTATTAAATGGGACAGCTAAATGGACGGATAGTTTGATTTTTTTTTTAACTAACAGAAGGGCGAATATCAAGAAAGAAAGGTAAATGGGCCAATAGGTACACCGACAGACATACAGTCAGACAAACAGATAGATAGATCAATAGATAAATAGTTAAACAGATAAATATATGGATAGATAAAAGAAAAAACAATAAAATGGATAAAAAGGGCCTAGATAGTCAGATAAATAGATAGATAACCGGTAAAAAGTAATTTCTAAATGGGATGTCAGTTGTAATTTGTACATTTTTTTATCTTAAGCTAAATATAAGAGTTTTAAGATTGTTTTCTTTATTTATATTTACAAAATATTTCTTCTAACATGTTATTTATTATTGTTCTTATTGTTTTTAGACGTTTGTTATAGGATACATTAAACAATGGGCCGTATTGCTGCTGAGAGTTAACACCCTTGCCCCTTATACAAGTCAATCTTATATACCGTTATTGTAAAGATTGCTGCTGAGAGTTAACACCCTTGCCCCTTATACAAGTCAATCTTATTTACCGTAATTGTAAAATGGGCAAGGGTGTTAACTCTCAGCAGCAATACGGCCCATTAGCTCAATGCAATGTCGTAAAAATTGTATTATCTATTTAAACTCATAACGACTTTAACGAGCCAATGAAAATGTATTTGTTTCCGTTCTTTAAACACTTCCAGGTTCTCCGGACTACAAGCTAACGATGTATCCACCATTCACAATCAAGCTGAGTCCAATGGAGATTCGAACCTTCCACATTCAAACAGCCAGGAATGACTGATACTATTAAGACGTATTTAAACGATCTCATGTTACACATTTCTTCAAACAGTGGATACGACAGTGTGCAATCAGTAGCGTATACCGCTATATTTAAAACTTCTTTTAATGATAAATTGTTATGGTATTTTTGTTAAATTATTGAATATAAAGAAATTGCTATTTAAATTTATTAAATATGGCTAATCAGCTATATTACACAATCCGACAATCACACATTCCAATCAATCATCTTACAACTCACAAGCAAACTAATCAGTACGTAGCGCAGGAACGGGCCCCACACAATCAGTGCATAACTCAATCATCGCAAGCAGTATAATTCAATCCGTAAGATTTCCTTATTATATATACATGGATTGAAAATGCTTATATAAAAGTATGTTTTGAAACAGCAGAGTTGAATGTACAAGACAGTTGTGCAGTTTCTAATATGATTGAGCTAGTTTATAACATTTACTTACTTTTATAGGCAAGTGTGAATGTAAACTACAATGGCGGCCTTTTTCTTATGGCTCCACTGAGAGTAAGAGTAGAGCCATCCTTGCATATATAGTCTCTAGACTCGGTGAGCAATTGTGTATGTTTGCTTCATCGGAAAGCGAATGAACATTAAAATATCCTTAGCACTAAAGCCTAGAACTCGGAGGTCAGTCTAGAGCTTATTAGAACAGTTTAGAGCCCATGACATCGTTTTTACACGAGCTTAAACAATACACAAAGAAATACTAAGATAAAGATAAAACTGCTAAAAACCATGTGAAATTGAAATTATACAAATAGAATATATGAAACTATTCCGTACAAACATTAACAAAGACACATATATGTTAAATGTTGTTTTATATCACACATATTTTTTATTGCTTTCAAAGTGCAGCCAATTTTATAGTATCGGTAAAATTTGGCTCAAGTCAGAAACACAAACAATTAAAAACAATTGTAAACAATTCTGAACATTGAATCCCAAAATCTAAAGATAAAGGCCCATAAATGTCCCGAAATGTGAAGATACAGTCCCCAAAAGCCCCGAAATCTGAAAATGAAGTCCCCAAAAGTCCCGAAATCTAAAGGTAAAGTCCACAAAAGTCCCAAAATCTAAAGATAAAGTCCCCAAAAGTCCAAAAATGTAAAGATAAAGTACCCAAAAGTACCAAAATCTAAAGATAAAGTACCCAAAAGTACCAAAATCTAAAGCTAAAGTACCCAAAAGTACCAAAATCTAAAGATAAAGTCCCCAAAAGTCCCAAAATCTAAAGATAAAGTACCCAAAAGTCCCGAAATCTAAAGATAAAGTCCCCAAAAGTCCCAAAATCTAAAGATAAAGTACCCAAAAGTACCAAAATCTAAAGATAAAGTACCCAAAAGTACCAAAATCTAAAGATAAAGTACCCAAAAGTACCAAAATCTAAAGATAAAGTCCCAAAAAGTCCCAAAATCTAAAGATAAAGTACCCAAAAGTACCAAAATCTAAAGATACAGTCCCCAAAAGTCCCGAAATCTGAAAATGAAGTCCCCAAAAGTCCCGAAATCTAAAGGTAAAGTCCCCAAAAGTCCCAAAATCTAAAGATAAAGTACCGAAAAGTACCAAAATCTAAAGATAAAGTCCCCAAAAGTCCCAAAATCTAAAGATAAAGTACCCAAAAGTACCAAAATCTAAAGATAAAGTACCCAAAAGTACCAAAATCTAAAGATAAAGTACCCAAAAGTACCGAAATCTAAAGATAA
Source organism: Anisus vortex (assembly GCA_949126835.1). NCBI lineage: Eukaryota > Metazoa > Mollusca > Gastropoda > Planorbidae > Anisus > Anisus vortex. Next base: position 9,007,914 of record OX421494.1, on the reverse strand, counting down.
AGTACCCAAAAGTACCAAAATCTAAAGATAAAGTCCCCAAAAGTTCCAAAATCTAAAGATAAAGTCCCCAAAAGTCCCAAAATCTAAAGATAAAGTACCCAAAAGTCCCAAAATCTAAAGATAAAGTACCCAAAAGTACCAAAATATAAAGATAAAGTACCCAAAAGTACCAAAATCTAAAGATAAAGTACCCAAAAGTACCAAAATCTAAAGATAAAGTACCCAAAAGTACCAAAATCTAAAGATAAAGTACCCAAAAGTACCAAAATCTAAAGATAAAGTACCCAAAAGTACCAAAATCTAAAGATAAAGTACCCAAAAGTACCAAAATCTAAAGATAAAGTACCCAAAAGTACCAAAATCTAAAGATAAAGTCCACAAAGACCCAAAGACTAAGATAAAAGTCTAAGCAATTAGTTCTCAATTCCATATTCTGTTTACTGAATATATTACAATTGCTTATGCTGGTTTCATTAACTACATGTCATTTTATTTTTTGATTTGCATGGTATCGGTGTTTCTGAAACCTTTTAGTCATTAGTCTTTGCCCATTTAAATGCTGTTTAGCCAATGAAACTGGGTCACAAATTTGTAGCATCCCAAAATCCCCTTGCTGCTCTGACATCCGGTTTCAGTTTTTTATTTCAGTGTCAACCTATGAAATACTCAACCAAACAATTGCACTGATCTATATATCTTTTGTCTCAATATTGTAGGCCATTGATAAATATTTGAGTTTTTTTTGTTATTAAACATTTCTTTGTTCTTGTATTTCAACAAAATTACTTTTGATTGTTCAGTATAAATGTATGACCTTTACCTTCGACTCAATGTAAGGTGAAGCTGCAAGTGATATTGCATATACACCTGTTATTATCATATTGATACAGTTGTTGTTGTTGTTGTTTTTCACACCTTTTATCCAGTCATAATGCAAGCGGTATATTTATTTGTTATTTTTTTATCAGTCCAATTTGATGACGTTTTTATTTCTAAAATTCCCACATCAGTAAACTTTTCTTTAGGCCTTCTAACAAATTAATTTACTGAATATTTAAGCTACATAATTACTGTCCAAGATAACTTAACTTGTATTCCTTGATACATTTTATCTCGTTTCTTTAATTAATGGGTGAAATGCGTTTTGTTCAAGACTCTCAAGGTCATTGAATAAAAAAATGTTCAGGGGTGGGAAAATTAAGTAGAAATAATTGAACACAAGTATAAAAGTCACAAGACTGGAGCTGGAAGCAGACGACCAGCTTGTTGGGGACGAAATTGGTTACAACTGGATAGACTTTCCCATGACCGGGATGCCTGGAGAGATTTTGTTTGTAGGCTATACTCCAAACAAGAATAGAGGCGATGGTGATGATGGTAGACACACAACCATATGTTTTATATTATTTTTATTTCTAAAATTCAAAATTTTTGTTTTAGTGTTGCCCCTTAACTATGTTATTCACTATGTGATTTGTACAACTGCTAAATTATTCTTTCGCTGTTTTTGTTGTGTTTTTTTTTCTTAAAATATTTCTTTAAATAATTTATATTAACTTCAAAAACGGTTTTTCTTTGTAAAAGACTTGATTTCTCGAAGGCTTATTTGACCCACTTTTCGTCGTGATATTGACGTGTTTCATTGGACAACACATTCTATCAAATTTTCAGCTTCGTCACCCTCTTCTCAAACCACCAAATTTATTTTTTTTTTATTACACGTTAAGTTGCCTATTTGAAGATCCAGATTTAACGCATTTTTTAAATTATTTATTTTATTATTTTAATTATTATTTTTGACCGCCGATGACTGACATTTGTACGTTTTCATATCATGTAAAAATAATTTTTCTTTCTTGTTTCTAACTGATCCTGTTCTTCTAAATCTTCCTTATAAAAATTCTGTGAATTTGATGACAAACATAAATATTTATTTCCCTCGCTGTGCCATATATAAATATTTAATAATATAATATAGTTAAGGGCGTTTCCCTTTTTTTAAAATCCTTTTTAGATCTTTTAGTTTCGATTTGTGCGTGTTTCTTCCTTTGTGAGTAATGACTCGTAGGACGCAATAATCTTTTTTATAGAAGGAGCGTCTGTAATGTATAAGATACAAAAAAACTAATCTTCGGAAGTCAATATCTAATACATGACAACAAAATATCTCTCTATATATATAAAACAAACATTTGTTGTTTTTCGAGCTTGTTTAATTTTTGAAGTTAAACAGTATTTTACATTATGCGGTGATTTTAAAATGTGGAAATGTATACATATATACCACTAATTTATACATATAAATATATGGAAATGAACAAAAAAATTTATGTATAGTATATATATAAAGAAAATACATATACAAAAGGCTGTGAATGACCCTAATGGAGTATCCATAAATATGTATAAACTTGTACGTTTTCATATCATGTAAAAATGATTTTCGTTTTCTCTTTCTAAGTGATCCTGTTCAACTAAATCTTCCTTATACAAATTCTGTGAATTTCAGGCTGGCTAAGCTTCTACATAACGAGGTATTATTTAGGAATTGTGAATTGATGTTAAAGTCAAAGTCAATTTATAATTCCTATCTATCAACTCTACTTATACCTAAAATTCATGTTTCCATTCGTAATGTACTTTCACTGTAATAAAAATGTATATTTTGATTGAATATCCAGTACACGGTTTATATTACAGTAAGTGAAAGTTCCATGTGTGTAAAAAAACAACTTGTCCAGTTGATTGTGTGCTAAAATGTGATATGTATCGCTCCAGCATTGACCAATCATGAAATAATTTGACCCTTAGCATAAAGACCAAATAAAAATCAATTATGTGGGATGCGGTGACCCAGCAGCAGCGCGTTTCGACTGGCGTACCGAAGGTCCTGGGTTCGAGTCTTGGTGAAGGCTACGATTTTTTTCTCCCTGGACTCTAGGTTGTCCCTAAGTCTACCCAGCTCTGATAGGTACCTGACATTAGTTGGGGTAAAGTAAAAGCGGCTGTGCATTGTGCAGGCCACACATCCCCTAGTATGCCGCGCCCACTGAAACTCATGGACGCTGCTTCACCGGCTCTTTTGTCAATTTAGTACGACGAATACTTTCCTTTTTATTAAAAAAATCAAAAATAACTAATCTATTAATTCATAATTCAACACTATATCATACAAAACCCACATTTTAAGAATAATATGTCAATGTTTAATTTTTAAGGAGATATTCTTTCACTGTAAAAGGGGTTTTGATGTTAATCTGATATTCTGATTTATATTAAGAAACAGTTTACTTTTCGTAAAGGTTTTTACTTTGGTATTGTAGCGAATCGTTTTTTGTTATTTTTTATATTTTAATGCTAGTAATCTTTGCTCACTAATAAATATTTGGTGTATTTTATTTTATTTTATTTTTTTAATTTTATTTAGAAACTAAATTTAATTAATATTTTATTGTTATCTTTTAAACAGTTTTTTTTTAATTAGTCAATAATAATGTATTTATACAAAGTTATACAGTTTATATAAATCTATATTTAAGATTGTTTATTGGTTCATGAAGTAAAGTTAAAGTGTGTGCTGTCGATGCATTAATGAAATGTTATGATCATTTTGGTGTTTGTGTATACACATCTCGTTTTGTTATGTTGAATGCCTTATACAACAATGTGAGCTTGGTCTTCTAAATTTGTTGAATCTCGATTTTCAAATGTAAAAAGAAATTGTAATAAAATCGCCATTTAATAAAAAAATGTGCTGTTTTGTTGATTTAGCTTCAATACATTTAACATAGTTTGTTAATCTGGTAAGAAATTGATAATGGTATATGCGCCACTTAAGGTTGGTAAATACGACCATGAATAAGAAGAACTTAGCCTTACAATCAAATCAAAACATTAGATAATCTTCTGGGCACGATGAGGGAAAAGTTGATGAGAGTAAGGGCGATAAGGAAGATTTAAATCCAAAGGTTCTCAACCTTTTATTTGGTTCAATGACCCCTTTTTACAATCGTATTGTACTCACCGCCCCCCCCCCCCAGCCCCCAGCCCTTCCGAAAGTAAATTTATGAGTAAAAGCTCTACAGGCTGACTAGGCTTGTATGCTTTTTTATGCTCTGTTTGGTTCAATTTGGCATCTCGTTGTTATGAAGGTACTGATGGCAAAGTATCACCGCTGTGTATTCAATCACATGGAGTCAATGGAGCCGACGCAGTAGAACTGTTGTATCATAGCGCCTTGAATTACCCATGACTAGCCGGGCGGCACTGTTTTGAATAGGAAATGTTATTAAATATGTCTGACTGTTACAGAGCTGTTGTCTAAAATATAAAGCTCGTTTTGGTTACACAAAAAAAAGTAATAGTGTTGTATTAATTTCAAATTTTGCGCAGCAGCGGTCTTCCCATCCAAATTATATAAATGGGGAATATCAGTAGTTGGCACCATTTTACAAGAGAGCAAACTGCTCTGCAGACTGGCTAATCTTATCTTATAATAGAAGAAGAAGAAACCTGTTTAGAACTGAATATTTTTTTATGAAATGGTTCTCTACTAGCTAAAAATGTGTAAGTTATAAAAATTTCCGAGAGTTCTTTCCTATTTCTTAATTAGATTGTATAAATTCTACAACCTTTTATTATAGCAAAGTAATAATACATAACTGTTTTAAATCTAACTTAGAAATAGAGCACAATAACAATCTATATTCATACTTAGATGAACATAGTGTAAAATAATCATAGGGACAAAACACTTTTCTTATCCCATATCAAATCATGCCATATGCTAAAACAAAAGCATACGAGTGGCCTACTCTTTCTGACTGAGTAACTTCCGGGCATGGAATGGGTCGCCTGAAAAGACCAGGAAAACCAAAGACTTGTCTGTGACATTTTTTGTAAATAGCCGAAGCAGGCTATTTAAGTAAAAAAAAAGATAAGCCTACCAGCCATGACATTTGCATTGTCCGTTAATTACAGGGGCAATTATATGTCACCATGCCCCTAACACAACAAATGTTTTCTTATTGTTGTATATGCGTATCTATGTACCTGTATGTGTGTGTGTTATAAAACTGCGCATATAATGCGGTATAGTGAACTCGTTCTCCATGCAACAGTCCGCAGAATCACTTGCGTCGTGCGGTGGTCACTGCGCAGTCTCTACGGGCTGTATCTGGCGCCCAAGAAGAAGCAGAAGAACAAGACACCCCTGGTTCGCTACGCTCTCATTGTGAACACCATCACCATCGCCGGATGTCTGTTTCTGTGGCAGCACTGGCCGGGGTCTGCGAGCTCCCCGGGGGAGTATGGCACCTGCACTTATAAGGTAAAAAAAACAACAACACATGATCAACTGGATATAGATCGTACAGAATATGAAGTCTCATTTTGAAATTGTTCCGGAAATACGGATATTCTCATTTGAACATTTTATTACAATGTCTGCTAAGGTCTAAAAGACATTCATATGGTGTTAGCTTACACATTATTAATTTATTGAATCATTATTAAATAACAGTGTAGTGAGATTTGAGAACTTGATTGCTTCGTTAATTAGAGAACTTTATGTTACGTTATTGGGACTGACTTAATAGGTCACTTCCTGTGTTGTTGTCCTAGTTACAGCCTCGCTGCATGTTCAACAATTAAAGTTACTATACATTTACATACGTTTGTCATTATTAAGATCAGACTTCATTACAAACAGGAACATTTGATGCTTTAGAAAAGTAAACTTAATATAATATGGGTTACAAATGCTGTTTTATTTATATTTTTTAGTCTACAGATAACATTCTTAAGGAGACTATTTGCTATATTTAATGTGTCAATCATGTATCTTTTAATTCTGGATTTATAGTTTTGGGATACACTTTAAAAACCATAGTATGTATACGATGTCAAAATGTTTCATACATGTTGTAGAGTGGTGGACGCTTCCGTCAAAGTCCATCTAATCCCGTACAGCAATATTGAAGTTGTTTGGTCAGAAACTTCTGACCCGATGTTTCAGACATGTCCTAGAATAATGGACGGCAACTTATCAGACTTGGCACGCAGACCGATTTTCGGTGGCAGCAAGGGACTTCCAAGAAGAAGATTATTTTTTTAATGCAAAATTCATGAAAATTACTCTGGCCTCATCATAGGGCTCGCGATCTGAGATTGAATCTATTGTTAAAATAATATTTGATAGCTTCTTAAATTTTATTGATTTATCGGCAATTCTCTTCTACAAGAAAGTGTTACGGAATGTAGAGATCTGTTGTTGCACATCGTGTTTGTTGCTTTAAAAGAGTGTTGGATAGTTTAATTTCTTGTCTGGAAGCAAATAAATGAACGTTTATCGGTACCGGTATTGAATGAGAAGAACTAAGTGTTAAAGCCGATGTTTCTGAATGACATAGCAACACAATTCAATACGTTGAACTTGCAAGGACGGGGTCATACATCACTTGAACGGTTAGACCACTAAAATGAAATCGCATGGAAACTGGACATATCTTGCCGTGAAATCAAATTCAAAAAAGTTAACAGCTTCCCTTTTTAACGTACACTAAGATAGATGGATGGGTTTTTGCGGGGGTACATTGAAGCACTTAAAGCAAAGTTTTCTAAACAAAGGCAAGACTTTTAAAGTCATGGTCTCATGTTTGCATACACATCAAGACCGACTGGCTTGAACGTACTACTTCTACAATTTGGATCTTCTTTTTTATATAGAGGTTAATTTGCTATTTTAACACGCAGCAAGTAGAATTTTTAAAATTAAAAAAACATGCATCGAATAGTGGAAATGTGCGAAATCTAGCAGGAAGCTGCTTAGGAAAGTCATCTTCTATTCTCATCAACTAGACTTTGGCTCTACAGCTTTTAGTTCACCTTGCACGTGTAAACACATATTTATCGCACATGAAAGCTGTTTTAAGCCATACAAAGAGGTCACTTACACTTGACAACTCAAAAGTTACTAAATATGTACCCGGCAATAAACAATGACATTATTAGCAAGGAGCATTCAAGTAGTAGGCGCTCATTAATTGATACATGCTAATTACATTCAAACCGGCTGGTCCTGCGGTTAGTTCACCGGTTTGTCAATCAAAAACCAACCGACACGTCGCGGGTTCTACCCCTGCCACCGACCGATCCCTGCCGCCCTGCAGGAGTTTTGGGACTAGAGGACGTAATAATCTTCTAGAGCACACTGAGCATGCTAAAATAACTTTGATAGAAAAGCCCTATATAAATAACCATTATTATTAAACGAGTCATTAAGCTCATCTTCTTTAATTAAGCATAAATAGAATTATGTCTTAAACATTTTTTAAATTATTATTTTCATAAATATAAGAGTCTTAGGCCTATATACTAGCATTATATTATGTTATTGTTGTAAATATTCATGTTTACTTAAGTCGACTTATACAATTAATGCATTGAATGTTTCTTTACATTCATAACTCTAATTACAAGTTAAAATAAATACTATAATGATAGATTTGTATAAGGAAATAATTATTAATAAGTAATATTTTTTAAATTACAAAACATTACATGTTTGGCATCTCACTAAAATATCAAATTTGGAAACTTTAATTTCATAAAAGGGAGATAAATAACTCCTTTTATTGGCGTTAATATTTCGAAATGTTTTCCATTTTTCCTTAAAAGAAAATAGCTTACATTTAGCTTTAAAAATAATTTAAGCTATTATTCCTATTTTCACCTAATAAGTAAAATTAAAAGAGTAAATGTAAAATACTGTAATCATATTGGCTAATTATAATGCAAAAATAGTATCATCAACATCATTTACAATTGTTACCAAATAAGGAGCCACTCGCATTCGTTTCAAACGTAAGAGAACTTACTTGCGAGATTCGGGGGGTGTGGATCCGGGTCTGGAAATGGAAATGCAGAACGGAAAGAGGCGAGATCAGTGGCGCAGCTAGGGGAGGGGGTGGGGTCCAAAATCGAAAGTCTCCCCGGGCCCCTACTTTAGGGGGGCCCCAAAGGAGTGTATTTTTGTTCTTTTTCTTATGTCATAATGTCGAATGTGAAAATGCAGGCCCCCCCAAAGAGGCCAAGCCACCCGGGCCCCCAAATCCCTAGCACTGGGCGAGATCTATCGATTCGGATATGACCCGAATCAGACCCGGATTTAAAGTGAACTATGGAAACCAGGATATGGAAATGCAGAACGGGAACGGATCAGTACTGATCCGGGTCTTTTGGCAGTTATCGGCTTTTCGGATCAGTTCCTTTAAAAGACCCGGTTCAGTTGTTTTTAGTGAGCGACCTATCGCTAATGACAACTGCATTACATTCTTGGACAAATTAAATATTACTGTGAACGTTCAGCAATGAATTTTGTATTTCCAATTGGCCTTGATCTTAATACAACGCTAAATAAATTGTCTTTAAAAATATAGTGGAGCTTGTTAAAGTTCAGGCTGTTGGCCCGCTGAATGATTAAAAATCCTAGTTTTGGCACACTATTAACAAAACGTTGCCGGTCCATGTCCTATAGTCCTAGAGCAGTGGTCGGCAACCCATTGCAAGCATGCCAGACTTAGCACGCAGAGCGATTTCCATTGGTACGAGGAAAACCTCCCAAAAGGCAATTTAACCCTTACAGTCCCGGGCGCGTATATAGCGGAACTGAAGGCAGCATAGATAGAAGTAGGTCGGTACGGGAAGGGTTAAGTCGTTTCAACAAGAAATTTAGTGCTAGAGGAAGATGACCTTTAGGCTGTTGGCATGTTGACTGAATAAGGAACCCTACTTTGGCACACTGTTATCAAAAAGTTTACCGACCACTGTCCTAGAGTATTGGACGCGGCCTTCAATGTCCACCACATCACATTTAGCCATATTGATGTTGGTTGGTCAAAACTTCTGTCCCATGTTTCAGACAAGTCCCAGAGTAGTCGACGCTGCCTTCAATGTCCACCACATCACATTTAGTCATGTTGATGTTGGTTGGTCAGAACTTCCGTCCCAATGTTTCAGACATGTCCCAGAGTATGGGACGCGGTCTGCAATGTACACCACGTGACATTTAGTTATATTGATGTTGGTTGGTCAGAACTTCCGTCCCAATGTTTCAAACATGTCCTAGAGTATTGGACGCGGCCTTTAATGTCCACCACATCACATTTAGTTATATTGATGTTGGTTGGTCAAAAATTCTGTCCCATGTTTCAGACATGTCCCAGAGTAGTCGACGCTGCATTCAATGTTCACCTCATCCCCTACAGCCATATTGACGTTGGATGGTTGGACACTGTCGATGAGTATTATACGGGAGTCATCAATATGTATAATTACGGTGAGTTTGTTTATATGTTTGTTTATATATTTATATGTTTGTCCCCTATAGGCGCCTAAGCCATTTGACTATTCGGACTGATTGATTGATTGATTGATTGATAACAAATAGATAGACAGATAGATGGATGGATGGATGGATAGATAGATAGACAGATAGATATAAACGTATTTAAATATGTAATATATTTTGATTGGCTAATTGATTGATCGACAGACAGACGGACAGGTGGATGTAAAAAGGACAGATTGGCATAGAAGGGGGCGGGGGGGGGGGTTGATATCGGTATATATTGTTATAAATTTGTTTGTTAGATTGTTACACTTTTAAACAATCGAACAGTCCCGTAAAAACGTAACTGGCCCATAACAATAAATACAAATATTCACTTATATCATTCTTAAGTACTTAGAGGACAGAAAAAATACGTTGACTGTATAAACTATACATTAACCCAGTGTTCTTGTATACTAAATGTACACCTAGACATCCCAACGTGTGTCCGGTGCATTCTGAGATCTTCCATTGCCGAGCTGTTGGCCGATCGCACAAAGACGTTTAACTTTGTGGAAATGAAATACTTCTCACTCTACTGGGAAGAAGCCGGACCGGAAGAGAGAGCCGCCATCCGTCAACTACTGTATGAACGTAGGTGCAGTACTAGAAAGGAATGAAATTTAATAATAATTTAAGACCATAAAGTAAATGCGTACGTCTATAATAAGAAGCTAGAAGTCAGAGAAAGTAAAACTGTATCAAAAAGTTCTCAAAAGTATATCTAAAGTTAACGAATGAATCTTGATTTATAAATTAGTTTTGGAATGGTTGAGTAAAAAGAAACACTTTTATATATCTAAATTTATAAACAAGCTTTATTTGGTATTTGAAAATAACTCAGAAATGAAAGGGCTGCGTTTTAAAAGTTTTGTTTTACACACTGGTGTTGCGATGGTGTCCGGATGGTCCCGAGTTCGAATCCCGGTGAAAGCTTGGATTCGTTTCCAGATAATAATAATAATAATAATAATAATAATAGTAATAATAATATATAGCGCTTCTATCCATGCTATTTTAGCATGCTCAGTGCGCTCTAGAAGATTATTACGTCCTCAAGTCCCAAACCTCCTGCAGGGCGGCAGGGATCGGTCCGTGGCAGGGATAGACCCCGCGATCAGGAGGGTGTCCCTGAGTCAATGATAATGGGTACCTGACAGAAGTTGGGGATAAGTAAAACGGCTGGGCATTGTGCGGGCCACACATCCTCGTGTATACCGTGGCCACAGATACTAGTAAAAAAAAACTTGCCCCATGTATCATATTTGTCTGAAAGTAATGTCTACTTTAGTTTAATATAATATATTATAAGACAATGGCATCCACAATGGTGAATAGATTATAGTTTTTTTTATCTTATATATTATAGACGCTCTTTTTATAAAGTAGCTTATTGCGTCATGCGCTCATCCGTGGTCCGAGTCTAGTCTTGCTATCTTAAATGATGTTAAGTTACTAGTTTTCCTGGTTTGGTCAGGTAACCCATTCCATTCCCGAATGCCACTCGGAAAGAAAGAGTACTTACATGCATTAGTTCTTACATAAGGGACAAGTAAAGTGTTCTTGTCCTTAAGTTTTTCTGAAATTTAGTTGGTATTTTGAAGAAACGGTTTTACAAGTACAGTATTCGTTTCATACTATCTTCGTCGATAGAGAAAATGAAGCAACGGTTTTTTGTGTGTTCTTGTGGTGCCCTTAGCATCTCTTAAAATTGTATCCTTACTCGCCCTCCTACCCAGGCTCATATCATAATTGTTTTTTATTACGAGTCGGAACTTTTTTATACACGATTTAAAAAAAGAAAAAAGAAACAGAATCGGAATATTTTATTGAAGGGATGTAACTGGGTAAATACCTTTATGAACGTGTCTGTTTAGGATTATCTTCTCTTTACACTAAATACTTAACAATTGTGTCCATTCACTTTTCGTTTTGCGTAGGTCGCCTGGAGTTGCTAGGGGGCGGCTGGGTGATGGGGGACGCCGCCGTGACCGTCTACAATGACCTCATCGACCAGCACACGATGGGCTTCCAGTTCATCAACGCCACGTTCGGCCCCTGCGCCCTGCCGAGGTGTGCCTGGCACATTGACCAGTTCGGCCATGCCCGCGAATACGCCTCGCTTCTGGCCCAGGTAAGTGCGACACATCTTTCGGTGAAAGAAAGTGCGCGCCAAAAACAAACGGCTCTTGATATAGCGAATAAAAGGCGTCTCTCGAAAAATCTATTTCAAAAAGTGCTACGAAGTGCTACGAAGTGCTACGAGAAATAGAAGTACAGTTAAACATCTATTCTATTGAACGGAGCCTGAGAAATAGAAGTACAGTTAAACATCTATTCTATTGAACGGAGCCTGAGAAATAGAAGTACAGTTAAACATCTATTCTATTGAACGGAGTCTGATTTAATAAACCCTCGGGTCTTCTGTCGTCCGTCTGGTGTCTGGGTTCACTATGAACTAATACACTCAAGCCACTCGATGAATGTTTAAAGACGAAAATTAACATTTGAACTTATTTACAAACAAAAATATTAAAGAAAGGAACACTTATCGATAATAAGTAGTTTTTGTTTGACACTCAGCAAAACAACAAAAACTAACTTACACATCAGCGTGCCTTTTATAGGTTTCGGTGCAGAAAGTGCTCGAATGGATTTTCCCGAAGTTGTCAGAATGCAAAGGGAAAATATGTAGAGACTAGGAGAACACATATTTCACTAATCTCTAAGCAACAATTAAATATAAATGCATAGCTCCAAAGGAGTTATAGATATAATTCTAAATAGACAATATGAAAACTATTTAAAGATGCAATACAGGTAATATAACAAGACATACTTATTGTGCTATTACTGATTGGATTTTGATTTAAAGCCATGGCGAACCAACCAACAGCCTGGTTGAGTTATGAACTGAAATCAGTAATAAGGTCAAGGCTATAAGTCACGTTGGCTCGCCCACATCTCCTCATAGCCTGGGCACCACACCAAAAACCTGCGAGACTCTTTAACTCCCAACTGTGCAAACGTCACTGTGATTGAGATACGCATTTTACTATGGACGGTATTAGATTTGCTTTCCCCGGGGGATGCTTCCGGTGTGCAAAATCTCTGGAGATTTTAGACAGTTTGCTTTAATCTAAAGGCGGCTGCACAGTCATAATTGAGTGGCCACACTACACCTGAGGCGTGAAACCTTTTTTCTTTCAGATAGGGTTCGACGCCCTCTTCGTCAGCCGTGTGCCACTGAGGGAGAAAGAAGAAAGACAAGCCTCTGGGACGATGGAGTTTGTGTGGCAAGCCAGCCCCAAAAATTTAAGTACGGCTAAAATCACTTCTCTAAACATTTAAGTACGACTTCATTCACTTCACTAAACAATTACGTACGGATTTATTAGCTATTCTAAACAGTTAAGTTGGGCAACATTTACTTTACTAAACAATTTAGTACGGAATCATTCACTTAATGGGCACGGTGATCGTGTGGCAGCGCGTTCGGTTGGCGTACCGAAGGTCCTGGGTTCAAATCCTGGTGCAGGCTAGGATTTTTTGTCCAGTGACTGGAGGGCGTCCATGAGTCTACCCATCTCTGAAGGCTACTTGACCTTAGTTGGGGTAAAATTACGGCGGCTGTGCATAGTGCTGGCCACACAATCACCTAGTATGCCGTGGCCACAGAAACTGGTGAACGCTGCTTCACCGGACCTATCGTCCGGCTATATTGCCTATTAAATTCTAGCTTAATGCACTTCTTTATAGATGTGCCTATTTATTTATATCACCTATCGAGCATAAAACATATTATTTGTTTTTCTATCAGAAAACCAGTCCGACATCTTTACTCACGTGACCTATAACGGCTACACGTCACCAACGTCCTACATAGTGGACAGCGACCAGTACCGGGTCAAGAGGGTAAGATGGCCGCCTTAAAACTTACATATTATTATCACCATAAATATGCAATTACAGAGTATGTGTTGGTTTGAGTGTTTTTAATTTTCCTTAATCTAGATTAGATCTAGACTAGTTAATTATTATCATTAAAGTTATGTTTGAAAATAGTTTGTAAAGTGTTGTCTTTGTTTGTTTATATCATACATAGGCTCTCTCGACGAAGAGTTTTGTCTCTGATATTCTCCTTCGAGTAAGTAAACAATATTTGTGGTTTTATGCTGTAAACACATGTGCAGCTCACACCTACAGCGTAGTAGCACCTCTGTGGGGGAATGAACTTCCGAACAAAATTTAACAAGCCGTCAATATAGACATTTTAAAAACAAAACAAAAAACACACTTTTTCGATTTTTTTACTAACATAATATGGTAAATGTAAAGCGCATTCGAAGTCTTTGTTATGAAAAGCGCTATATAAATTTGTAATTTGTTTTATTGTTGTTGTTATAATAAAGTTTTGATCATATACATAAAAGTCTGCATAAAGTCTACTTTATGATGACTAGTACAAGTCTTACAAAACCAACCATTTGATGGTGATCATCGGCTCCGACTTCGCCTACAGAAACGCCTCGAACTGGTTCAAAGCTATAGACGAATTGATCACGTCCGTCAACAATATGGTAAATACTCTCTTCAAATCATTTTTGTCTGTGTGGCAGTATTACTCTGCCATATTATTAACTGCATATGTCTCAGAAATTTAAAAAAAAAAAGGTTTTCAAGCCCCGTGGACCTATTTTCAAAATATATATACACTTTGTTAGTTTCCCTGATAAGTTACACTGAAAACGTAACAAAAAAATTAATATTCGACATCTATTTTTTACTGTACCATTTTTTTCTTGTCAAGCTAGAAGAGTTAAGATGTACACGGTACAGAACTATAATATATATATGTGCATGATAACCCTTAACGTCATGTAATATAAAAAATTACTTTTACAATAAGGAAGCTGTTGCGGTTTTCTCTAATTCATCATCATCGTGTTTCCTCCATCCATTTTGTCCGGTTGTGGTTATCCACAACCTGTATCAGAATAGCTGGGAAGGCACATCGTATAGTACTGCCCACGGTCAAATTGGGGAATGGTACTGCCCACAGAATAAATTATATACCTATTCTGTGGTACTGCCCACGGTCCCTTATAAGTAGGTCAAAACAAAGATGGCCTCCTTAGGTGGCGCTTCGGTCGTGACGTCACCGTATCCCTGTCACGTGGGAATAAAGCCCCGCCTCAAACCACCTGTATTCAATGTCAACGCGTCAACGCAGTGCTGATGATTTGAAAATGGGGAATGGTCAGCTCTTGGTCTAGAAGTGTCTAGACTAGTCTAGAGTCTAGATCGTCCTTCTGGTTTATTCTCTCGCAAACCATGCACTCATGTAATATTATTCAATTACTTATTATTACTTATTACAATTACCTGCCCACGTATGCTGCTGCTGTTGCTGGTCCGTCGGTTTCGATGAAGAGCATCCTTTGACAAAGTCATAATTGATTGTGGGACTGGAGAGGGCTGATAAGGCCCTATTCTTCTCCGAAAGTGTTGGCCGCATTTGGAGCACGGATGCGAGGCTTGATGGCCAGTGGTAGTGGACCTGGCTTTGCATGATCTTCTGAGGTGTCGCTTTTCCGTTGCCACCCTTCGCCTTTTCTCCTCGTGTGCTGCTGCCCCGGTGAAGGAGCCACTTAAATTACCAACGTGTTCACTCCTGCTATCGCACGTCTGCTTGACCAAGAGTTAAAACAATTAAATTACTGTCCGTTAAACAGTTTTAAATAAAAAGGCGCCACGCTGGGTAAATTGCGTCTTCTCTCCCTTTTCCCTACTCTCCCCACCTGACCAGACACGGTTTTTCCTTTCACGTCAACTGGTGACCTTCGCAGAGGGGAATCTTCTACGATAGCCCAGTTCCGCACTGGGCATTGTCCGATAAGGGGCCTTCTTTAGCAGGCTTAGGCCCCCAAGAGGATACGCGGTGTAGAAACTGCAGGGAGGCGGTAGAGACGGTCGATCACGTGAATGCAGAGTGCCCCGCCTTGCAAGAGTTTAGAGTGGATGGGGACGGCCAACCATTTGCGCCGACCCTTTATGGGAGTGTATCACAGTTACGTGATACAGTGAAGTTCGTTCTCCGAGCCCTAAGAGAGTAATCTCGGCTCGAATTCTCATTGGGAAGTGAAGTTCAAGTCTAGTGACCTTCAGAATTTACGTCATGTAAAACAATATCTAAATAAAATAAGAAAAATAAAACTCAATTATAAAAAAAAAAAGATAAATAATGATTTTCTTGTGAGGAAGATTTATTTTCTGCGGTGAATGCGCGTCTATCGGCAGGAACTAACCTTTGCTATTAACCAACAGGAAGCAGTAGAAGGCTACAAGCTTAACTTACTGTACTCGACGCCATCTTGCTACGCCTTCCACGCTAGACGGGAACACCCTGAGATGCAGACGAAGACCGACGACTTCCTGCCGCATTTCTCCAAGTTCGGTGAGGAATCTACGGTCTTCTGGTCAGGCTACTACACCTCCAGGCCAAGACTGAAGAAACACATTAAATTCGCTGGCCAGGTTTTGCAGGTAAGGAACAAAGCTTTTAGTTGGCAATGAATGGGTGTTGTCAACTAAGCTGGTTTTGTTTTCTTATATGCAAAAACTATTCCAATAACTTATATTTCTGAGATATCGTAAATATATTGCAACATTGTGCCCTTTGATGTCATCGAAGTATTAAATGAAATATCGTTTCTATAATGATCTCGTTCTATTAGTGATTTGACGGTTTGGTCAAACTTGATATATTGTATAATGTATACTAGGGGTCGGCAACCTAAGGCACGCGTGCCAGACTTGGCACGCAGAGCGATTTTAAATGGCCCGCGAGAAACTTCCAAGAGGTTTTTCTTGCTGAATTTTGTTTCCGGTAGTGAATGAGGATAACTAACTGTTGAAGTCGATGTTTCTGAATGGCAGCGAATATTTCAGTGAGTTGAACTTGCATTTACAAAGACCGGGTCTTGAAATTTTAGACCATTGGAGTGGATTTACAATGAAACTGGACATATCTTGCAGTGAATTTAATTTCAAAACACTTAACTACATGTATTTACTTCCCTAATTTATGACATATATTAAGATAAATAGATGGGCTTGTTTTTCAGAGTTTGATAAACAAAGGTAAGACTTTGACATTCATTGGCTCCTGTTTTCATACCACATTATTTATCTAACTACAATCGTCTTAGATGTGGATCATTTTTTTTAAGTGGCGGGATAATGACCATTTTAAAATGCAGCTAGTTTTTTATTTATATAAAGAAATAATAATTAAAAAGTAATATCATTAGTTAGATTAAAAAACATTTTTAGCATCACTATCATAATAGAATCAAATTAATTTGAAAACTGTATTTTAATAAAAGGGAAATAATTAAACCATTTTCTTTGCGCTAATATTTCTAATATGTTTCATATTATTTTTCTTTTTTAAACGATAAAATGACTTACAATTAATAATTATAAAATTATCAAACTATTTAAGGTAGTTAAAAATCTTATAAATATTATATGACTAAAGAATTTATATGTATTTATATGTATATTTTCAAACATTACATTAACTACCCAGTGTGAATGATTACTATGTATCAAATCCACTTAATGATCATTAGTCTGCAGAACTTGTAGTTTCGTGGAGTATTAAAGAGAATATCTCAGTAAAGATGAGATCAAAATATAATTAATCTAAAATTAATAGTAGGGGTATCTCGACAATCAAATAGATATTAGGAAATTTGTTGAGGGGGAAGAGGACTGAAAAATGTAATTCAGTTATTACTGGATTAAAATGATGTTTAATCGTATATACATATTTGTTTTGAGTGGCCTTATATAAAAACATAAGTAATTTTTGTGACAAAAACATGGTTGCCATGATTACGGCCGCCATTTTAAAAAAAAATAAACATTACAGAAGTTATACAATTTTAAAAAGTAGTATATCTAGATATTTTGGTTTCAATAGTGTTTTTGTGTAGTACTTTTACCATTTTAGGTACTAGACACAATTTTCATTGAATATTGTAAAAGGCTTTTTTTTTTATTAATTTTTTTATTTTAGTATTAAAATTTGGTATAAAAATTATTTTTTTTTTAAATACATTTTACAGACAAACTAATTATACATTCACCTTGAAAACGGGTCTAGTACCGCTAGTAAATATATTATATAAAGCTACATACCAAATTTCAACATGTAATCTTTAATGCTTCTCATTATTTTACAAATATCATATCACAAACACAACAAACAAAAACACATAATATTGAGAAAAACGCATTTAAAGGCAAAGAATCGACATAGGAATTGATTTGATCCACACATTTCAAACTCAATATTTCAGTACAAATTACAAAACCGTCATTTATTCCATTTTAGTTGATACATTTTTGTTACAATTAGGTTAAACAAGCTATTTTTAGCAAGAACTAAACAACTCTATTTTTGAAAAAAATATGCCAAATATGCCCCCTTTACTCACTCCTCTTCCCCCGTAAGATACATGTCGGTATGTCGGACCATATTGATCATAGGGCCGGAGTAGCAGCGTTCCCCAGTCATAAGTGTGAAAGACATTAATTAACCATAAGTGTGAAAGACATGCATTAACCATAATTGTGAAAGACATTAATTAACTATCAGTGTGAAAGACATTAATTAACCATAAGTGTGAAAGACATTAATTGACCATAAGTGTGAAAGACATGCATTAACCATAATTGTGAAAGACATTAATTAACTATCAGTGTGAAAGACATTAATTAACCATAAGTGTGAAAGACATTAATTGACCATAAGTGTGAAAGACATGCATTAACCATAAGTGTGAAAGACCTTAATTAACCATAAGTGTGAAAGACCTTAATTAACCAAAGTGTGAAAGACATTAATTAATCAAAAGTGTGAAAGTTAGTGATAAAATCTTGTATTTGGTGTTAAAATTAAATATTAAACGCTTCAATGATTTTCTCTATAAATCTATAAATCTATAAATCTATAAATCTATAAATTCTCTATAAATCTATTTTGCTGGTAGCCTTGCTCTTGCTACGGCGCTAAAATAAAAAATTAATTTCTTAAAAACATTTTTTTGAAATATAATAGAGCATGTTGACTTTCAGTCTGTTCTTACGCTGAATGCTTTACAAATCCTAGTTTGGCACACAATTAGCAAAAGGTTGCCGACCCCTGCTGTATAATATCGCCCTCCCTTCCCACCTACGACTTTCACTACAATTTACCTTTCAGAGTTGTAAGCAGCTCATGCTGTTCGCTAAACTCTTCGATATGAAGAAACAAGTGGACATCTTACGTAAGTGTTTTTCAAGCCATTCTCTTCAGATAAGGCGCACACTAAGAACTGTATAAGGCGTACACTAAGAACTGTATAATGTGATACATATTTATGTGTTAGTCATTTTTCTCCAAATCAGCAGTCTGAAACACGCGGTCGGCGGGTCGCATGCGGCCTACCAAGTAGATTGTTTTGTGGCCCGCCAGTAAGCTTAAAAAAAAGATGTACTGTTCGTGAAATTCAGACAGCTAGTACTGATACACATAAAATTGTATTGTGAATTGTATATACTTAACATACTTAATAATAATAATGATAATGATAGTTAACTTTGGTATAATTCTTTGTGTCTAGATTGTAAATTGGCATATTTTTAGTGATAAGTAGTAAAATGAGTTAATAAGATGTATGAAGAGTTTTTTGTTTACTAGGGTCGGGTTGTTGGAGGGGGGGGGGGGGGGTCCGGCCCCTTAACACATCTCTTAAGTGATAAAATGGCCACAAGCCTACATCCGAGTTTGAGACCCCTGCTCTATATCAGAGGTTCTCAACCTTTTTCGGCTCACAGCCCCGTTTTACAATTTTTTTCCGCTCACCCCCCCAACCTTATTTTAGCGCCCACTCCTCCCCCCCCCTTCCGCCCATCCGTACTATAGTTTCCGCAATTTTTTTTAGGCGGACTAGACTTTTTGTGTGATTAATTATCTTTAAAAAAGCTGAAAAGGAAACATATTGTAAGAGTTAATAGATCAAAAAATTGCCTTAACAAAAGGTTGAAATAAATGAATTCGAATCGTTTGCCTAGTGTGTTGCTAGTAATATGTCTATTTTTGTATCAATTTTGGTTGCAAAAGCCTTAGGTCTAATAATCAGTAATATTTGTTGTATTACAAAACAGAACTTGTTCGGCATCATTATTGAATCAAATGTGGAAACATTTTTTTTGTGTTAAAGGGAGATAATTATCCCGTTTAATTTGAGCTAATAATTCTGTTTTTTTTTTTCTTTTATAAAAAATTAATGGTTTACAATTTATAACTTCGAAATGATCAAACTGTAAAAGTGTTTGAAAATAGTATAAATATTATATGACTAAAGAATTTATATGTATATTTTCGAACATTACAATAACTATCCAGTTTGTATGATTTGTACTTATCTATACCGTTTAACAATAGTGTTGGTACATTCGGTACAGTTTAAAATACATTAACGACATCGCGATTAAACTGAGATCAAAAAATTATTAGCAGATGTTAGGGCATAGGTTCTCATCGGGGGCGATATCGCCCCCCGTGGGGCGGTGAGAAGCTTTAGGGGGGCGCTGACATTCCTGGGAGCGATTGGGGGGCGGTGAAAGGCAAGTGGGCGGTACAAACGTACCTGATATATTTTAACACCTCAGGTTTTTGAATCGATTAGTTTTTGGAGGATGAAATGTGATGTTAATGCAAGTGCTGCTAAATATCTGATATCCCCCAACAGTATGCCTACATATTATTATATTAATCGCAGTGACTTTTCGATGAAGCAGGATCTGTATTTGGCAAAAATACTGTGCGGCCGGCTGGTCCTGTGGTTGGTTCACCGGACTGTCGCCCTAACATCTGCTAATATTAATGATATTTTGACCTCAGTTTAACCGTGACGTCCTTAATGTAGTTTAAAACATTTATACTCACAAATAACCATTGTTATGCGGAATAGATATGTAGTAATCACAAAAACTGTGTAGTTATTGTAATGTTTGAAAATATACATATAAATTCTTTAGTCATATAATATTTATATAATTTTCAAATACTTTTTACAGTTTGATCATTTCAAAGTTATAAATTGTAAGCCATTTCTTTTTTATAAAAGAAAAAAAACATCAGAAATATTAGCTCAAATAAAACAGGCTAATTATCTCCCTTTAACAAAAAAATGTTTCCACATTTGATTCAATAGTGATGCCGAACAAGTTCTGTTTTGTAATATAACAAATACTACTGATTATTAGACCTAAGGCTTTTGCAACCAAAAGTGAAACAAAAATAGACAAATTGCTAGCAACACACCAGGCAAACGATTCGCATTTATTTATTTAAACCTTTTGTTAAGGCAATATTTTGATCTATTAATTCTTACAAAGTTTCCTTTTCATTTTTTTTTAAAGAAAATTAATCACACAAAGGTCTAGTACGTCTTAAAAAATTGCGGAAAGTATAGTCCAGATGGGCATAAGGGGTGGGTGTGCGCTTAAAGAAAGTTGGGTTGGGGGCGGTGAGCGGAAAAAATTTTTTTTTAAGGGGGCGGTGAGCCGAAAAAGGTTGAGAACCTATGTGTTAGGGCGACAGTGATCTGTTAGCAGGGTTGACAGTCCGGTGAACCAACCAAAAGATCAGCCGGCCGCACACTATATGTGCCAAATACAGACCCCTACTTCATCGAAAAGTCACTGCGATTCCTATTTCTTATTAATATAGTTTACATACTGTTAAGGGAAATATCAGATATTTTACGGCACTTGCGTTTACATCACATTTCATCCTCCAAAAACTAATCGATTCATATAGCTGAGGTGTTAAAATATATCAGGTAGGCTACGTTTGTACCGCCCACTTGCCCTTCCCCGCCCCCAAATCGCCCCCGGGAATGTCAGCACCCCCCTAAAGCTTCTCACCGCCCCCCGGGGGGCGATATTGCCCCCGTTGAGAACCTGTACTCTAAATGTAGGTATTGTTGGTAGCGTGTCTTGTGTCGTTGTTGATGTATCTTTAAACCCAATGATTTGATTCGTTGGACTGTCCAGGTGACGCCATGAGTATCATGCAGCACCATGACGCTATAACGTGAGTAGATTTTGTTGTTGGACATTAATACTGAAAATTTAAAACAGAGTTCATAAAATGGCTTTAAAAAAATGTATGTAATGAAACATTCGATTTGTTTCATTAATTCATTAATATAATTTTGTTTATTGCTTGTTTATATTTAAACCCATTTTGTTTTCAGTATTTTTGTTATTCCTTTTGTTTGCTATTTGAAGTTGTTTGAAATAGTTTAACTGTTTATCTATTAACTGATTAATTACCTACTGAAATAAAAGCAATATTTTAAAACGAATTATACCATTTTGTAAGGAAAAGAATTTTGCATAAGATGAGTTTAAACGAAAGTAAATTAATTTGTTGGTTTAGCAAGAATATATGTTGAAATGTGATTTTTAACGAAAAAAAAGACGGAAGTTATAAATTGACACTTTACCTTATATTTCTTTTTTCTCCTAATTAAATTAAATTAAATTAAATTAAATTAAATTAAATTAAATCTCCTATCAATCCTAATTATAAAAAGTATATCCAAAAACGAGCCTAATAATTCTATGAGAAAATGTATTGAAGGGTATTTGCAAAATCAAGATAATTGTATCATTCCGAAACGAAATGTCTAATTTATTTCGACTTATTTTTGCCGAAATTTAGCAAAAAAAACTAAGCATGTTTAGCCTTGAAATCTTTAGAATGTAAACATATTGTGCTGAAAAAAAAAATCCACGACTTCTATTGCTGAAAAACACCTTAATAGATCATATGTTTTAAAAACAAATTAATGGAACTTTGTTCGTTTCTATTTATTTAAAAAAAACCTTTCTTGAATGTGGCACACAGCGGCACACAGAAAAAGTCAGTGACGTCAGACTACAACAGAATGTTGAGTGAAGGGATTCACGCATGCCAGGTAATAGTCAGAAAGAAATTAAAACTGCTGACCTTAGATAAACCTTCCTCTAGAAAAACTTTTAACTCGCACATTCCATTATTGGTTTTAAATTTACTTGCCTAAAATATGATTTCATCGACACATATCCGTTTAACCATTGAACCAATTCTAGAGCTTTTCATGATAGGCTACAAGTCTTTTGTTGTAAAATATGCATTGATAAGGTTCAGTTTTTATTTTTGAATTACAATGAATTGATTTCGTTTTTATCATTTTCATAATTATATTTTTTTGGAATGTATAAATATTCATAAAAATCTTACCGTGTCATCGAATTTCCGAGATGTAATCAAATATGAGGAAAGGGTCACGGCGGCGTGTTCTGCTGGCGTACCAAAGGTCCTGGGTTCAAATCCTGGTGCTGGATAGGATTTGATTCACAGGTCTGGAGGGCGTCCCTGAGTCTACCCACCTCTGATGGATACCTGACCCTAGTTGGGGTAAAGTAAAGGCGGCTGGGGCATAGTGCTGGCCATAGTATCACCTTGTTTGCCGTGGCCAGATAAACTGGTGAACGCTGCTTCACCGGCCCTATGAAACCATTTGGTATGCCGGGATACTTTACTTTACTAATCAAATATGCCGCGTGGTGTCCAACGTTCATTCTGTCATCAATAGACTCTCCCATCATCTCCTATATTATATAATCCCACAGTCCGTCATGTCCAGGGCCTACTACAATCTGTGGTGGATGGCTGGTGACTACAACGTCACGTCACAGTTCTGTCCAGACCTCAACATCAGCTCTTGCCTGGTGTCAGAACACAACGACAGAGTACGTATGTCATCTATATGGCCTAATTACATGACTACTTCACATCACATTCTTAGACATACGTTTGATATGGTAGCAACAAAAACCCTATTTCCTGCATAGTTTGTTTTAGAAGTGTATAAAACATTAGGATTCATATAAAGGAACCCTTACAAATGTAATTTAATACAAAACTAAAATGCTATCTCACATTAGTTAGGCCTATACTAGAATATGCAGCATCTGTATGGGACCCATCAACTAAAGAAAACATTTTTAAAAATTTGAACAAATTCAAAAAAGACCTGCAAGGTTCATAACTAGTGAATATTCCCAATTAACAAGAGTAACGCCATTAGTCAAATCATTAAACCTAGAAACACTAGAAGACAGAAGGGCAAAGAGTAAAGTAGTAAGAATACATAAGGCATTAAATTCTAATTTAGAAATACAACCCAATGACAATCTGTTGTAATACTAAGATAAACATAAGAACAAAACACTTTCCTTATCCCTATGCAAGAAAAAATACATATAAGTACCCTTCGGGCATGGCATTCGGGCATGGAATAGGTTGCCTGAACGAGCCCGGAAAACCAGTAACTTAACATCATTTAAAACATTAATAAAATTCAAGACTAGACTTGGACCACGGATGAGCAAAAGATGCAATAATCTTCTTCATAGAAGGAGCGTCTGTAATATATAAGGTAAGATATAACCAGTTTGTAAAATTTTTATCCCATTTACTTCTATATATCCCAATGAGGCTATGACCTGTTCTGCAGTATAGGTCTAGTCATTAGTTTATCCACGCTGGTCAGCCTGCTGGAGTCAAGAGTTTTACAAAATCACCTATTATGTAATTGAAGGTTCATCTCATGATCAAGCATCATTATTGAGTACAGTAATATATTCGCTATACTAGTGTTTTGCCCTATTATGATTTCTTTCTCCAGTTCTATGTCTCTGTGTATAACCCTCTGGGCTGGGAGGTGACCACTGCAGTCAGGTTCCCCACAGCCAAGTGCACGGTGTCCATCTATCAAGGATATAACGAAACGGTTCCTTATCAGGTAAAGCACTATCCAAAAAAACAAGTCGATTAGCCTTATTTAGTGACATGTCTATAATTTTAGATAACTGATAAATATAGTTGAACGTACATATCAATTCGTGAATAGGATCAATTCCCAAAGGCCTGGTCAAAATGATGACTTAGACTTGAAAAAAGAAATTCTATTGGAATATTAATAATAAATCTATGCATCTAATACTTAAACTTAAACATGTTGTAAAATGTGAAAAGTTTTACTATGTATAGTACATACGTTGACGTGTTGGATGTCTCTATAATTTTTAAAGTAATCCACCATACCGATGTGATCCATTCACCAAGTTCCGTAACCACACCATATTAGGAGATTGTGTGGCCAGTACAATGCGTAATGTCATCGGCATTATTCCGTCTCCGAGAGGCGGTAGAGTATCTCCGTGGACTCCTTTCATTTACAGTTTTTCATTGACCAATTCTTGAATGACTCTGCCTCTTGCATTTTGCGCAGAAGAATTTTTAGTCGTTTGTAGCTTTCTGTCATTCTATTTTCTTAACAGGCTCTACACTCCTCTGCTCCATATATCTCCCTTTTCCTAGCAGTGACACGCCAGTTGGAGCGATCTTCTGCTTGACACTTTCACTAATACGTAATGTCTCTTTAAAAAAAAAGACATAGTTCCCAATGCAACGGATGCCCAGGCAACCAATGTTCCAGTTACCAATGGCCAAATCTTTGCATAGTAGATCCTTAGGAATTCGCCCCGAGTTGTATACGTAACCCCTGAATGCATTTTGAATCCAAAATAAAACTACACATAGATTTATGCCATTACATTTTCTTCCGAGTTTTTTTCAAACGAGCTGAAATTGTGATGTTCAAATTTCAGAGAGTCGAGGTCCCGGATCACATAATGAAGATACCGGAAAGGCATACTTTTGCCGATGCAGAGATAGTCTTCACAGTAACGCTCCCGCCCATGGCGTACAAAACATTCTTAGTACAGCAGATTGAATGTAAGACATTCGTAGTTAACAGATTTAGTCTATTGACTTCATATGCAGGGTTTATTATTCAATGTTGATGAGAAAGCGGTTTTCAACTAGTAAAAAAATATGTTTTTATTAGGAAAGTGGGTGTCACGATGTGGCAATTGAGAGGGGGTAATAATGGCTGGTTGTCTTAGAAGTATGAGGTGCCGATGCTATAGTTGACCTGGAATATTTATTTGTTCTCTACTGGCTCGTTCAGATGTTGTTAAACACACACAAATAGACAGTTCTAAGTTAGGCAAGCAAGTCTCTGGTTACGTTTCAGGTGTTTATTTATGATTCAAATTCAATATCCAATGATGAAATATACATACTAACATGCAGGGGAGATATAATGCTTGAGATATATGCACAGGAACGTCTATCACTCAATATACTGTGTTGTTGCGGAATCCAAGTTTAGGCTACGTAACTATAATGAGGAAATTACGATTACTGGCTAAGTATCTGCAAGTCCAAGTAACAATTCGGGAGCTAGACCAAAACGATGTATCTAGCTCGGGAGCTGGGAGAGATCTGCCCTAGTTTAGTTGGGCGGGCCTTTTCGTGAACATTAGTCACCTGACCCAAGGTTAATTTGGTTGGCTTACATTTAATTACATCCTATTCTCATTGGCTAGATTGAATATACATTTGCATAAGAAAAGCTTATTGGAGCCAAAAATGGATTGGGGGTCGGGGTTGCGAGGGCGGAAAGGGGGGGGAGAGAGAGAGGTCTAGATGAAAGACAATTGAGCAGACGTCATGCTGAGTGGGGGAATTTATCTCCCTTTGGTAGAATTTTAAGTAGTTAACTCAAGTGGCTGGGGGGGGGGGGGGTTTCGGACGAGAATTAGTTATATGTGTGCGAACTGGGTTCTCTGGTCAACGCTCAGGGAACGACCGTCTCAAAGCAATTGCATAACGTGCCGCTAAGCTGAGGGGATATAAAGGGGGGGTGGGGGTGGCGGGGACGCGAAGAGGAGGGGGTGAGTGAGGGATCGAGTAATGACTGTCTACACATGCGTTAAAATAGTACAAGATATAAATACATTAAGACATGATATGAATACATTAATATAGCGTAGGATAAAATATATACATTCTAACTAACACATTCGTACCCATTCAACCAAGATGTAGTACCAAGTTGAATCGTATTAGTCAGTAGACTCTGAATTTGGGCGTAGTACAAGAGTATAGTGAAGGGTAGAGAACCAGGTGAGAAAGAGTGATGGGGAGATGTAATTGCGTAAGGGAGGGAGAAGATAGTGACGTCAGACTAACCTTCTCTCTATTCTAGCTAAACTTAAGCTAATCTAAGGTTCTAGTTATACACTGCTATCTATCTAAGTGCTAATAGTCACTATTAAATCCAGAATTGTGACAGTGGGCACAAATCATTTTAGTGAAAAAACTTTTTTGCCTTGACGTATGGGATTGTTCCTTTTTTTATGGTGTCAGAAAGGCAATGTCTTTTAGAGGATTTAACCAATTTTTGGTTATTTCAACGAGTTTTCTAATTACATTCTAAAGTCCATACAGTGGATCGTTTGCTTTCCAGAATTGACAAGTCTTAATTAGGTGTGACCTTTTAAACTGGTATGATCGTGAACTTCCGGTGAAATTTACCGCCATTTTCATAAACAAAAATCATGCTTTTGGTGCTGTTTGACAATTGGTTTCAACATCAACAGCCAGTTCTTGTCTTTTAGAAATATACAACGGCTACAAGATTAGTTATGAGGAATAAGTTTTTAACATCATAAGTGAGTAGGCGATAATTAATACTCAAAGTGTTAGTCGCGTTTGGGTAAATGTAGCATTTGTTTATACAATAAGTTAGTCAAGAGTTGCGTCCTTGGTAATTTAAAAAAAAACACAATGAGGAGATTTATAAAAAAAACAACAACACGAAAATTATTTTGCATGAAGCAATTAGTTTGGGATTATAAATAGGTGATTCTTCAAATCTGACATTCACAATCCATCGTTTTCTTTTGGCGCCATCTTTTGGAAATGAAATACAATTTAAATCTGTAATATTTTTTAAAAACCAGTAACAGCACACTGACATGTTTCGAAGAAAATGATCGAATAAGACCGGAAATGTTCTTCTTTTTTACCTTTTATGCATGCATAATCGTTAAGACTTGTCAATAAAGTAAACAAAGGCAATGAATCAAGATAAGTTTTCTCTATGGTTTTCTCCACAACTTTTCAATAACATTTGTGTACAACTTTTCTCTGCTACAAACTTCCAATATATATATATATATATCCTTTTTGAATCATTTTTTCTTGTACTTTCTCTATATTTTATAAATATATATATGTATAAACCGTTTCTTTTTTATTTCAAATTAAACGTTTCCATATCGTTTTCTTTATAACGTTTTCTATAACTTTCCTATGTAACGTTTTTTTTTAATATAGTTGATCTCTATAACCGTTCTATTTCAGGTAATGCGACATCACATGCTCTCCTTCGCAAGATGAGAAAGAAAAATGGAAATATAAAACAAATTGAGAACGAAGTTAGTTTTAGCCAGAGTTACTCATCGTTTGAAGTTTCATTTCAATTTTATTAACCTTTATGTTGCTGCTGTCTTTAGTAGTTTTATATACGCGTGTATATCTTGATGGCCGTTATATTGAAAGCTTAGTAGTCAAAGCCGGTGCTGGTGAACATAGGTGCTCAATGGTGCTCAGCTGCTAAATGAAGACGTGCGTCCTGGCACCGAGTTGTTTCCATTCTATAGACACAGCATTTGCACGACCCTCAATTACCTGGGTCAGCTAGGAAACAATTTTAAACAAATTTAATTATAAAATATGAATACATACAAAAATGATTTTTGAAAAATTATACACATATAATTTATACAGCGCGTTAGGCTGGGGTACCCAAGTGCCCGATTTGGAATCCTGTTGAAGGCTAGGATTTGTTCCTGGGTTGCGGGGGTGTCTGACATGGACCTAACATTAGCTGAGGATAAGTGAAGGCGGCTGGGCATTGTGCTGACCACACAATCCCCTAGTATGCTATGGCAACGGAAACTTGCGAAAAGCTGCTTCACATGAGCAATAGGTCAAATAGGTCTTATTTTACTTTTTCATTATTCAGAATTGATGATTTCGCTTTATACATCAATGTCAAAATTGAACTTTACAAAATCCTGACAGTTTTTGGCTTGCTATTTTGTTTAAATGATAAACTAATAACTATCTGTCCTGTTTCTACTCTCATAGTTTTTAGTGCTCTATTTTAATCGATCCACGGGACTTCTCTACGCCGTGCGGAACAAGAAAAGCAATTTGACGGAACGTTTGACGCAAGGGTTTTCCTATTACGAAAGCAATCACTCCGGTGCTTATTCCTTCACGGTCAACTCGCCCAAGTCTGTAGAATTCAATCCCAACAGTCAAGTGGGTCTCAAGGTCTATAAGGTGAGAGATATGATGGAGTAATCTGCCCCCTTTCAGTGGGTGAGACACGTCGCCCTGGTGGCAGCGCCGCGCTCGGCTAGCGTTCCGAAGGTCCCGGGTTCGAATCCTGGTGAAGGCTAAGGATTAATTTCCAGGTCTGGATAGTGTCCTTGACTCTTGAGTCTACCCTTGCTTTGGTGGGTACCTGACATTGGTTGTAGCACACAAAAAAAAACGGCTGGGTGGTGTGCTCGCCACACAATCTCCTAGTACGCCATGACCATGGACACTTGTAAACGCTGCTTAACGGGCCCTATATAGAGCGTCTGTCAGGGTATAGTTGTAGTTTGTTTTGTTTTGTTTGTTAGTAGTTCCTAAGAAAAAAAATAATGCCTTGTTGTTGTGTTTGTTGTCAATAAAGGGTAAGATTGTTCAGGAAGTCCACCAGACCTTCAACAAGTGTGTCTCGCAAGTGGTTCGGCTATACAGGGGAGACAAGTTCGCTGAGTTTCAATGGATTGTGGGCCCTATCAATATCAGGCAGGTGTTTTCTTCTCGTGTTGCCTGTGAAAGGATTTACACTAACGCTGTGAATCTTCATGGATGTTCTAGAGAATTTGTCATTATAACATAAACAAAAAGAGGTGGCCGTGAAAGAGTTATTACAGTTGACGATGAAAGTCATGTAAAGTATCTCATAGGGCCGGTGAGGCAGCGTTCATCGGTTTCAGTGGCCGCGTCATACTATGGGATTGTGTTGGCAGTACAATGCCCAGGTGAACTTGCCTTCACCAGGATTCGATGGGACACGGTGGTTGAGCGGCAGCGCGTTCGACTGGCGATCGGGAAAGTTCTGGTCACGAATATCCTGGTGGATGCCCCTATGATCAGCCGGCCACGGTGCGCTGAAAGTGTACTGCAAATATTGATAGGAACACACTCTGTGTTACTACGCACAACTGTTTAAACGAATTTTTTGTATAAAAAAGTATACTTAATTAATATATTCTGTGTATAGTATAGACACATTATTTAGCTTCAAAATACAGTTATAGTTTATAGAAGAGATACATTACAGTTCGGAGGACAACAATATTAACGTTTAAATAAGATATAAAATATATAATAACAAAGACAAATGCAAACAAAGCTGTCTAAAAATGAATGATGTTTAACATTATACTTTTATGGTTTTGCAACGTAAATAAAGTGTGAATATATTATGCTTTAAACTGTATTTCTGTATGATGCAAAGATTCTGTAAAGTATAGATCTATTGCTATAATGTATAGTTTAAATACCAACACAGTATGATATCCGCTAATGTATGAATACACACACACACAAAAAATAACTTACCAGATATTGACCACTGCTGTTTCAGTGATGCCAACGGTGTACAGGTCATCTCAAGATTCACGAGTAGCCTGGACAGCGGTCAGCTCTTCTATACAGATTCTAACGGCAGGGAAACCATGAGACGACGGTAAGTTGTACAAAAAAAATCCACAGAATAATGGAGTAAGAAATAGAGAAAAAATAAAAGCTTATCTAATGTAGTCTTTAAAAATTTTTTTACTGATTTCTTCATAATGGCTTTTTGTTATAAATGGAACAAAATTAAAGTAAATAATCAGATCCCAAATCTTGACCTCTCTTTATTTTTATGTGTAGGGATCGTTGTGTTAGCCGCATACATTTCTAGGAATTCTTGTATTCGAATTCTATTTGATTCGAATACTGTTTTATTCGAATATTATTTTTGCACAATTCTATTACTGTAAACAACAGAAGAAATACCCGGACTATGATTGGTGGACTAAAACAAGATACTGTATCAAACAACTATTATCCTGTCACTAGCAGGATCTACATTAAGGTAAGTAAAATTCAGTCTATGTGTCTGTGTGTAGTTTATGAAAACCAATATGATACGCTGCTATCAGGGGCGGATTAATCATTAAGCAAAGTGCTTGGGGGTGGGGGCATTAACGGAAGAAGGACACCTCAGAAATAATCAAATGATGGTCAACCGGTCTTGCTCTGTCACTGACAAGTTCACTTTCACCTATCCCTAAACCCGTGGGCGAGTCGTTGGGGACACCCTTGTTGACTTGTCCCTTGTCTCGTTCTTGTGCCGCCCTTTGGCTTTAAATGAAGGTTAGGACGGCCCATGTTTTTTTATATCGTCTTCCCCGCCATTTTTGTTTCGTCTGCCTCTCTTACTCGTCATCCCTTGCACTGTGCCCTTGCAGGGTGGTCTTCGCAAGGTCTTCAGTGTTCTTGCTATGTGGCTCATACCACCTCAGATTCTTGCTGTTGATGGCGGTGATCCGGCCCCAGAGAAA
Organism: Anisus vortex; assembly: GCA_949126835.1. Lineage (NCBI taxonomy): Eukaryota > Metazoa > Mollusca > Gastropoda > Planorbidae > Anisus > Anisus vortex. The sequence goes on along the minus strand of OX421494.1, from coordinate 8,976,821 downwards.
GGATCATCGTTTTTTAAGAAACGAGAACTAGTCTAATATTATTCTCCTATCGACAGTCTTAAGGCTGTTCTTCACATCCCATAATATTTTGTGATAATTAATAACACTTATTGTCCTTCATCGTCGTCATGTTTTTTTATTCATTCTTTGATTGCAACCAGACAACACTACCATATATACATGTAATTAGAAAGATAAACGAAATAGAATATTATAATACTTATAATTATATACAAATATATCGAGCCTTACCGAGTAGTTGAATTCCACCGACTCGCGAGTATTTCGCGATCCGGGTACGAACAACAACTCTGCAATTTGATATCATATGCGAAACGTTTTCTTATATTATCTCCCCTTTACCTTTGCCCCTTTGCTAGCTGCTAGCAATAGTTACTTTAGTAAAACTGATCAATTCCAAGATTATGTACCGTATTAATGTGACATTTATTGAAATAGTATATATATATAAATATATATTTATGTTTCAAATATGTAACTATTTTATGCCCATGCAAATAGTTGCCTGACATTTGATAAAGGTGAATGTCAAAGGCCATTGCCGGTTAGGCCTTACAAATATATTACAAATATATTACTTTAGGCTTCGATTTACAGCGTAAGTATAATTATTATCAATGCGAACCAATGTATCGATGTCAAATATAAACATTATTTCTAGGACAGAAAACGGAATGTCCAGCTGACTGTAATACCGGACAGAGGTCAAGGAGGCTCCAGTCTTCGCTCCGGAGAGTTGGAGTTAATGGTAACCCCCAGCTACAATAAATTACAATTTTTTTTACGTCGTATGTTTAAACGTTCTAAATTAAGTATAGCTGACTATAGAGTAGAAATAGTGAAGCGTTATCACAGAGTGACCAGACTATACTAACGATTCGCTTTATCGTACAATGTCAGGTTCACCGTCGTACTTTTACCGATGACCAATTCGGCCTGGACGAACCTCTGGATGAAGTCGGGGAAGACGACGAGGGTATCATCTATACAGGTCAGTGATCACCAACGCTCTTCGTCTTAAGATGTGTATGTGTTTTGAACAAAGCCGGAATCATTGTGCGAGTAGTGTGAGATACTCTTGTAAGTTATGGCAGCGGAAGACGGTAAACACTTTTCCATTCTCTACCCAAAGGGCCCCAAAGTGTGTAAACCGCTTCTCCATTCTCTACCCAAAGGGCCCCAAAGTGTGTAAACCGCTTCTCCATTCTCTACCCAAAGGTCCCCAAAGTCTGACTAAGTGTGTATACCACCGAGATGCGCTCTCATTAACAGTACACTAGTATGCTAACGCATGGCTTGACGTTCCCCGTTGCGCATCCGAGGATCATTGCGCGGACGAGAGCCCACGGAAACCCGGTGTAGCGGAAAGAATATGTGCATCTGTACCCGTCTCGATAAGCCCGATGTCTGGGTGTCTAAGATGCTAAGATGACTTGCCTTCCCTCTCCCCTCATTCTTCTCACGCTCCGCCTTGGAATTAAGAGCCGGAAGGTTATTTCGGTTTAAGAGACTTTTTAATTCGGTAGCACTATAATATGGGCTACGTTTTTTTTAGAGCCTAAGCAATGTACTGGCCATGCAATACTGCGAGCACCAAGAAACTGAAATCAGACTTTTCAACTAAGTACAAACCGATTCACCTTTTTGTATCAACCAGGTAAACATTACCTTTGTCTCGACACGGTGGAGCGGTCGGCAGAAATCGTCAGGCGCCTGTCCATCATGAAACACCTGGAGCCCACCGTGATGTTCACGCCCGTGGTCGCGGGTTCGAAACTTGACAGGGCCATGAGCATAAGAATAGGGAACAGCCCCGTGGCCCACAAGGACGTCTTGTATTTTGAGAATGGCCCACACATAGACCCTTACTTCAACTTTACTTGGGTAATTATACAAGACGATATGTCTCCATTATATTGTTTACAAAAAATAAATCATATTTATGACAGAAAACTATTGATTTAATAATAATAATAATTCTATTTGTATAGCACTGCCAACAAACATAATGTAATCTCAGAGCGTATTTAACATTGAGTTACAAAACAACCAAGAACACAGAAATAATTCACTAGACTGAATAGGATTTAAAGCTAATTAATAATAATAAAAAAAACTTTACAAACATAGGACAAAGCAAATATATGTTGCATTAACCCACCCCAATATGAAATTAAAACAGACAGAGTCAAAAAAAAAAATGTTAAACGAAGGTAAATATTACAATAATGTGTTCAAGTTGTTTTTAAAAGTGACGATAGAACTTTTTCGCCTGAGTTGGGTGGGAAGTAGATTCCATACATTCTGTTTAAAGAGCCGACTCTAAGCTCTCTGTGCCATATATTCTATATAGATTTACAAAATTGTATTTTTCCGTTACATACGTTCCGTCTCTACTGAAGATATAGCGTCCAATACTTATTAACACAGTTTTATTTTTATATATGATTTCAAACATAAAGTGCAAAAAAATGATTTAATTAAAGATTTTACATAGCGCTTTATTGAATTAAAATAAGAACATAAAAGAAAAGTTATTGCAAAAGTTACTTCATTGGGATATTATATTATACCAAAGACCAACCAATATTTTACATTTTCTTACAAAGCCAATTTCTATTTTGGATGACTTGACGGATATTTCATGCTATTTCTTGTTGATTCACGTCATGTGTACATCATGTAAAATTATATTCACGTCATGTTTACATCATGTAAAATTATATTCACGTCATGTTTACATCATGTAAAATTATATTCACGTCATGTTTACATCATGTAAAATTATATTCACGTCATGTTTACATCATGTAAAATTATATTCACGTCATGTTTACATCATGTAAAATTATATTCACGTCATGTTTACATCATGTAAAATTATATTCACGTCATGTGTACATCATGTAAAATTATATTCACGTCATGTTTACATCATGTAAAATTATATTCACGTCATGTTTACATCATGTAAAATTATATTCACGTCATGTTTACATCATGTAAAATTATATTCACGTCATGTTTACATCATGTAAAATTATATTCACGTCATGTTTACATCATGTAAAATTATATTCACGTTATGTTTACATCAAGTAAAATTATTCCAAGAAAAAAATTAATTCCGTCGGACCAAATTGATCCATAGGGTCGGTAAAGCAGCGTTCAACAGTTTCTGTGGCCACGTCATACTAGGGGATTGTGGGGCCAGTACAATGCACAGCCGCCTTTACTTTTACCCCAACTAAAGTCAGGTACCCATCAAAGCTGGGTATACTCAGTGACACCCTCCAGACCCGGGAGCGAATCCTAGCCTTCACCAGGATTCAAACCCAGGACCTTCAGAACGCGCTTCCGCTCGCCCACCATGCCCCCAATGAAATGTCTTTTATTAGTCTTCTTCTTATTCGTTCCACATAGCATCCTTATGAATTGTGTCATCTTCTTCTTATTCGTTCCACATAGCACCCTTATGAATTGTGTCATCTTCTTCTTATTCGTTCCACATAGCACCCTTATGAATTGTGTCATCTTCTTCTTATTCGTTCCACATAGCACCCTTATGAATTGTGTCATCTTCTTCTTATTCGTTCCACATAGCACCCTTATGAATTGTGTCATCTTCTTCTTATTCGTTCCACATAGCATCCTTATGAATTGTGTCATTTCAAATTGGTTTTTCTCTATTCATTTCCCATACAGCAATACTTCAGTTTTTATTGCATCTGCCCATGTACTCCCGACACCTCTTTCTCTATGTTTTAAACAAACTTTCAGCTCACGCCAAAAGGATTTCAGTCAACTTTAAAAATACATCGCTTCTCATTTCTACTAATATCTGATATGTCTTGCTTTTTAAAACTATTTGTCACTCAGTCAAAGATGCAAGATTACTCAATTACTAGCGTGATCCCCGCCCGTTCTAATAATTTGCAGACTGAACGTATTGAATACTTGGTACATTTACTGTTAGCAGTAAAATCTTAACTTTAACAATAACAACAAAAAAGACAACTGTTCTACTTGTGTCTTACTGCAGGGGACATTTTTGTCCAGATCTCTGCCGGACAATGTCCACCTGCTGACCATGGAGCACATCTCGGGGACGGTCGAGCCTCAGGTGCTGTTCCGCCTGGAGCACGTGTTTGAGGTAGATGACCACCCCGTTCTGTCGGACACTGTCATCCTGTCACTGGAGGTAAGTTTTCGTTTGGTCACAGGATTCTTTTTCTTATGCTGGATGTCCACAGGTGATCGCATCATAATATAATGGTGCTAAATGTCTACAGGTTACTGCATCAGAATATAATGGTGCTAAAAGTCTACAGGTGGTCGCATCAGAATATAATGGTGCCAAATGTCTACAGGTTACTGCATCAGAATATAATGGTGCTAAATGTCTACAGGTTACTGCATCAGAATATAATAGTGCTAAAAGTCTACAGGTGATCGCATCAGAATATAATGGTGCTAAAAGTCTACAGGTGATCGCATCAGAATATAATGGTGCTAAAAGTCTACAGGTGATCGCATCAGAATATAATGGTGCTAAAAGTCTACAGGTGATCGCATCAGAATATAATAGTGCTAAAAGTCTACAAGTGATCGCAATACGATATAGGCTAAAGGTGCCAAAAGTCTACGGGTGACCGCAATATAAAATATAACGATGCTAAAAGATTTCAGTCGAGCGCAAAAAAATATAACTGTGACAAAATATAGTGTTGCTCAAATTCTACATATAATTACAGTAAAATATAACGGTTTAAAATGTTCACGTATGAATGTAAAAAAAAACCGGTAGGCCTAAATAAAAAATTAAGGGAATAGACTTAAAAAACAAGGGAGACTACTTTCTTTTTTTAAACGTCGTTTCGTTTTCCATGGATTTCCTCCCTTAGATTTAACATTTCTTGTACTATTCCAGTGACAAGATTTCTTGACCCCGCGTATAGAGTTTACCTGTTGACAGTGGCGTAGTTAGAGTAAACGTCACCCGGGGCGGTCCGTTGAAATGTCACCCCAGTGACCCCACATGACCCTATGCTGAATGGTTAGGTGAAGATAAATTTTCATACATACTCTACCTCTAGGCTCTTCTTTACTCTACTGACCGGTACGTTACTGCTTACATGTATGATACAAGACAAAATCCGAATCCAATACCACAAAACAAATAGTTCAAATCAGAAGATTTTTAAAATGCAACTGTTCCATTTCAGAACATCTAAATGCAAAACACGGCAATGCACAGACCAAAAGAATGTCCTTAGACACTATAAGTCCTAGAAGGAATGTCTTCTTGTTTTCATTGTGGCAAACAGGTCAATGACATTGTCAAAATCTATTTGTCTTGTAAGCTCGTGTTCAATGGACAGAACAGCGATATCCGACAATCTCGACTGGCTCAGGGTTGACCGGAGGTAATTTTTTATAAGTTTCATTTTGGAGAAACTTCTTTCACACGATGCCACAGAAACACATATTGTCAGAAAGAATCTTAGTGTCAGCGTAAGATATGGCAATAATTCAACAAAGTCCCACTTGATGATAAACCGTAGGAATTGCAGTACAATCCAGTGCTTGGCTTCCTCCAAGTTTATTTCGGCTGCTTGTAGCTTGTAGGTGTCGCCTTAATCGTGGTATTTCTAGACAAAGGTCTTCTTCAGACAGCTCATCATACAAGGCTGTGAGCTTGGTAACTGTATTTCTTCGTCGTTGGCACAAATAATATGGTCTGGCTGAACGGCAGAAAAAGTCAGCAAAATGTCGTTCACCGCCTTTCCTCTCGTATCTAACTCCATATGAAAACGGTCCAGACACTCTAACATTGCTCTCTTGGTCTCCTGCTGCTGCTTCTTAGTCTATTAGCAAAAGGAGATTTTTTTAAAGTTCTTTTACTTATATTTTACTTTCTGTTCTTTTAGTCCTATAAAGTTGACGAAAATTTCATAAATGTCCATTGTAGTTTGTAAATAGTAAACAACTGCTTTGTCAAATGTACATACTTGCATCTTGCGGACTGTACATGCCCAGCATAATATCAATGGAAGCTGTCGTCTTTCGACAGCTTCCATTGATATTATGATGTTTTCGACCTTCTTTCATATAATTTGACAAAGCCATGGTCGTCATTTTTTTTCGAACATTGTTCGAAATAAATTATAATAAAATTATAAGAAAAATGACTCACCAAAAGAGCTCTACTCGCTCAGACAATATTTACGACGGTTGATAGATTCAAATTCGAAATATGTGACGTCATAGCGGTCAAATTTCCTGTATTGGTTGGGTTTTAATCACAATTCTATTTTCAGACGATTTTCGCACCTTAGCCTGGCTGAAAAATTTTGTTGGAGGTGACATAGCGTCACCTTCAATATTATGCTGTCACCCGGGGCGGCCGCCCCCCCCCCCCCTTAGCTACGCCACTGCCTGTTGACTTGTCATGGTCCAATGAATCCATTGAAGTCTAGTGACAAAAGACTTCATTTTTCTTCTCAGCCTCAAGGATGTTGTTATTGACCTAGAAAGACAATCCTGACGTGCTTAAAAAATGCCCCCCCCCCCCCCTCCGCCCCGCCAGCAGGCCTACAAAAAAAAAAACGGTTTAAAAAAATAAATATAAAAAATATGGCTACCCGGCATGTATACTTGAACTGCACCGCTGCTAAAATTTTTAAACATATGGTAAATAGGGGAGGGGAGGGAAGTAGGCCTGTCTACTTCTCTGCGTAGACCAACACTTTAAAAATAAAATTTAAACATTTAAAAAAAAAGATTTTAAATTGGCAGATGTTTTCACGTTGTTGTTTTTTTGTGTCTAGCCTAATAAAAAAAAAGTCTTTAGACAATGTTGGTCATTAACTGGCCAGTGAATCTAATCAAATGATGTCAGTTATATTGGTCTTTTATATTCCAGCCTTTTTTACTTTGTCGTCTTTTTTTTTCTTTTCATCAAAATAAATAGTATAACCTAGAGTTAATGGACTTGGATTTGATCCACTGATCTATAAATAGAATCGGTTAGTTCCGGAAGCAATGCTCTTGAATCAAAAAGCATCCGCCTGTGTTATATGCTGTCACTTATCTATAGGCCTACAATTATATTTCCCTAAACATCAAAGGGTTGCTGCATCAGAATATAGCGGTGCTAAATGTCTACGGGTTACTACTACCTGTTAATACATTTTTAGTCACTATGACTTTTTTTTATCGTATAGATTTGCCCTAGTTATAGGTGGTTTAGTCCTATAACTCCCTTATAAGGATAAGTGAATGGGCCGTAATGCTGATGAGAGTTAACACCCTTGCCCCTTATACAAGTCAATTTTTTATGACTGACTTGTAATTTACAAGTCAGTCATAAAAGATTGACTTGTTAAAGGGGCAAGGGTGTTAACTCTCAGCAGCAATACGGCCAAGTGTGTATAATGTTTATACAATTTGTAGCTTCCGCTTTTATCAATAGGTGCAAATAAATATATTAAGGAGGTTCTATCCATCCTTGTTTATAGCTTATTGGACTTATCTGACAAAATAATTTGATCTTCGTTGTAATAAATTCCTATTACAATCATGTAAAAAAAGATCTTATTTATTCCCATACGCGCGCTCTATAGCCCACAGAAGATTATTGCGTCCTACGCGTATCCGTGGTTCGCAGGACGGCAGTACCAGCACATAGGTGAGGGCAGAGGGTGGCATATGCCCGGGGGCGACACTGCCAGGGGGCGGCAAATGTAGTCTAAATATAGCACTAAACAAGCAGTTACAGTGTGCAAGGGGGCGGCGCTGAAACTTTTGCCCTGGGGTGCTACATTCGCTTATTAAGGCTCTGCAGGACGGGCTCTAGGATTTTTGACGCCCTAGGCGAAAACAAATTATGTGCCCTCATTAAAGTGCCTTCGAAGAGGTGGAAACTTAGTAGTGTTAGAGCATACTTTCCTATTTTCTAAGACAACCTTAAAAAATACCCTACGCCTTTCATTACCTAGTAATTCGTCTGCTTATGCTAGTAAAGCGCGCAGAAGTACTAAGCTTTAATTTAGTTAATATTTTTTTTAATCCCCAAATTTTGCGCCCTAAGCGGCCGCCTAGGTTGCCTAAATGGACGAGCCGGCCCTGTTGGTTCTTGTTCAGGTCTAGTCTTGCTTTTCGATTAGCATTTTTTTTTAAGCGACCTCGGATTGTTAATACCAAATGGAGCGTGGTTTGTTTTTGTTTTTTTTTTTTATTCACGGACATTCTTGTTCTGACGGATACGCCGTCGTTTCACGGCGTCCGTTAACTCTTGGGCATACTATAATACACCCAATATAGTCGTTTAATGGCTTCATTCTACCACCGTTAAGATATGAATATATCATATAGCCCAGTGGTGATATATAATATAATACTAAGTGCACTAGAAAACCAGTGAGGCATATTAATACAGCCACACAATACTGTAGAGCGAGAGAAAAAAAAGACTGGAGAAAGCGGATTTAAAAAGCTATTAAGACAACTTTTTTATTCTTAACCACAAAAAAACAAAAATAAAGAAAAAAAAACTATAAATGTAAACACTAACCGTGACGGGCCATCTAGGTCAGAAGTTCAAAGGTTAAAGCTATCTACACAAATGTTGTGAAATGAAAGACTAAGTATATGTATGGCGGAGTATGGTATTTGGTATTACAGGGCTATCATGTATTTTAACCAAACCATCAGTGTCTACAACTAATAATTCATAACTTTTACTTATCGATACACAGTTAACGTTTGTGTTGCACTAATTAAGCCTATGTCAGCATTATTATGTTATTTTTTTCTTTTAATTAACACATTTGAACTCTATATCACAATTATCCCATCAACCTCCAGTATTTTTTTTTTACTCTTTCACAACATGTGAGGTCACAATTTATCTTTTTTTTATTCTAAAATTGACATCATTATTAAAAAGTTTCATCTCGGAATACGTGAAATAGGAGATAATGGACAAGTCTTAACATGTATGCATGCATAAAAGGTCACGTGCAAAAACATTTCCGTTCTTATTCGATCATTTTATTCGAAACAATGTCTGTGTGCTACTTTACTGGTTGTACTCAAATTTGTTGGGGATTAAAATTTATTTCATTTCCAATAGATGTTTACAAATCAAAACAATGTATTGTGAAAGTCAGAAGGAAATAATCACCTTTTTAAAATATCAAACTTAATGCTTAATGCAAAAGAATTTTTGTTATTCGTTTTTATGAATTTACGCATTTTGTTTTTTAATAACCAAGAAAACGCAACTCTTGACTCATTTATTTTGTAAACAAATAAAAATTTAATGTCACGCGACTAACACTTGAATATTAATGATCGCCTGTTCACTTTTGATGTTAAAAACGGATTCCTCATAACTAATATTGTATCCTTTGTATAATTCTAAAAGATTAGAACTGGCCGTCGAGGTTGAAATCAATTGTCACCAGCAAAAGCATGCTTTTTTTGTTATTAGTTTGAAAATAGAACAGGAAGTTCACGAACATTCGGGTTCAAAAGTTCACGCCTCATTAAGACTTGTCCATGCTTTCATGGTTTTCAAAGATCTATTTCAGTGTAGCATACACAAGTAGTTTACCCCGGAATTAATTAGTTAGTATTTATTTACTTATTTATTGTAATTTGTTATGTATGTTAAATCAATTCGCTGATAGTTTAAAGTTGAAAGCATCTGTAAAGAAAAAGGGAGGTAATCAACTGCAATGTTTAGAGTTATTTCCCCTTTGCTTTTTACTCCCCCCGTCTCTCTAACTACTCTAATCCTTTTAATCAGGTATTAGTCATATTAAAATCAAAAACGAGGCTTTCTTATCAAGCTTTCATTCATAATGTATCATCACGTATAAGTATATGCTTACTCGTAGAGACATTGGCCTGCAGAATATTTGATAAAAATATTTTTAAATTATGTATTTTCTATCAAGGGTTTGTGAAGATATTTAGGCCAACATTAAAATTGTATCAATTTAAATGAGATTTAGATATATAGATGTCTACACTATTCTACACTAATTATAATCGACCCCCTATGGCTAGCTATAATACTACATTAATAGTATAACATAACTATCCTGGGCATAATAATAGGATAGCAAGAGAATTATAGGCAAACTCATTATTATTTGTTATAAGTACATATAGGGAATTTCCTGGGTTGTTTTTTTTTGTTGCTGTTTTTTTTGTAAGAACTCTAAAGTCTAGATATATCCTGTTTGTTCAACAAGTTTTTAGCGTAACGGGTGGGCATTCATTTCAATAAAGATAGTAATTAAAACATTCGCGCATGCAGAGAACCGGCTTTGTAGACACTATGAATTTATAGGCCTAATTATAAGGTCCTTTGGCTTTAAACTCTAAGAGTCTAGATCCACGCTATTGTTATACTCTCTATTTCTTACAGTCTGTCTCTCTCAACATTCACTCTTTCTTTTCTAACTCTCTCTCTCTCTCTCTCTCTCTCTCTCTCTCTCTCTCTCTCTCTCTCTCTCTCTCTCTCTGTTGTTTCTGTATTGCATTCATTTTAAGCCCCAACAATAGGCTAGTGTCCGAGCCTTAGTGTAACCACTAGCCCTCTGCATCTACTGACCGTCAAGTTGAGGATGACCTACATTCATTTTTTTTATTACGTCAACATTGAGCCGTATTTTGCAATGTGTGTGTTTATTGTTGTGTCGTTATCCATTTAGACCGATATCGGCAACCTACGAACGCGTGCCAAGCTTAGCACGCTGAGCTATTTTAAATGGCACGCAAAAGAGCCTCCAAAAAAGACAATTCAGGCCTTCTTCATATTATTGGGGAGACCCCGTTAGGACCGAGAAAAAAGTCCACAATTTAACCACACATAAAATAAAAACATCATAAACAAGAATTATAAACAGACGACAGAGTGTCAATTTAGGTTTTTAGTCCAGGCCTTCAGTGACGATTTGAAAGACGGCCTCTTCTAAGAGAAATTGAGTGCGAGATTAGTATGACTTTTAATCCGTTCGCTCGCTGAATAAATTAAAAATCCTACTTTGGCACGTTATTATCACAGCTTTGCCGACCCCTGGAATAGACTATCATGTCCGATCTAGCTTTACACAATTAATCCAAACCCATTATCGTTCTATCATTGTTCTATTATCGTTCTAGCATTGTTCTATTAGTGTTCTATCATTGTTCTATTAGTGTTCTATCATTGTTCTATTAGTGTTCTATCATTATTCTATTAGTGTTCCATCATTATTCTATTAGTGTTCTATCATTGTTCTATTATCGTTCTATCATTGTTCTATTAGTGTTCTATCATTATTCTATTAGTGTTCCATCATTATTCTATTAGTGTTCTATCATTGTTCTATTATCGTTCTATCATTGTTCTATTAGTGTTCTATCATTGTTCTATTAGTGTTCCATCATTGTTCTATTAGTGTTCTATCATTGTTCTATCATTGTTCTATCATTGTTCTATCATTGTTCTATTAGTGTTCCATCATTGTTCTATTAGTGTTCCATCATTATTCTATTAGTGTTTTATCATTGTTCTATTATTGTTCTATCATTGTTCTATTAGTGTTCTATCATTGTTCTATTAGTGTTCCATCATTATTCTATTAGTGTTCTATCATTGTTCTATTATCGTTCTATCATTGTTCTATTAGTGTTCCATCATTGTTCTATTAGTGTTCTATCATTGTTCTATTAGTGTTCCATCATTGTTCTATTATCGTTCTATCATTGTTCTATTAGTGTTCCATCATTGTTCTATTAGTGTTCTATCATTGTTCTATTAGTGTTCCATCATTGTTCTATTATCGTTCTATCATTGTTCTATTAGTGTTCCATCATTGTTCTATTAGTGTTCTATCATTGTTCTATTATCGTTCTATCATTGTTCTATGATTTTTATATCATTGTTTTATCATTCTTCTATTATTATCCTGTCACCATTGTAGCATTGAAATTTCATTATTCTCTCGCTACTCTTTATTATTTTATTATTTCTCAATTTTCTGTTATTTTACTAATAGTAATTTCTATCGTTATTTTATGTTATTTTTATTATTATACCAACTTATTATTCTGCCTCTAAACTAGTATAATTCACCAGTATCACCAGTTTGAAAATCATCAATCTAATTATTACATAACTAATCTGTAACACAACACTACTAAAAAAAAACTACACTCATCTTTCGAATATCGTAAGCACCAAAAAGATTGTGCTAAGGTCTTCAACAATTATTTGCTATTTGCCTTATGACGCATTTCGCTAAAAATATCTTTCACTGCACTTCGACGTCTTCTATTTCCCCCGCGATCCTCACCACGAATGACGTCAGGAGCTTTTCGAGACGCTGTTGCCCACACACGTCAGAGAAACCAGTCTTGGGGTTTACGTGAATTGGAAACAGGCTGGAAGACGGGCCCGCTGGTACACGGGTAGGTGAAGCTGTTCTTGGAATTTTTAATTACTTTTTTTGGGTGTCGCTAAGGAAGTAAGTTTTGTAGAAAAGTAAGATTTGAGGCATTGGTTCTCAAATTTTCTTATGTGTATTCCTGTCAATGACGTATAGAAAAAAACAACAACAGCAAATAAGGATTGAGGTGTTAAAACAGTCACAAATGTGTAGGTTTTAGATGAAATGAATATGATGAGTACTCAAAACAAATAAACAAAAACGAAATGTCTAAATCAAGGCCTGCAGGAGAGAAAACAACAAAATTTTAAGTAACGCATTTGAAAGTAATCGAGAAAATATTGTACTCGAATATATTATAAATTTTACAACAATACATTGGCGGGCTATTTGATTATAAGATTTGTATTCGACAACAACACCGAATTAAACTGCCATTGATTGAGAGCAGATATTGGCTCTCTTGAGTGCCCTGAACGTCATCTTAACAGATTGGACCATTCGTAGGCCAGATGGAAGGCTCCTAGCCGTTATTTACAAAGTGTCATAGACACTAGCATGCAAGAAAAGTAAAATAAAAAAGTATTTAAAGGGTGAGAAGGAGAGGTGTCTATCTAAGGCATAGAAAAGTGTTGGGTCACCACTGTGATGATCTTGAGTTCGGATCCAGTTCTAAGATAACAGGCAGAAAGCTGTGCCCGGGGTCTGGAGGGTATTTCTTAGTCTTCGTCTTGGTTGTGAGGTGGAGCCTGCCTGACATAAACTTTTGTTCAAGGCTGCTGGGCATTGGGCTGGTTACACAACCCCGCTAGCCTGCTCTAGATAAGTACTTTTGAGGAAAGTGCTATTTTACTAGCCCTTGTCTGAAATGTTTCCTAAAATGTACCCACAAGATTTACTTCTTAATCTACTACTGCCGTAAGCGTCCACAAAATCTACTTGTATGTGCCAATGCATTTTCTGCAGATTCTAACATCATGACAGAAACTCGTACAGTCCTACTTCGGCCAATGGAAATTAAAACGTACATTTTGAAAGTAAGATTTGGTTTGTGGAAACAACAAAGGTACTTAACACAGCCTTGGTTTTACGTCTCGGGCTTTTGTCATTATCTATTTTTCTGTTCAGTTTTGTTGATATGCTTTTTTTAAACTTCTTTTTTCTTAATGTTGCTAAATATGTTGTTGTTTTTCCGGAAAAAAAATTGTGTTGTTGGTGATGTTTATTTATTTAATTTTGTTGTTGTTGTTTTTTTGTTGTTGTTGTAGCTTTGTGTACTTACTTTTTTTACAATGATTAAAATATTGATAAGCATAAAACAAAATTGTTTTACTGTAAATTGTATTGCTTATCAATGTGCATTGTATTTGGGAAATGTTTTCTATCTCCATAATATAAGTTCAGACATTTAACGTTTTAACTTTGAGTAAATAATGTGTTCACTTTATTTGCTTCATGCAATGCCGGGCATTTTAGCTAGTTCACTGTCAAACTCTGTAATTCCGTATCGATTCTCTTTTCTTTGCAGTCAATCGGACGATACCGAGGAGTGATAAATTGAATGAAAAAAAACGCTGAAGATGTGTTCGATGCAGCTGTCGGATATTCTTTTCAAGAAGTGTTTGTTGATTTAAATAATTGGAAAACTGATTTATCGATATTTCTTAGAGACGTTGTTCAATGATCTTTGTTGTTTGGTTTTTAAATTTTAATTATTATTATTATTGTTATTTTTTTTTTTGGGGGGGGGGGGGAAGGAAGTAAAACGTTGTTTTGTTTTATGGGATTGTTAATTCAATTTATCTTCATTGCACACAAGAGAAATGAAATATTGATGAAACAGCAATTGTTGATATATATGAAGTGAAAATGAAAAAGAGAGAGAGAGAGAGTGTATGGGAGAGTGGGAGAGGAGACTGGTCAGTAAGTCATTAGTTCAACAATCTTCTTCCACTAAACTCAGTAGGTCATAGGGTCAATTATCTATATTCCACTAAACTCAGTAGGTCATTACTTCAACAACCTATAATCCACTAAACTCAGTAGGTCATTACTTCAACAACCTGTATTCCATCATTCCATCAACCTCAGTAAATTATTACTTCAACAACATGTATTCCACTAAACTCAGTAGGTCATTACTTCAACAACCTGTATTCCATCATTCCATCAACCTCAGTAAATCATTACTTCAACAACATGTATTCCACTAAACTCAGTAAATCATTACTTCAACAACCTGTATTCCATCATTCCATCAACCTCAGTAAATCATTACTTCAACAACCTGTATTCCACTAAACTCAGTAGGTCATTACTTCAACAACCTGTATTCCACTAAACTCAGTAGGTTATTACTTCAACAACCTGTATTCCACTAAACTCAGTAGGTTATTACTTCTACAACCTGTATTCCACTAAGCTCAGTAGGTCATTACTTCAACAACCTGTATTCCACCATTCCATCAAACTCAGTAGGTCATTACTTCAACAACATGTATTCCACCATTCCATCAACCTCAGTAAATCATTATTTCAACAACCTGTATTCCACCATTCCATCAAACTCAGTAGGTCATTACTTCAACAACCTGTATTCCACCATTCCATCAACCTCAGTAAATCATTACTTCAACAACATGTATTCCACCATTCCATCAACCTCAGTAAATCATTATTTCAACAACCTGTATTCCACCATTCCATCAACCTCAGTAAATCATTACTTCAACAACCTGTATTCCACTAAACTGAGTAGGTCATTACTTCAACAACCTGTATTCCACTAAACTCAGTAGGTCATTACTTCAACAACCTGTATTCCACTAAACTCAGTAGGTTATTACTTCAACAACTTGTATTCCATCATTCCATCAAACTCAGTAGGTTATTACTTCAACAACCTGTATTCCACTAAACTCAGTAGGTCATTACTTCAACAACATGTATTCCACCATTCCATCAACCTCAGTAAATCATTATTTCAACAACCTGTATTCCACCATTCCATCAACCTCAGTAAATCATTACTTCAACAACCTGTATTCCACTAAACTGAGTAGGTCATTACTTCAACAACCTGTATTCCACTAAACTCAGTAGGTCATTACTTCAACAACCTGTATTCCACTAAACTCAGTAGGTTATTACTTCAACAACCTGTATTCCACTAAACTGAGTAGGTCATTACTTCAACAACCTGTATTCCACTAAACTCAGTAGGTCATTACTTCAACAACTTGTATTCCATCATTACACTAAACTCAGTAGGTTATTACTTCAACAACCTGTATTCCACTAAACTCAGTAGGTCATTACTTCAACAACTTGTATTCCATCATTCCATCAAACTCAGTAGGCTATTACTTCAACAACCTGTATTCCACTAAACTCAGTAGGTTATTACTTCAACAACTTGTATTCCATCATTCCATCAAACTCAGTAGGCTATTACTTCAACAACCTGTATTCCACTAATCTCAGAAGGTCATTACTTCAACAACCTGTATTCCACTAAACTCAGTAGGCTATTACTTCAACAACCTGTATTCCACTAAACTCAGTAGGTTATTACTTCAACAACCTGTATTCCACTAATCTCAGAAGGTCATTACTTCAACAACCTGTATTCCACTAAACTCAGTAGGTTATTACTTCAACAACCTGTATTCCACTAATCTCAGAAGGTCATTACTTCAACAACCTGTATTCCACTAATCTCAGAAGGTCATTAGTTAAATTACCTATTTCGGCTTTCATCGTATCATACGGAGTCATTCAACCAAATCGGACAAACTGTAATACTGTCTCACGGTGGACTGAGAAATATACTATTGTTATGCTATAGTTATAGTACCGAACCACATGTAGACCTTTTTATAAATAGCTTAATGCTGCGACTTCTGAATTCTATTCAAAAGGGGTCGTATTTACGACTGCGAATCTATTTTCAAACTACCGGCATATTTAGTTTTATTGACTTTTTTTTTTCTTTACTTTTCCCAGCCAATCTGCCACAGAGTCAGACACAGTTGAAAGGGACATTTGTTCACTCCCACTCTCCCTTTCTCTGTCTCTGTGTCTCCCTTTTCCATATTCTCTCTCTCTCTATGTATATATTTCTTTACCTGGATTGAATGTGTTTTATTTCTGCCCCCCCCCCCCCCACACACACCTGGGGTTAAAGAACACAGGCATGACGGGAGGGACCCCAACGGTACCCTCGTTCTCGGTTATTCATTCCACTTCCTATGCAAACATGGGATGGGACTTTATGCTAACCGATACTTTGTTCAATCAGTCTTGAACTACAACACATCTCGTACAGTGGCCATTAACACAGGGGGGAGAGAAAGTTTAAACAAACCAAGAATGAACTATTAAAGAAAGTATAACTCGAATTTTTTTCAGCGTTTCACAACGATAGACATCGTTAGTAAACGATAGACATTCATTTAAACATATTATTTGGGGCAGATGGGTGGGGCCCTGAAGGCCCCCGGCGGCTTCAGTGAGTAGTAAATATCAGTTTAAGGCCGATTTGGTCCATAGGGCAAGTGAAGCAGCGTTCACAAGTTTCAGTGGCCACGGCATGCAAGGGGTAAGTGTGGCCAGCACAATGCCGAGTTGCCCCCAACTACCCAACTTCTGTCGCGCACCCAATCAGAGGTAGGTAGGCTTAGTGACATCATTAGAGACTCGGGAACAAATCATAGCCCTCATCAGGATTCGTTTCCGGAACCTACGGTGGTGCGCCTGACCAGCGCTTGCCTTTACGCTTCAGAGTGTCTTAGATTTCACGAACGACTCAACTTGTGATGTTGTGGAATTATGGGATATCAGCTTTGAACGCAAAGGGCGCGAACAACCACTGTGGCTATATCCTCATAAAGTGGCCTCCAGTTCAGTCGATGAATTATTCAATGATGTACTATCTTTAATCTTCCTGTTCATACTCTGGGAGTTTTCCGTGTCATTAGAAATGCAGTTTTTGTATTTCACCTTGTCGGCTACAGACT